>CM038232.1:4324196-4818764 GCA_021442155.1 Cymbidium sinense
CCAAGCACAAACTATTTAATTGTTGCAAAACATCTTTGTCTTCCTCACGGATGATCACTTCGCAACCATTTCCCTCACTTGGTTGGGTGCCTTTTACATCGGCTTGTTCTTGGAACTGTTTGGATGGCGGTTTGACTGAGAGACAAATTCTGAATCGTTGCCCCTGCTTGTTGCTGAAAATGTGCTTGTCTGATCATCTATCTTGATGAGTTTTGCGGCTCTGAGTCCTTTTGTTATAGCATTTTTTTCTTACCTGTTTTTGACTCAAATTATGTAATGCAGCAGAATTTAGTTCTGTTTTCTCCTTTTGTGTTCTATCAGCAACATTTGTAATTTTGTAAACATCTTTTGGAATACAATTGGGCTTCGGCCCTCAAAATTTTTCCAAAAAAAAAAAACTAACACTAACTATGATCTTTTTGTAGTTGAGCTAAAACTTGATCTCCTTCGGAGCTCTCATTCCTAGCTCAAATTTTCATTTATTGCTCCTTTGATCTCGTTACTGTATATGAACCTAATATTTTTACCTTCTTTGTTTCATTTTAAAAAATTTTATGTTAATCATTCTTTTCTTTTAATTTTGACTGTTAGCATGATCTATGAATTTCGAGCCATGAAAATTGTTTTTTTTTATTATATAGAGATTTTCTGATCTGCGATGTATTGGGTTGAAATATAATTATTATTTACTTTAAATTTGTTTGATTTATTTGTAATTTATTTAACTGTTTCTAGTTGCTTTTTTTAAAAAAATACATGGGGTTTGTTGATTTGAATTTTGTACTAGTCTATTTGTTGATAATCATTCTATTATGAATAAAAATTAATAAATGATTGCAATATTAGAGTTTTATCTACCGAACATTAGATTATGATGACTATAATTAATGTTGTATTATCTTCTCATTTTCTCAGATACTAAAAATCTTTAATAGCACAAGTTCTTACTCTAATCGTTGTCATTTTGGTAAGGTATGAACAGTTATTGGTACTTAATCTCTCAAGTTCCTTCAAAACATTTAGTTATTACTATGTAGTAGAATTATTATTATGCATATTATATTCTAAATTATAATTACAACATTTTTTTATATATCACATTCTTAAGGTTTGACATATGCAATTAATAATTTATAAATTAAAGCATGCTAAAATTTAAAAACATATTTACTAATTAGATATTATTTTATTTGCTTCAATTTCAAAAAAAAATTATCGTATTTTTAATGGTGGAAATTATAGATTGGCTTTATTATTGAAATTAAAAAGTAAAATTTATATGCATATCACACAATTCTTATATATTTTTATATCTAAAACCTGAAGTTTCATATACATATATCTAACACTTTAGTATATATAAAAAATGGAGTATTTATCTTTAAAAGAAAGGTAAATGATAATATTATTTTTATGTGATAATAAAGGTTTAAGCATTACTTCTGTAAATTTTAAATTTTAGATTTATAAATACAGACGAATTATGTGGTCTATATGTATATCACCCAAATAAAAATATCATCGTGGTGTTTGTAAAATTTTAGTATAAGTGAAGTGATGAGAAAAAAATTATAAAGATATTGTAATGTTTCTCTAACTAATGTTTTAATTTTCATAATATTACAGAATAATCAGTTAATTCAATTAGCCAAATAAGAGATGTGAGCATCAATATAATGTAAAATGGAGTTTTCTTTCGAAAGTGGAAAATAACTCTCCCATTATGTGTACCACTACCATTACACTTTTAGGTGAAAGTATTTAAATTTATTGATTTTGATAGATGTAGGTGATAACATTGATTGTATGGTTATGTTTTGGCTGGTGAAATAAATGCTATTGTGGGCGAGGATATATACATTAATCAACATGTTTATGTTGGTATGATGAATAAAATATCAAACCTATCGGTCTGATGAATAATTGTGGGCGGGGATATTAAAATTAAATAAAATATGAATAATTTTATTATTGTTGGTCTGATTTTTTTTTTTTTTTTTTTTTTTTTTTTTTAGGGAAACCCCATTATACGGGGGTATTTTATTACCACAAAAAAAAAGGTTACAAGATCCTTAAGGTTACACTGAACTATTGCTCAAAGAGCTACAATCAACCTAGGGAGAAAAACCCCAATCTAAATACATCCAAAATCCAAAGAAAGCATTAAAACAATTAAAAGTAAAATAAGAATCGGAGCAAACCCGCAAACCGCAAAAAAAAAATAAGAGAACGAAAAAAATATAGCAGTTAAGGTAATGCCGACAATAAGTGGAGGAAAACACCATAAAGTGATAATGATATTAAGGAAATGGGATAGAATCTCAGCTCAATCACATCTGTGCAAGTATGAGCATCCGGACTTCAGCAGAAGGGTTACATCATAGGAGCAACTACCAAACCAATAGAAAGTGAGATCGTCACCGCCATCATAGCCAACAAACCTGAGAGAAGGCAAAATCCAGTTGTTGATCGATAAGTGAGCTTTATAACCTGCAAACCGAATCAAGCTCATCTCGAGATTAAGACCATCCCAATAGAATATATCAGTGCACAAAAAGGCCCAGGAAACCCTCCCCTTATAAATGACCTTGGGATAGCAGTGGTAAGGTAAAGCAATGTATTTCAGCACAGGGTATGTAATACAAACATCCAAACTACGCATCCAGTAATTGCATTTAGAGCAACACTACCAATAAGAGCTTTCATATAGGTAATTCAGTTCATGAATCGAACCAAATAGTAGAACATTTAATAATCCAGTTAGAATATCATCATCAGCTGATGATATCATCAACCACAAGCAGTAAATAGGGAAATAGCTATTCACGGCCAGGACGGCTTTTTCCAACCGAAAGATGAGAAGGCAGCACAACCAACATATTGAAGAAATGAAAGCCCAATTTAACCCAGCAATCATGCGAAGTGACAAAATGCAACAAGGTATTGTATGCAGCAGCCAAATGTAACAACTAACCAAAGTATAAACCCAGCAACTAACCAAAGTATAAACCCAACTAATGCACTTAAAGCAGCAATTCCCATATGAATATTCAAGCGGATCGACCACAAGTTACGAGAAAAAATTTTAGAGTTCCAAGCCGATGACCATAAGCGAAAAATGAAAGCCCAACTCAACCCAAAGAATCATGCAGTGACAAATTGCAGAAGGTAATATGTGCCACCAAATGTAACAACTAACCAACGATAAACCCAAGAATGCACTTAGTGCTGCAATTCCCATATGAACTAGTAGGAACAGCAGCCACAAGTTTCCAGAAAATTCGTATAGATCTGCAGTTCCAAGCAGATTCGCAGCCATAAGCAGAATAATTTTCCAGATAATTCATATCAGAAATCGATCCAGATAATAGGACAATATAAGCACTATAAGCACCAAAGAAGAATTGCATCCACAAGCAGTAAACCGTATTACAATTACTCACAGCCAAAGGTAACTTTTTTCAAATGTAGGATTAAAACAAAGAAACCCATGCATGATGCAAGTAAAAAACAATCAAATTGTCATAGAAAAAGGCGAAAAGCCTAACGCAATGCATCCATTTGTAACAAACAACCCAAAAAATTATCCAAAATATCGTTTAGAGTAGTAGCCCAAGCAAGCAGATAGACGCAGTGAAATCAGATCAAAATTAACCCGGGAACAATAGATATTCCCGTGCCAGACAATAACATCAAACAGAAAAAATTTCCATAAATCGAGATGTTCACAGCCAGGGCCAACAGTCCAATCCAGCAGATCTTCTGAATGAAAAGAGGCAACAATGCTTAATGGGGGACCTAATCCAGTAAAACAACAATAACATAAAGCATAGGGTGCTTGATTGAAAAAAATGAAGACAAGATGCAAATTCTACCGAATATGTCATGATGCGATGTAAGGCAAACCCGTCTTGTCCAGGTTAACCAATCCTTTTAAGTATTTAGGAATAGAATGGTTATCAAAATTAGTGGGCTCATTCAATCTAGTCCCTAAATTAGTAAGGTAATCAGCACAAGCATTTCCTTCCCTCCATATATGAGTGATTTTGTAACAAAATTGATTGAGTAGAATTTTAGTTTGCTTGATTAAATAATATAATTCCACATTGCCATTTTTTTCAGATTGCAGGAGATCAATTAGTAGTAAGGCATCCACTTCCCGGATATTAAGCCAACCTTTACGTAATGCAATGTTAAGAGCATTATACCGCCATTAGTTCAAAGAAAAGGCGAATTAGTAATAATAGGATTAGCAAAGGCCATGAGAACATCACCCTTGAAATTTCTAAAGATGCCACCACAACCGTAAGCATTAGGGGATCTGACTCCATCGGTGTTAATTTTGATAACGTTATCATGTGGTTTGGCCCAATAAAGTATTTTGGCTTGATTAGAGATGTTTGTAGTGCAAATGCAAACCCAATTTAGAGGCGACAAATTTACACCCTTTTAAGTGTTTATATTTAGTAAGGTTGGCTTTAAATAGATCACGGATTTTGAATTTAGTTTTGGCAATTATCGGAATGATTCATAGAAATATCGTTATGCTTAGCATCATTTCTAGCCATCCAAATGAACGAGAATAATGATCGCAGTAACAATTTTAATATGACCTTTTATATTGTTTTCAAAATATATCTCGAGGAGTTGATAAATAGAAAGCGAGCCGTTATATTTGTCAATGGAGAAAAGATTATCGTACCAAATCCAAAGTTTAGATGCAATCGCTCCATTCACGAATTGGTGATTTACATTTTCAATATGGGAGCAACAATGACATTTTGATGGGAGGTAAAAACCTTTACCCCACATCAAGGAATCAATAGGGACAAAGCTTTTTAAGATACGCCAAGTGAGTATGGAATATGAGGTGGGAATATTATTATGCCAAAGTCGAGCATACACTTTGGAATAATCGCGAGGTTCTTTGATCATAAGCCAAACATTTTTAAAACTGAATTCGCCATTGTGAGAGAGTTTAAAAAGAATCTGGTCTTTTTTATTGGATGTAATGTTTATGTTATTGAGTTTGTCTAAAAAGGATGAGGGGATATAATCAATGAGCCTGGAAAAATTCCATTTATTATCATTCCAGAAAGAATTGACTTTGATGGTGTCAATAGTACATGAGGATATTAATTCATCAAAAGAGTTATTTCCAAGCCGCTTATCTTGCCGTAAGAAAGAGTTGCCGAGTTAATGCCCCAAAAATTAAAGATTCCTTCCATTTGATTTTACAAAGTCTTTTCCAAATAGGAGAAGCGTTAGTTTTATAAGAGCAATCAATGGGTGCTTAGATAGGCAATATTTGTTAGTCATGAAGTTAGCCCAAAGGCTATTGTGTTTCTAAAATTCCACCAGAGTTTATAAGAGAATGCGTTGATGGTGTCTTTGATAGATTTGCACCACACCTTCCTCACGCCACGATTTTGTGCCAAGAGGACCGGTGTATTTTTGAGGAAGAGGTATTAGACCCCAAAAAAATTTGTTAATAGCCTCTCAATTCTATTAATACAAAAATTGGTTGGAGCGATAGTTTGAATAAGATAAAGAGGCATCGAATTAAGGGTACTCTTAATCAGAGTTAACCTCCCTCCAAAGGATAGAAAATGATATTCCCAAGAGGAGATACTTGGATATTTTGTGGATTAAATGCGTCAAAAGGTAAGATCTTTATGTCCTTTGAGAGAGGAGAACCTAGATAATTGATCTAAGATGATGTTGATGAAAGTTAGTGATCCTCATTATCTCGATTAATCCTATTATTGTTGATTTTATTAGCGGAAGCAACATTTATTTTTTGTTAAGGAGGAGGCCACTTTCTTTGCCAAATTTTTTAAAGAATTTCATAATGGTTTTGATGTGCGGTATAGAGGCATTGCAGAAAATGATAAAATCGTCAGCAAAGCAAAGATGAGTAATGGGAAATCCACCTTGAGTTTTGTAAATCATACTTGGTTTCTTATAGAAAAGATCAGCTCACGGATAAATAATCTACTATAATAAAAAGCAATGGCGATAATGGATCTCCTCAGTAAGCCGTGTGTAGAAGTGAAGAAACCGGTCGATTCTCCATTAACGATGGCGAGAACCAAACATTCGATACAATTTTAATGATACTGAATAAATTCGTTTGAGAATCTGAAAAGTTGGAGTATAGAAACGAGGAATTCCCAAGAGAGTTTGTCAAAGGCTTTAGAAATGTCCAGTTTGAAAGCAATATTACCGCCTCTAATAGGAACATCAATATCATGAATCATTTCTTGTGCTAAAAGGATATTATCAGCTATGGTTCTCCCTTTAATGAAACCAGTTTGATTGGGAGATAATGTTAAAATGAGGGTTGATATGGTTGGATTATTTTGGATATTACTTGTTAAAAAGGTGCATAGACTAATCGGTCTAAAATCATTCCATGTTTCGGATGGTTGTTTTAGGGATAAGTATTATGGAGGTGCTAGAGAAGAATCTAGGAAGGGGTTGCCATTGAAAAAAAGTCAATAACGGCCGATTAAATCGACTTAATAATGGACCAAAGACTTGTTGGAAGAATATAGTAGTGTAACCATCCCGAATCAGTGCGAATTCATGCTTTGGAGAATATTACTTGATTCCGGAGACTTACAAAGAGAGATGTTTTGATCAGAAGTAATTTTTGAGGGAATCAGATGAGGGTTAGCAATAGGTTCCAAGTTAATGTTATTGTTTAATAAATTTTGGAAATAATGGGTAACCGAGTCTTTAATATCATTTTTATCCGATATCCAATTATCATTATTGTTTTTAATTTTCTTAATTGAGTTTATAACTTTTCTTTTGTTGAAAAGAGCGTGGAAATATTTTGTGTTTCTGTCACCATCGGCAATATGTTTAGTAGCAGCTTTTTGCTGCCAATAAGTTTCCTCCATGTTTTGATATTTAATCAAGTTATCTCTAACCGTTGAGTTCATCATTTTTATTAGGATCAAAAGCAGCCTTCTTCAAGAGAGCACACAAGATCTTCCATAGTTTTAAGATTTGCAAAATGTTTTAAAATGATGTTTATTCCACCAGTTGAGTTTGTTTTAATCTTTTAAGTTTAAGCCAAAATGGATCATGCCTTTAATGGAGTTATCGGGGTGAATAGGTCATTAGTGTCAAAACAACAGACATAAAGTCATTATGTTGCAACCACATATTTTGGAAATGAAAGGGGACTGGTGCGGATATTGAAGTAGGGGGTGTTTTCACAGTAATCAGAAGAGGGGCGTGATCAGACAGTGTTCTACTTAAGTGTTCTACTAGGGTATGAGGCCATTGATCAATCCAAAGGTGGTTAACTAGGATACGATCGGCCAAAGTCTAGAATTGTTCCACGATAGTTGGAACGAGAACCCTATATCAGTAAGGTTACAGTCCAGAATCATATTAGCAAAATCTTCCATAGAATTAAGATTAGGAGATGACCCTCCCCTTCTTTCAGAAGTAGAGAGGATGGTGTTGAAATCTCCGCCAACCATCCGAGGTTGAGTGTGAGGAAGCTAAAGATCTTAAGTTATTCCATAGAATGTTCCTACCGGGCTCTATTACAAGATGCATAAATAAAAGAGCACAACACGGTGAAGACACCCACAGAAATCTGAGCATTAATCAATTGTTGTTGGTTGTTAAGGATATTGATGCTGATAGAATTATTCCAAAACAACCAAATTTTGTTGTTTATGTTGTGAGTAAAATAAGGAAACCTAGTGTTCTAGCGGTAGTAATCTTAGAAGAGTGGATAAGTGGTTCGATGATAGTAAGGAGAGATATGTTATGAATGCTGAGAGGTTTCTAACGACTTAGAGGAGTCCCAATACCACGAATGTTCCAAATGATGAAATTAATCATAATTGTTGTAATGAAAAGATTGATTGGATGAGAAAGAGGAGGAAGGAAATTATAGTTGATGTAGGGTTGATGAAGATCTTGTGATCGTTGCATTTTAGAGTTATTTTTGGATTTGAATGATTTTTTTTGTTTATAACAGTTTGAAAGGTCCGGTGTCCAAGGTATCTCTCTGAAAAAGAGTAGTTTGTGTGATCCAAAGTTTCATTATTACGCAAAGGAATCGTGATGGTAATTTCCCCTTCTACCATATCAGAGAATGACTGATTAGTTATGCTATCATTTTGGCCATTCAAAGTGTTAGGGGATGTAGGAATAGTTTCATCTTCTTTTTCTAGATTAATGGTTTTTTTTTTTTATTTTGTTGCTGATCCAAACTAAGATTTATAGTCGAGATGGTGTTCCCAACCCTAAGTTCATCAGAATTTCTTTGGTTTGGGTCATTAGTTGGGCACGCATGTTACCAATGGGCATAGTAGTAGGCATATTTTCAGAGTTCTTAAAACCAACTGTGTCATCAATGTCATTGTTCAACACCTGAATAGCCTCCTTTTGCAATTCAGCCGTTCTAGGTAAAGAGTGATTTTGTGATGGATGATTATTTTGGTTAGCTTTTGGCACATATGCCATTTTAGTTGGTTGTTCCTTAGGCACCGAAATAGTGGGAATAGGAAGATTGTTTTTTTTTGAGATGTGGATGTAATATAAAACAATGTGTGTTCATGCCCATGAATTTTGCGGTGTACGAGAAGAGGAAAGTTTTCAAATTCAACCTTTTAATTATAACCCATTTTTTCAGATCCAATCCAGATTTCTTTTGGATGTTTTTTTGTTATATCAACTTCAACAAGTATCCGAGCTACCGATGGCCGGGATCTCACGGCCATAGCTTGATCAATTTGAAGAGGCCGTCCAAAGATAGCCCCCACAGCAAACAAAACCTGATGCGTAACAAAATGTATGCGCATATTGGGCAAAGCAAGCCAAATAGGAACAATTGGTAATTCTTCTTTAATATCAAAACTAGGTGTCCACTTAAGAAGTCATTTGGCGGTTGAAAGCGAAATAAGAACGACGCGTAAAAAAAACTCTAGAATAATCCAAATCATTTGATAATTGAATTAGCATGCTCGGATCAATCAATCCCACGAAAAGTGTGAGTTTGACATGAAAAAAGAGATATTTTCTAAGTTCAAGTTGAATTTACCCACCAACGAGAATTCAAATGGCTTAGCAAGAATTTCGACATATCGAATCAACACATTATTGCGCATACCAAATCGTAGACATTAGTTTAACCGAAGCAGTAGGGGGAACGGATTTACCTGAGAGAGCATCCTTGAAAGATTTAACAAAAGCATAGGTAAGGATACTGGATCGAGCGTACCGGAGCGATTTGTCCGAGCAAGCGAAAAGCCATTTCCGCCATCCGAAGAGAGGCAGTATACATTACCAACTGAAGCAGGGGATAGATCGATACCAAATCGTAGAAGAACAACGGTGATTGCGTCGGAAGCAAGGAAAACACGGAGCCGCCAGAACGCAGCGTTTCTGGGAGGAACGCGTTAGGGCTCGGGAAGATATTTTGATGGTTGTTACTGTTACTTTTTCGCTACTAATTTGTCTTTGAATAATCGTTATTGTTGGTCTGATGAATCTACTATTTTTTAGAGAATGAGAATATTCTAAAAAAAAATTAATTATTATTATTATTATTATTATTATTTGTGTTAGTTTCATTGATTTTATTGATCGAGTTATCTGAAAGTTTAGTTTTGATGACTTTGATTGTTTCGATCTGTAGCTTATATTATTTTATGTGACTAAATATTTATTAAATTCTCATTTTATTTTTTTATTAAATTTATTATTGTTTGCACTATTTTTAAATAATATTATTCTATTTAAGTCTATGTTTTAGTATTATAATTAATTGTATATTATAAATTTCTTAAAGAATAAAAATACTCACTCAAGGTTTGAGAGCATATGATATATGTATGTAAATGTATATATATGTATGTATGTATGAATATGTATATATGTATGTATTATGTTTTATTATTATAATAATTATAGCTGCATATCGGGTCATAATTGTAATTTTTGATCAACATGAAAGTTGTGAAGAATTTTGTTACGATTCCAACGATACTAAGCTCTCTTGATTCCGACACCGGATGAGTCTGATATAGACAAATAAAGATGCTCAAAAATTCCAGGTCGGTGCCACAGTTTTTTCGCGCATTTGCAAAAACTGCTACTTATCGGGCCATAATCTTAATTTTTGATCAACATAAAAGTTGTAAAAAATTTCGTTACTATTCCAACGATACCGAGCACACTCAATTCTGATACCGGATGAGATAGATATGAGCAAAATACTTCAGCTGCCACCAATTTAAAAAAAAATAATTAAGGCGAGCCAGTCGTCCGTTCAAGGGATGACTTGGCCAATTTTTTTTTCGGTGCCTAATTAGCTAATTAAACTTATAATTATACCTAATTTAAAAATATCCCATAATAATAATAATAATAATAATAATAATAATAATAATAATAATAATAATAATAATAATAATAATAATAATCCAGAATGCTATATAAAGCTAGGAAGTGTTATCTCGAAAAAACGGCCATGGAGACGCAAAATGTGTATCATCGGGGCCGGCGTCAGCGGGCTAGCGACTTGTAAATACTTACTGGCAGGAGGATTCCGGCCGGTGGTCTTGGAGGCTGAGCGGAGCATCGGCGTCGTGTGGAAGAGCATGCCGGCATCGGCAAGGTTGCAGGATGTGAGGTGGGATTACCAATTCTCCGACTTTCCGTGGCCGGAGAAGGTGACGAAGCTTTTTCGGGATAATAAGCAGGTGATGGACTATATAGAATCCTATGCTCAGATATTTGATCTCATAAGACATGTGAGGTTTGGAGAGAAGGTGGAGGGGATAGAATACGTTGGCGTTGGAGAGGAGGAGATGGAGGCATGGAATCCATGGGGTGGCACCGGCGACGCCTTCAGCGACCGCCGATGAGGGGTCTGCCATGTCACGGTGAAGAGTGTCGACGATGGAACAACAAAGGTAAATTTATAATTTAATTATACTTATTAAATGTTAATTTGTGGAGATTAATCAAAGTTTGTTTTATTAATATGTTGCAGCATAAGTCATAGACATATAAATATTTACGATCATTTCAGTGATGACATGCATGTTGAAAGAGAATATTGATATAGAATTTAAAGAAGTCAACTAAGAGTTAATAATATACAATTGGTGAAGATTCTTCTCTCAACTTTGATATTCATGTTCAAGAGGACAAATATAAAGAAAAAAAAAAGAATTAATAATATTAAAGTAATGAGAATTTAATATTTTACAAGAATTTACGGTATATAACTATGGATCACTATTATATTGATGTTCTAATATTCTATCTATTTTTAAAAATATTTATATTTTTAGAATATAATTAAAAATATTGAGAAAATAGTTAGATGAATAAATATAAAGTAAATTTAATTTTTATAAATAGTTTAAACGAGTACTATATGTACAAATTTAAAACTATTTTTCATTTTAAATTTGACATTTGATAATTGAAATATCAAAAAAATAATTGCATGTCTATATAAACATACAATTTTGGTATACATAAAATATTAAAAGTAATGCTAAGTCAATCATTGTCAATTTTAATAGAAGAATATGAATTCTTATTAACAATAAGCCTATTTGTTTGACATGTTAACACTCAACATACAACTAGTTTAGCCCAATTAAAATTTAATTATGACTCTAATCATGATAAATAGAAAATAGAAGTTTGAATAAATTTAAAATATAGATCATGTTCAATCGCTCAAGCTTGATAAAAAATTTGAAAGAGTTTAACCAACCTATTATCAGGCTAATCTCAATTCATTTATAGCCCTATCTTCTATCAATATGCTCTGTAGGTACATGTGATTGATTTTGTGATTCTCTGCATTGGAAAATTTAGTAGTCTTCCAAATATCCCAATATTTCCCAAAAAAAAAGGCCAGAGATCTTTAATGGTTAGGTTATTCATTCTATAGATTTTTCTAATATGGGTAGTACAGTCATTGCTAAATTGGTTAGAGGAAAGAGAGTTACCAATGTGGGTTACCTCAAAACAACACTTGACATAGCTACAGAATGTGCTAATATTAATGGTAGCTTCTTAACCCTTTTTTTTTTTTTTGCATTATTGTTGTTGTTGTATGATGATCATAGTTTTACCCAAATTTGAGGTGGACCTGAATATCCTTGTACTATGATAATTCGAACAAAGAGGTGGAATGGGGTCAAATTTGAGGCTTGGGGGTATCCCTCTTTATTACTTGTACTTAAATCGCTTCTCAGAACTACTTCATAAGCCTCGGGAAGGACTCATAATAAGCTTCTTAGCAACATTGCTTTCACCTTTGGTATAAATCTAATTCATACTTATTTCTTAATAATTATAAATTAAATTTACAATTCATGTGTATATACTTAATTAACATTATAAAATATTTATTTAAATCTCGAGGTAGATCGTCTCAAAGTTTATAGAAATTTACATAAAGATAACAATCCCTATGAAAAAATATGGGATGGTTCAGCATAGTTTTACCCAAGGACTTTCTGCGAGTTTAGCATGTGCATTACCAGAAAAATTTTATGACAAAGTAGAAGAAGAAAGCATTATTTTGAAGCCATCTAAGAACTTTGAATTTTGTGAGAATGACATCCTTATCGAAGGCCAAATTATGCCTATAAAAACCGATTTGGTAATATATGCCACTGGGTTTAAAGGTGATCTAAAGCTAAGAAACATCTTTGTTTTCCTTGGTTTAAAAAAATTGTAGCTGGCTCAGAAGATGTGGTTGTTCCTCTCTATAGGTATGAATACATTTATTAACTAATTAAAAGTCAGATAGAATAGCTACTCACCTAACATAGATAATTTTAATCCATACAGACAATGCATATATCCGCAAATTCCACATATGGTAATCATTGGGTATTCTGAGAGCTAGCTAACATTTATATTTTAGAGATAAGAACAAGGTGGTTAGCTTGTTTTTTTTATAATAGTTTCCTACTGCCTAGCAAGAGAGAGATGGACAAGAATATAATGGAGTGGGATAAGTACTTCAAAAAATATACGGGCAATTCAAGTGGTTATTAGTGCAGACGTAGCATGACTCTTGTACGTAATTGGCACAATGACCAGTTGTGCAAAGATATGGGTATCAAACCTCAAAGAAAGAAAGGATTTTTTGCAGATTTGTTCCTCCCATATGGTCCCACAGATTATGCTAACCTCAAGTTAAAGAAGCAATAGAAGTGGGTTTATGATTTAATGAATGATTAATAAGTATTATGACATATTTTATGTATGTTGAATACTAGTATTTGCTCATATAATTATTAGAACTTTTTTTCATCCTTTCAATTTCTCATAAGAATTAAATCAGTATCTCATATTGTTTCTCTGTTTTATTCTATCAAGTAAATTTGAATTCTATTATTAATAGCATAAGATTAATATTCTTAACCACCAACTTCTTAAAGCTTTAAGAAAATCAAATAACTTACATGAGCACATATAGTTTAACACTAGTGATTTGATTTTAAGATAGAGGTTATTATAAAGTACTCTGATAAAAGAAGTTCTCAATAAAGTTTGAAGGACTTTGTATAGTCAAAGAAAAGCGGAAGAGTGTGAATAATTTGCTGATTAGTGAAGTAATTCCCATAATGAAAACATTAAATTCTAATGACCATAAATATTAAATATTTTCCATAACTAAGGCTTATGTATTCAACAATATCATCCATAAAGAACATTTTTCAATTGATAGTTGTTTGAAATTTGTAATCTATTTTAAAATAAATAAATTTATTAAATCTATCATTTATTTAAATGAATAATTAGACAACTATATTCACTTTAAACTCAACTCCACCCTTAATATTATTATTTCACATAAAATAAATTAAAATAAAATCAATATTTTGTTTTTTTTTATTGGCTGACATTCAAGCACATTCTTTTTTTTGGGAACCCCATATAGGCAAATTTTATTGCTCACAAAAGAAAAGGGTTACAAGATCGTTAAGAGGGGTAAACTCATTCTACCACTCAAAGAGCTCGACATCCTAAAGAGTAAATTTCTAAGTACAACCCACACAGCAAAAGAGAAACGACATTACCCAAGAAAATAAAAGAAAATAAAAGACACCTAGGAGCAAACCGCAAAGCTAGCCAACAACAGTAGATGATGAGGCTGAAGAAGATTGTACCTCTAGAAAGAAAATGCCTGCTTGATACCTGCATGAGAAGAGAAAATCTCTGCAAACAACTAGATGAAAAATTAGCACAAAAAAATGGAAGGCGTTAAATCTAAGGAATAAACATAAAGCTAAAAGAAATAGTAAAATTGTAGAGAGGGCTCCAGAACCTTCACACCAACTTTGGGCAGCCACATACATGTGCATCCAGCAGCAAAGGAGGGATACAACAAACATGCTACTACCAACCAAAGAAGGGAAGAAGTCAACTACCCATCATAACCAACAATCTTGGGGAGATAGTCTATCCTTTGGAAAATCGTGTGGCCCAAAAATACAGTATAACCAATGAGAAGAAATCTACAAAGGTTCAATGAATGAAGAGAAGTCAGCATTCCTTTATCAACAGTAGAGCCCATATTGTGCCAACAACTATCAGAATACCAATCCACACCAACCCACCCAAGTTCCATATCACAACAATTAAAATGTAACAAGACAACATGATAGGAAATAGCATCTAATTCTGGGGATGCTTATATAAATACCACCAGATATAAATGGTTCCAAAAGAATACAACATAACAGAATTAGTGGACATGTCCATATGATAAAGCCATGAAGGTATGATAACATACTAACTGAATTAGGCTCGAAAACTAGATCTATCACAGCCACAACAGGATTGCTTAAAAGCGGAAAAGTTGATAAACTCAACCAACAGGCAACTGCAACACACCAAACCAAGAGGATACTAAACACAACTTCCAGGTCGTTACAAACCGAACCAGATAAAAGCTAAGTAAAAATAGGAATTGCTGAAACGTCAAGCAGTTCACAACACAAAAAAGGAGGCAATCTCTGATAATGGAAGAAGAGCACCTTGCCAAACAGGGGTGCAGTCCACTCAAATAAAGAGCAAGATAAGCATTGCAGTAGTTAGTTATATAGACAAATTCAGCCTTGGAAAATAGCCCGAAAGGCTGCCTAGGAACACTTAAGAAGTGCACAATAAAATAAAAAATGATACACAATATTAGCATATCCCATAAAAAATACTTCAATCAAATGAGCAGTTTATAACACCCGAAAAGCATTCGATTTACAGATCGGAAACAAGTTTCACACCAGCCTAAAAAGGGAGGTAAACCTTCACCCAACCAATAAATTGAAACAAAAAGCAATAAGAAAATTTTGCAGGTTCCTAACATAAGGCAAACCAGTTTTATCTAAATTCACAAGCCCCCATAATAGGGAAGGGATATTATCATAAGAGAATATATTCATCGAAGAGGATTTTGCACCCCAATTAGCATGAAAATCTGCATAAGAATTACCATCCTGAAAAATATGAGTAATGTATAAAAATGTACGTAATGTATAAAACTAAAATAATAATATTATTATAGATAATATAAACTTAAATTTCTTAAATATACGTAATGTATAAAAATGCTTGAAATATATTTATACAAGGGGGAATTAAGGACTATTTTATTTTAACTAATTTATGATATATCCCACTTCATCCTCCTTTAAGTTTTTATGACTATTTTCCTATACCCCTTTGGGGTTACGCTCTTACCAAGCATCAACTTAGCATAAGTAGGCTCCTTAGATTTTGGCCCACCTCAACCTCTAGAATCTTATTATTATTGTGTTGGACTAAGAGGTGTAAAATTCCTTTTCCCCATGAAAGTACCAATCTCTCCTTAATTATCTTCCAGAGAAACTTTAATCCAATGCTTATTTCTTATTATAAGTATTAACTAACATAATTGATGTTTTATAAAAATAATTAAACAAATTGACAACAACCTTTTAACTTGATCTTGTTGAAATATTCATGGTGAATGTCTTACTTTGCTCATATAAAAAAATCACTCAATTTTTATTTCTCTTCAAGCGATATTTTAGTTTCTTATCTCAACTCAAAAGTAGTTAAGAGGAAAAGAGCCTTTAGGAGACTTATCCTAAACCTCAAATATACTCGACCTAATCTGTTCAAGATGATTAATTCATGAAGAAAGCTCGGGGACTCACATCTTCTTAAACAAAATCAACATGAGGTAGCTTACTAGTTGGGCAGTGAAGTCTACCATACTAACAAGGCGCTCGTTGGTTTGTAATGGTCAAGTTAGGAAGAAAATGCGAGGACTCGCATCTTCCAAATAAGTGACCACTAGGGTGACATACTAGTGAGGTAGGTGTAGACTGACCTAGAGCAACTAATGAGTGAGTGTCATAGAGGGCTTGTTCTCACATAAAAATAGCCTGAGATAAAAGATATGTGTTTATTTTTGTGCTTGTGTTAAAGAGAATAGGACACCGCTTGGGTTCTCTTACACCTATCCTAAAACACGCTGGAGATTTTGATGAAATGGTGCTAAGGATGGAAACCGGGAATTCCCACTAAGAAAGGATACCACTTGGGTTCTCTCATACCTAACTTAGTTATGCTAATCAAAATAGGATGCATCTTGGGATCTCTCACACCTATTCTAATAGCGCTGGGAGATTGTGTTTGATTGTGTTTGTGTTGTGAAAGGGGGATAGGATGTCACTGGGGGACTCTTACATCTATCATAAACATGTCATGGTGGATTTGCAAGACAAGCAAATGATGCTTCAAAAGAAGAGAAGATTTTGATGAAATGGAATCATATTCTTGTTCTTTCGTTGATAATTATTTTCAAACATGTTTTATGGATAATATTTGTTAGAGCCCATTAATTAGAAGCATCGGGTGTTCCCCTTTACAATCAATGAGCTGATAAGATCCTCCTTGGTATGCCTTCTCTCGACATGGGGCCTTCCCAAGTGGGTTCAAACTTGCCTCCCATCTTTTCGGGCAACAATTGGTCTCCTTAGGACTAACACAAGTTCTCCTACTTGGAAAGACCTAAGGCGGACCAACGATGTTGTGAGCTTGAATCATTTTGGCCTTGTACAACTCAAGGTTATGGCACACCCGTAGGTGACTCTCCTCCAAACCTTAGACCTCTTCTAACTGCAACTTTGCACTCTACTCTGTAGTAATCTTGCTACCAAATTCTATCCTTAGTGATGGGAGTTAAACTTCTAAAGGTATAATGGCTTTGGACCCATACACTAAGGAAAATGGGATATATTGAGTTGGAGTTCGATATGTGGTGCGCTAGGCCCACAAGGCTTCAACCAACTGCTCATTCCACAATCGCTTGTTATCATCAAGAGACTTCTTTAGTGTTTGGATGAGAGTTTTATTGAATGCTTCTACTTAATTACTATGGGGTAGTAGATGGTAGAGTATCTCCAATCTATACCGTGTCTTTTGCAAGCTATTGGTCTTAGTGCTTTTGAATGCGATCAATATCATATATAATTCATCGAGGCACCTCAAATCTATATACAATATGGTTTCTAAAGCGAAGAACATCCGAGTTATGACCTCAGGTGGGATTGCCCACTTGGAAAAGTAGTCGGTGGCAACTAAAATGAACCGATGACCCTTAGAAGAAGTAGGATCGATCGGATCTACAATGTCAGTACCCCAACACTCAAATGGCTATGAAGCCAATGTAGGGTGTAGAATGTTGGGTGGTTGATGTAAGACCACACTGTGTACCTGACACTGATGGAATCTCCTAGCTACATCCATGCAGTCTATAATCATTGATGACCAATAATATCCTAGTCTCTTGATCTTCATCTTTGGACCGTATTGATGCACTCCGTATAGACCTGAATGTACCTCAGTCATGATCTTATGGGATTCATATTTGTCTAAACAGCATAACCACATTTGATCAAAAGACCATCGGTACAAGATGCCATCAACGAGAGCAAAGGAGAGGGCCCTCTATTTCACTTGATAGGCATGTAACTTCTCTTGTGGTAGTTTGATAGTGTTCAAATAATCTATGAATGGTTTCCTCCAATACAACTCCTTGTCATTATAAGCAAATGGCAATCTCCCCTTCAAGAGAAATTCTCTCGATGAGTTCAGATCAAGGGATAGCACTTATCTATTTTGAACCCTTATTTGAATGGACTCATCTTCTATACATGCCAAAGCATCGCTCGAGTTCTCTACTTGGAGAACCTTGTAGATAGTGATTTCAGGGATTTGGGCCAACAACTTCATGGTGTACTCATGGTAATGAAGAAGCTTGGGCTTGAGAACCTTATAGGACCGACAATCTGATTGATGGCCAACTGAAAATCTCCAAAGATGTTGATAGTTTTGACACACACTATGATAGCTAACTCCAGTTGGTAATCAAAGCCTCATACTCGCCTTAAGTATGCGTGAATTGGAAACATAGTATGAGAATCTCATCACATCATGGTCTGGAGTTAGGAGAACTATTCCTACCCCTACCTTTCCTAAAAGAGTAGATTATGGTGCTTCCCCTTTATGAAAAGAAGTTGCACCATCAAAATACATCTCCCATCGGTGGTTGTCAACCTCTCCTAAGTTCATGATTTGTTCATCAGGGAGATCGTCACTAAGCGGAGAATCAACAGGAAGTGGGTGTGCTGCTAAGAAATTTGCTAGTGCTTATCCTTTTACCGCATGGAGGGGTACAAATGTGATATCAAACTACGAGAGAATCATGGTCCAACGTGCCAAACTTTTGGATAGCATTGGCCATGTCATGAGATACTGCAGTGGATTGGTTCTAGAAATCAAGTTCACTTTATAAGAAAGCATATAGTGTCATAGTTTTTGAGAGGTAAAGATTAAAGCTAGGCAATGTTTCTCAATAGGTGGGTAGTTCGCTTCAGTAGGAATCAGATGACAACTGAGGTAGTAGAGAGCACTCTCCTTCCCTTCATCATTAGTTTGGGCCAACAAAGCACCGAAAGATTCATCCAATGCAGCAATGTAGAGGGTAAGTGGCCTGCCCGGGATAAGGGCTGCTAGAACTGGCGGCTTCACCAAATACTGCTTGATATCTTCAAAGGTATGCTGACACTTATCATCCCATTTGAACTTGGCATCCTTTTTGACAAGTGCTGAGAATGGCATGTGTCTCCCTGATAGGTTGGAAATAAAGCGTCTTAGATAAGCTAACCATCCATGGAAAGATCTGAGTTGAGTTAAACTTTTAGGAGGTTGAGTTTCTAAGATAGCTTTAATCTTTTCTGAATCTATTACTATTCCCCGGTGTTGAACAACAAACCCAAGGAATTTTTCTGATCTGAATGCACACTTCAGGGGATTCATTTTAAGGTTATATTATCTTAACTATTTGAAAACTACTCTCAAGTCAAAGAGATGGTCTTCCTTTTCTCTAATCTTGACTACTAGATCATCTATGTCATGCTCAACCTGATGATGGATGAGTTCATTGAAGATCTGAGTCATGGCCCATTAGTATGTAGCACCAACATTTTTAAGGTCAAAAAGCATGACCATATAATAATAGATTTCAATCAGGATTTGAACAGCAGTGTTTCTTTCATCATCGGGGGCCATCTTGATTTGGTTATAGCTAGATGACCCATCCATGAAGGAGAAAACTGCATGAGATGAAGCGATGTCCACCATTAATTTTGGTATAGAAAGAGGAAACTAATCTTTAAGATATGCCTTGTTTAAGTCCCTAAAATCAATACATATGTGAATCTGGCCATTCTTCTTCTTAACTGGGATGACACTGGCTAACTAGGTAGGATATTTTTCTTCCCTAATGAATCCAGCATGGATTAGTTTCTTGACTTCATAAATGACATGTTGTTTGGTTTTGAATCGCATGCATCTAGGAGCTTGCTTAATAACGTTAACGATATGATCTATTGCTAGTTTGTGGACTGTCATGCCGGAGATAATCCGAGCATCTCTTCATAACTCCATGCAAGATCTTAAACTCACAATTTAACTAAGTAATTAGTTTCTTATTCATTCAGCAATGAACTGATGTATGTCGGGCGTGGATTTTCTTCTGTCCCGAGGTTGATTTCTTTAAGCTTGTCAATTATTGAATGGATCTCCTCATCAAATTTTGGCAATGCATTTTTGATTTGGAGATCATCTGGATCATCTGAGATTTCTAAACACACATCCTCATAAGAGTTAGTTTGGTGTGAAAAAAACCTATCAAACTCTAGATGGTTTATGACAACTAAGCAGTAATCATCATCATCGACTAGACCCACTATATCAAATCCTAGTCCTGATCTTGAAAGTACATGCCTGCCTGTGTTGTTCCATAGCTTTTTGAAGTACTCCGACCTATGCTTAAACCATGAGTAAGAAATCAAACTCTTCTTAGCAAGATTAAGAACATAAGGCAAGTACCAATCAAAAGGTAATTCCATTAATGTTTTATATGAATTATCCTCAAGTTATACATCAACTTTAGGACTTGAGGAGGATGATCCCAAAAGAATCTCTTGACTTCATATCCCCGGAAGGCGAGGGGCTTCTTTAACTACTAAATCATTAACTTTTGAGATGAAAGTGATGTTAGAGCTAAGATTCTTAACTCGTCGATAGTTTTACATACATTTGATTCAAATACTTTGCTGCGTCTGGAGGCGGTCTTCATTATTATCTAGCTCAAGTGTCACTTCCAATGAAACCTGCTGAGAGGGATTAACTAGTATGCTAATCACATTAGACTCGTCCTCCGAGCTGGATTCTAACTCTATGTGAATAGTAGGGGTACTCCTATGTACTTGAACATAACTCTTATTGATAGCCAATCAGGGGGTCTTCCACCTCTAGAACTGCCTCTGTTTCTACCTCTACCTCTGCCTGGAGGAGGTCGCGCCATCCTACCCACATGTCCATATGATGAAATGAACTGAGTGAAATATGATATCTATATTTCTTCTTCAATTTTTCTTTCTTTCTCACTTGGATTTTTATTTTTTTTCTTTTTTCTTTTACTTTTTATTTTTGTTTATTTTAATTTTTTTATTTAAATTTTATCCAAGTTCACGAAAGGGAGTTTTGAGGAAGATAGTAGGTTGCATCCTCATATATCTCAACCTCTCTAACTGAAAATGGCTTTTCATCTCCCTTAACACATTACTCAGTCACATCCTTCCTAAACTTGATGCACTGATAGAGGGAGAATGGATTCATCTTGTTCTGGTGTATCCAAGATTTATCAAGCAAAGCGGTGAATGAAGTATTCGAATCAATAATATAAAACTTGGCTTTAGTATTCCAATCACCTATCTCCAAAGGTAACACTAAGGAACCTAAAGCCTTATCACCTTATTCATTGAATCCTCTCAACATCATCTAATCTCCTCAAAGTGTGTAGATGTCGATCCTCAAATAGGCAATGGTCTTTAGACTCATAATGTTCACGATGTGCCTGATCGAGAACTCTAGCAAGTTTGAATTTGCTCATGTCCATTGTAATGAGGGTTGTGCTCCATGTCCCCTAGAAGAAGGTCTTCATCTATCAAAGTGATCCCCTAGGCTTCTCTAGAATAATGTGCCTCCTCACCAATAGCAGTCAACTGAGCTAAGCATATCTTTGGATCAAAGAGATCCTTGATTAATGATTCCCTCATTCTTTGGATAAGATAAAGGCATCATATATGCTTAGCTTAGATGGCTATTTTCTTAGGTGAGAGAGGACATTATAGTCCACCTTAGGCTGATCCTCCACAAGCATATCCAAGGGTGGAGCATCCTCTAGAGGGGCTTCTCGATCCTATGAACCAATGACTTATTTTCTATCTTGAGCCTAGGAGGTAGAGCTTTGCCACCACGGAGGTTGACTGGTGATCTCTTACGGAAGGGTAATGGAAGATTCTACACGGGCTCTCACACTTCTCTATAGGACCCTCGGAATTGGTTGATTTCAAGCCTATCTTAAGAGGCAAATCTGTAGCATTCAAAGTAGAAAAATCTAACTCTGAATCAGAAAGAGGAAGATCAAAATTATTATAGTTGTTGTTTAGACTTAAAGAGTTACATTAGGAATAGATTTAGACAACCCATCAAAAGTGACACAGATATAATTCAAGCTAACTTTATTCTTAAATTTCTTGGATTTGATAGAGGTATATAGTAGAAATCAAAGTAAGAGGGGTGTGGGATTTGATGCCTTCATGTGTCGATACAAGTTGTCTACTAGAAGAAGAAGAGCTAGCTGAAGTAGAGGTAGTCGATGAAGTAGTAGTTGCAACGATGGACTAGAGGTTGGTCTCAGTCGGTGGTTATGCTAATGGGCTATCCTAGACATGTCGCTTACTCGCTAAGCTCCCCTTTCCTCGAGTTAGCAACTTGCAAACCTTCCATGATGCTGGAGGTTTGAGCTAGCTCAAGTACCTGCAAGGAATGTTTTTTTATTTTCTAGATAATTTTCTTAGAGGTTTTGGATAAAGAAATATCCCAACATTCTATGGTTTTGGAAGGAGCGCAAGTATCCCCAAAGATTACCCTAATGGAACTGGATGGTTGTTCCACAAGGTATTCCTTGGGGATGACTATAACACCAGTCTTAAAGCTATGTTCAAGTCAGTCTTTAAATTGTGAAGTAATCTTCCAAAACATGACCTAGCATATAGTGGACAAAAGTTAGGATCATGGCTTTTGCTTATTTCCCCCGGTCTCCTAAGTTTGGGTAGCTAAAAATCAGGCATCTTTAAGAGATTCATAAAGATCTTCCTGATTACTTCCCTCTTAAATGAATAAGGCTTGTTAAGTTTATCCAAAAGAGTAGGTAGACCATAGCTACCTGGTGGTGGGTATATGTATTATTACTGCTGATGATGTGGTTGAGGAGGAGGTGGTGTAGGCCGTGGAGGTTCTTGTGGCGCAGGGCTGCATGGTGGTGGTAGAAGGTGGAAACCACTTATGGAGAACCGTCTCTCAAACCGCTCTCCTCGCTATTTTCCTTATCTACTATTATCATTGCCCTGGTTTCTTCTCATATACCTTCTACTTTGGCTTTATTGGTAGATCTCGAGAAGGCAATTGTTTGACTACTGCAAGAGCTTGTTGATTAATTTCTCAAAAGTTTTGATGGTGAAACCTTTGAGCATGAAGGTGACTGGGCCATGGATATTCTTAAATGGTGTGGATAGGTTTCACATTTCATAGTTATATCATCATAGAATGTAATCAATAAGAGACTCACTAGAATTTTATTAAGCCACAACGAGCCAATAGTGACCCTTTGTTAAGCTCCAGCAAACCTCTTGATAAAGAGTTGTTCCAACTCAGCAAAAGTCTTCACTGAACTATTTGGAAGTTCAACGTACCAGTCAAATGCTACACCCGCTACTCATGAAGATGGAAGAGTAAAGCGAACTTCCACCAACATTGCAACAAATAGCTCAAATGTGCAATGTGCTACCTTGGTTCCCACCGCAATCAAAACTCTTGAAAGAAGGAGGCACAAAGGATATTGGATGAATTCCTCGGGTCTACCCTTTGGAATTGATGATCCTCTTCAGGCTTGAGCCAATTCTTCTTTCACTTATGCTCAACCATCCTCTTGATGTCTTTTTCTTGTATGGAGTTACTATCCACTACCTTCATATGCACCGATAAACCTTGCTTTACCGGAGGTAAAGTCTTGGTTGGATCCAACACATGCACCAACTCTGGCTGACTGGTCTCAGCTATAGTAGGATAGATTGTCGGTGCTTAGTTTTGAAGTGTTAAGACAGTTGTTAGCAGATCTTCGAGCCTCTTCTCTATCTTATCTATTTTTTCATCCTTCTGCTTTATCTGCTGAAGGAGGTGTTGGGTTGGCCATGTCTTCCTGCTTGGCCTCAACACCTCAACACCAATAATAAATGTTTTATCAAGGTTTCCATCATGCTCTAACATACCTGTAGAAATATAGCTATCCACGAAGGGGAGTAGAGGTCGGCTTGGCTAGTCACCAACATCATAGTTCAACCATCTGATTAAGAAAAATATCAAGGGATTATTTACTTTGTTAAAAACAAGAATATAGTGTAAAAATAGTGAAAAATAAAGATAGTGCACTGAAAAGTAGATATAGTAATTTAGATGAGTACACAATAAAAACATATATAATTTTTGAAAAAGATATGAAAAATGTCATGTAAAATCCAATGGCTAATAGAGGCGGTGGTCGACATCAATGGGCAGTAGCAAAAAACCAATATCTACAAAGGATGATTATTGTCACGGACAAGCGATGGTGATAGGTGGTGGTGACTGACAGTAGGCAACTGCTGTCCAATGACAAGGTGGGTTCATTAGAAAAACATATTTAAGAAGAATTCTTCTTGAGTAAGAAAATGTCTACCCTAATGAGAAATATTGAAGGGAATGTTATTGGGATAAACTTATCAAGATGGGTTTCTAATGTAGGAGATCTTGGACCATCGATTGACCCAAAAAATTATCAAGAAGGAAACTATATAAATAAATTAAGGTTCTTTCAAATATGTTTAATTACCCAAGTCTAGTTCTTCAAAATGGCTTCATATTAATGAACTAGGTGCCTCCATTCCATACCAAATCATAGTATTCATGCATGAAAATCTAATAATTAAAAATATGTTTAATAGACTAAGTAAATCCATATTACTCTTGATCTTCTTTATGGTAGAATGGGCTAAACTAATAATACTATCAAAGTTGTTGATGAATGATAAAGAGAAATCATTAAATTTGGTAATATAGAAATTAGGAAGACCTTTTTATTTGAGAGAATAGAATTATGTGTGGATTAAAATCAACAACAAGCAAGCATTACTCCTAATAGTATGTTAAAAATTAATAAAATTAATAAAATATAAAAATATTAGTTAATCTAGTTCTTAATAAAGACAGAAGAAGAGGGGGACAATGGAGTGTGGAAAAGAAGATGAGATTTAAGAGTTTGGAGGCTAAAAGAGAGTGATAAGCTAAAAGAGAAATAATTTTTTTTAGATAAGTTCTTGGCGAAAGTTTAGGATAAAAGGAAGGTAAGTGTGATGTGTGGGGAGAATATATAGGCATGAAGTATTCTAATAAAGGCCAAAAGAAGGCTAGAGGTAAGAAAATAACTGATAAATAAGGAGGAAGAAGATGATTTTAAGGAGAAGGAATTACCATAAAGAAAATTGGGGTGAAACACAATAAACCCTAACAAAGAGAGTCCCAAAAAGCATAGCTTATCACTAAATGTATTTACTTTGACTAATATGTTAATTGATAATGTATTGTATTTATTTTACTTATCCTTAGTTCATCAAAATAATATCATAAATTTATTTTATTATTCATGCTATATATTCCAATTACATCTAGAATAAATAAAAATATTGAGGTATGGGGATAGTAAAAGAGAAGAGATTGTATAAGTTGTTAAGCAAAAATTAAAATAAAAACTTCATAAATATTTCTAATTCAATAATTAAATATTTTTTTATGAATGCATGAAAAGTGCCTAAAATACAAGGTCCTTATGCTTCATCATAGGAGGCCATAGTTAAAATAATAAATTATCAAAAAAATTTTGAAAACAAATATCTAAAGAGGATACACTTAAACCATCATGAGAGATGAGTTTATTGCTATCATAATAATCACTTTAATTCTAGTCATTCATGTAGCCACATGTCAAATACAAACGTAGAAAAAAAAATCCTAAATGTTTTAAAATTTAACTAATAAAAAATAATCATAAGATGTATAAAGATTCATATTAGATAAAATTAAAAAGGTAAAAAGAGAGAACATACTATTTCATGTTCAAATCATGATAAGAACCACTATATGTTCTATTATTGAATAAAAAAACATTAAAAATGCCTAAATAAAATCATCTTAACCTTATCAACAAGACTAAAGTACCCTTGCATGTTCAAACTAAGAGGTGGAATATATCTAAATTGGACTTTATGGGCATCCCCCTTGGTTACTTATTTTTAAATTGCTTCTCATAATTACTAATTCACAAGCCTGGAGAAGGACTCATATCAAGCCTTTTAGCCACCTTGCTTTCACCTTTGGGATACATTAACACATTTATTCTTAATAATATCAAATCATTTTTACCTCTCTGTATGTTTTCTTAATTAACGCGTTATAGATTTTTTCTTTTAATCTTAGAGGTGGATCATCATTGGTAGCAACTTGAAGAAAGAAATACCCATGAAAAAGTATAATATGGTGCTAGAGCATAGCTTTGTTCAAGGACTATCTTGGGTTGTTTAGTATGTTGCCAGAGAAATTTTATGACAAAGTTAAAGAAGGAAGCATAATATTGAAGCCTTCTAAGAACTTTGAATTTTGCAAACCTATAGAAACTGATTTGGTAATATATGCCAATGGGTTTAAATGTGAACAAAAGATTAGAAACATTTTTATTTTTCCTTGGTTCAAAAAAATTGTAAGCTGAAGATATGTCGGGTTCCTCTCTATAGGTATAAATATATTCATTAACTAATTAAAACATGCTTAAAATAGGGATACTTACATTTGAAAGAAAACCAAAGCAAGCAGTACATACATCCTCTGATTCCACAAAATGGTTGTCATTGGATATTCTAAGAGCATTTCAACAATATATGTTTCAGAGATGAGGGCAAGGTGTTTTTTCTTGATAGTGGCTTCTTATTACCAAATAAGATAGACATGAAGATGAATATAATAGAGTGGGATAATGATTTTAAGAAATATATAGAAAATTCAACTGGACATAATCGTAGATGTTGCATCAACCTTGTTCGTAATTGGTATAATGATCAATTATGCAAAGATATGGGTTGCAACCTTAGAAGGAAGAAGGGATTTTTTGCAGACTTATGCATTCCATATGTAACACTACCATCCGGTCCCAAGATGAAAAAAGTGGAGGGTTGCATTAGGTAGACCAAAGATAAAATTTGTCTAAATAATCATGACATGAATCCTTTAAATCATTGTGTTAATGCTACCCCCAAAGCAAGCACATGTTTGAATCTTGAAAAATGTGCTAGAGCCCTGATCACGCCTGTGTTACATAAGCAAGGGTTCCCACATTATGGATCTGAGGCAAAGAATTTAGTCCATGAAACTAGAATTAGGTTAGGATCTTGGAATATAGGTACTCTTAGTAAATTAATGGAATTAATAGATTATGGTTCATAGAAAGATAAATATTTTATATGTGTTCAAGAAACTAAATGGGTTGGTGAGAAGGCCAAGGAGATTGATAGTTTAGGTTTTAAACTTTGGTATTCAGGTAAAAGTCGAACTAGAAATGGTGTAGGTTTGATTATAGATAAAAGTTTGAAGGATAATGTTATAAGTATTAATAGATGTGGAGATAAAATTATAGCTTTAAAGATTATTGTGGATACTAAGATTATCAATGTTATAAGTGTCTATGCTCCTCAAGTAGGTTTAGAGGTAGCTCAAAAGAAAATTTTTGGAATGAATTAGAGGGATTAATACAAAAGATATCTCTTGAAAAAAGTATTTATTGGAGGAGATTTAAATGGACATGTTGGTAGAGTGGTAGAAGATTTTAAAAGTATTCATGGTGGTTATGGATTTGGAGTGACTAATGAAGAAGGTAGGACTATATTAGATTTTGCATTAGCTTATGATTTTGTAGTTGCTAATACTTTATTTAAGAAAATAGATGAACATATTATTACTTATAAAAATGGATCTAGTAAAACATAGATTGATTATTTTCTGATAAGAAAAAATAGATCGTTTAGATTGTAAAGATTGTAAGGTCATTCCAAGTGAAATTTTAAGTACCCAACATCGACTATTAGTTTTAGATTTTAAGATGAAAGGTTATAAGAGAAAAAATAAATTAAATTATTGTCCTAGGATTAGATGGGGACACTTAAAGAACACAAATAAAAATATTTTTAAGAGCAAACTACAAGAAATTAGAATTTGGGATGTTCATAAGGAAGCTAACGTTATGTGGGAAAAAATATCAAGTGAAATTAAGCAAGTTGCTAAAGATGTGCTTGGAGAATCAAAAGGAAAAACTTCTTTTAATAAGAATAGTTAGTGGTGGAGTCAGAGTGTGCAAGAAAAGATAAGAAATAAGAAGCATTATTACAAAACTTGGTTTAGATGTAAAAACTCGGAGAATTGGGAAAGATATAAAGTGGCCTATAGAGATTCTAAGAAAGCAATATATGATGCAAAAAATTTAACTTTTAGTGATTTGTACAATAGATTAGATACCAAAGAAGGTGAAAGATGTATCTATAAGTTAGCCAACCAAAGAGATAGGAGAAGTAAAGACATAGTGTGAGGGGTAAGGATGAAAATAATAAAGTGCTTTTCAAAAAGATATTGAAAATAAGTGGATGAGGTATTTTGATAAACTTTTGTGAAGGATCTAAAATACGATTGATTTTAGCAACCTTAATACCCTAAACAAAAATAGAGAATTTCATTTTATCGTCAGATTAGTAAATCAAGTTAGTGAAGCTTTAAAGAAAATGAAATGTGGAAAAGCAAGAGACCGGATAATATTCCAATATGTATGGAAATGTTTAGGAGATCAAGGAATTTCTTGGCTTACAAATCTTTTAATGTTATTTTAAAGACTAAAAGATGATGAGATGAGTGGAGAAAGAGTTTGTTGGTTCCTATATTTAAGAAGGATGCACAAGAGTGTGCAAATTATAGAGGAATTAAGTTAATGTGCCATACATTAAAATTATGGGAGAGAGTAATGAGCATAGGTTACGATGTGATACTAAGTTTCTCACAATGTTTGGTTTCATGCCAGGTAGATCTACTATGGATGCTATACATTTGTTAAGAGGTTTGATGGAGAAGCATAAAGAAAGTAAGAATGATCTACATATGATATTTATTGATTTAGAGAAAGCTTATGATAAAGTCTCAAGAGATGTTTTTTGGAGAGTTCTAGAACAAAAAGGAGATAATATTGGTTATATTCAAGTCATTAAGGATATGTATACTAGAGCTGTTACTTGTGTCCAAACACAAGGAGGATTGACAAAATATTTTCCTATTTCAGTTGGATTACATCAAGGATCAACATTAAGCCCTTATCTTTTTACTTTAGTTATGGATGTTCTTACGAGGCATTTACAAGAAAATGTACCTTGGTGTATGCTTTTTGCTGATGACATTCTTCTTGTTGATAAGACTAGAGAGGGAGTCCAATAGAAACTTCAATTATGGAGGTCAACTTTAGAGTGTAAAGGTTTTCGTTTAAGTAGATCTAAAACTGAATATATGGAGTGTAATTTTAGTTGTAGAAGTTTTAGGTGTTGTGACTTTAGGTGATCAAGTCATTAATAAGAGTGAGATTGATATTTAGGCTCTATTGTTCAAAATGATGGTGAAATAGATGGAGATGTTATTAGTAGAATTCAAGTTGGATGGTTGAAGTCGAGGAATGCATCTGGCCTATTATGTGATAGAAAAGTTCCACTTAAACTTAAGGGAAAATTTTATAAGATGGTGGTAAGACTGCAATGACTTATGGTGCGAATGTTGGCCAATAAAGAGAAGCATAACACTAAGTTAAATGAGAGATGAGGAGGCTCGTGGATGAGTGGCTTTACTCTTAGAGATAGAATGCAAAATGAGTACGGGAAAAAGTTGGAGTAGCTCAGTGGTAGATAAGATTGGAGAGTCGCCTAGATGGTTTTACATAAAGCATCTAGTCCATGACGATTAGGAGAGTAGATGCATTAGATTTACCTTATGTTAAGAAAGGTAGAGGTATACCAAAAAGACTTGGTTAAGATGTATAAAAATGATCTTAGTATACTTGAATTAAGCTGTTTGGTTCAGTATTTATTGTAAAGTAATCCAAATACACGATTGCTGTATGCATGTTAATACAATTCGTGTAAAATTTTGGAGTATTTCATTTCCTTTTAGCATTTTTAGAACAATAAGAAAAACGCGTATTCCAAAACACGAGCGTGAGATGGAAAAAAGGAAATTTTCTTTTCTTTTCTGAGATTTGAAAACGATTTTTTTCCTTTTATTTTTTTTTTTGAAATTTTGAACTGTAAAAGTTAATTCTAATTTTAATTAAAATAAATATTTTATAGTTTAAGATTTAATAAATATAATTATATTTATTAAAAGTAATGATAAATAGTTTACGATAAATAAAAAAAATTAAAATATTTATTAAAATTTAGTTTATTTAGTAAAAAATAATTAATGATTAAACTATTTATTAAAGAAAAATAATTTAATAAATAAACATTAAATTTTGATGATTAATTTATTTAATAAAAATTCCTATTAATTAATTAATATTTAATATAGTAATTAATTATATATATATATATATATATATATATATATATATATATATATATATATATATATATATATATATATATATATATATATATATATATATATTAAATTTGGGTCATTATGTTAATATAAAATAATAATATTCAAATTTTATTTATTTATAACACTAATAATTAATATCTTAAAAATTTATAAATTACTTACTAGTAATTAAATATTCGAAATAAATTTTATTTATATTTGATTTTATTTTAATATCTTAAAAAAATTGTAAATTAATTACTAATAATTAAATATTCGAAATAAATTTTATTTATATTTGATTTTATTTTAATATCTTAGAAAATTTATAAATTAATTATTAATAATTAAATATTCGAAATAAATTTTATTTGTATTTAATTTTATTTATTTTTTTAGTCAAGAAAAAAAATTTATTTATATTTTATCTATATTTTATTTGATAATATTTATTTTTAATTGAATACTTTAATTAATGAATAAATTCTATAATTAATTTACATATAATAAGGTGTTCAGAATACAAATATTTACTTTACATTAATCCAACCAAATATTACATGTATTAACTTTACTTTACATATGCTCAACCAAACAGAAAATATAGTTTACATGTATTTACTTTACACCAAACAACAGAAAGTATTGAATTCATCAGTATTCACTTTTTATTTTTTTACACTGCATTCTAAATGCAGGCAACCAAACAACCCCTAAATGAGAATTTGACACATAATAGGACACAATGGAGACGAAGGATTCATGTAGCCGATCCCACCTAGTAGGATTAAGGCTTGTTGTTGTTGTTGTTGTTGTTGTAATGCATTCCATATGTGCCTACAGATTATGCCCAGCTCGAGTTAAAAAAGTAATAAATGTAAGTTTTTATGTTAATGGATGATTATTAATACCATATATTCTGGTCAATATTTAATGGTTTGTCAAACAATTGCTTGCATGTTCATCACTATGAACTTTAATTTTCATATATCTTGTTGATAAGAATTAAATTAGTTTCTCGTAGTGTTGCTCATTTTTCCTAACAACTAAATGTAACAGTTATCCTTGGAGGCTTTGGATTGATATTATTAGCACTTAAAATAATTAAACTTTTGTAGAAATCAAATACACTTCATGTTATATTCTAAAATCACGAAAAGAGATTTTAAAATATTAAAAAATGATAAATTGAATTATTCCTGGTTGATTTATTCAATTGTTGGAGGTCTCACTTCTTATAAATAGATGTAAATTTGAAATTACATGCATATCAAATTAAATTTTACTTAATACATAAAAAAAATTTAATGGATGATTACTTATGAGGATTAAATTTTCTATTGTGTCTTGCACATGGATAGGTTGACCTTAGCTCTATGATGGAAATGTAATTCACTTGATTGATTAAAAAAAATCTAGACATTTAAATTCAATGATCTTACCATCAAGCTTTTTTTTATGGAACCGTATGAGAAAGATTATCCACTTCAAGTTGATATAGAAGGTTTTCTTTGCTTTAGATAAAATGGGGCATTCTTCTCTGCTTCAGATAAAACTTATTTTGGGTCTCTGCAATTTTTTATGCCTCCATGACAAATAAAGACTATGAGAATGAATAAATGCAAAATAACACCATATAAGGTGCATGACAAGACTTGGACAAACAATATAAATGAATATTTAATGAGTTACAATCAAATTTATATTAATATTTGGTGGCAATTGTATTACAACAAGGACTATAATAGCAAACAAATCATACGTTAGGTAAAATCTGAATGCTGTATAATATATCATGTGCTGGTATTTTGCACATATCTTACTCATTTTTAGAATTTGATGAAATAAATATCGTTGGAAAGCTAACAAATTCCTATACAACTTTAATGTTGATCATTTTTGATAATTACCTATGGATAAGCTACAGTTTTTACAAACATTACATGAAAAAAGTCTGAAATACTGAAAAATATATCTTGTGCCGGTATTTCTCACATACCTCACTCGTTCCTTAGCAAAATTGGCTGAAATAGGTATTTTTCGATAGCTAACAAAATTTTCTATAACTTTTATGTTGATCACATTTGATAATTACCTACGGATGAGCTACAGGTTTTGCAAACATCACATGAAAAAATTCTGAAATGCTGAAAAATATATCATGTGCCGATATTTCGAACATATCTCACTTGTTTTCTGGCCGAATATGATGAAATAGGTATCATTGGAAAGCTAACTACTTTATCTAAAAATTTATGCCGACCATTTTTGATAATTACCTATGAATGAGCTACAGGTTTTGCAAGTATCACATGAAAAAAGTGTGAAATTCTCAAAAAATATATCATGTGCCGGAATTTGGCACATATCTCACTCGTTGCTTGGACAAATTGAATGAAATAAGTATCTTTAGAAAGCTAACGAATTCCTCAACAACTTTCATGTTGACCATGCATAATAATTACCTACAGATGTGTGACATGTATTTTTTTGCAAACATCACATAAAAAAGTCTGAAATACTGAAAAATATATTATGTGCTGATATTTTGCACGTATCTCTCTAATACCATAGCCAAATTGGATGAAATAGGATTCGTTGTAAAGCTAACGAATTCTTCTATAACATTTATTTTGATTATTTTTTATAATTACCTATGGATGCGCTATAGTTTTCATAAAAATTACATAGAAAAGCCTAAATTGCTGAAAAATATATCATGTGCCATTATTTCCCATATTTCTCACTTATTCTTTCACTAAATTAGATAAAATATATACCATTGGAAAGCTAACAAATTTTTTTATAATTAAAATTTATTCATACTAGCTATAGCTCGACTTGATCCATTCAGTTGGACCATCCAAAATAAATTTGTTTCAATCATGGGATTTATAATGCAAAATGGAGATTTATCACAAAGCAATAAACAAAAAAAATGAGAAGTTTATATTTCAAAAGTGTGTGAGAAACGACATTATACATGTATGCAATATCTAGAAAATCAAAGAAATACAATGCTAGTTTGCAATAACAACACTCAAATCTCAATAGAGAATGATGGTGGAGTACAGATCAACAAATCAAGTGAAAGTAATTTTACACAATATTAAACATATCACAATAAACTTATTTAGAATATAAGTGCTAAATACAATAGAAAAATTATATATACATCAAAAGCTTAATAGATTCAACAAAATATCCTAGTGCATTACATCTCATCATCATTAACCGTTACTTAGGTCTACATTCAACAAAGAAAATTATATTTAATAATAAGAAACTGTTGCACAAGATAGTGATTAACGAAAAGATTGGACAATTATTACAAAATCTAAAATATAAAATCATCTTTCTAACTCCTTGTGCATCCATCTAGCCTTCGATTATATAGATCTTGAAAGAAAGGATCGAATCATTATATAATTCTTTAATAAGTTGTCATAAATTATTTCAATCTCTTTACTAGAAGCTTAGAATACTATAATGTTTTGTCATGAGTTCATTGAATATTTGTCTTTCTTAGAATCTTGTGTTGAACTCTGAATTAAATTTACAACTTGGGCTACACTATCAGCCATCATGAGAATACAATCACATAAAGAGTGATCACTATCATTACTTTTGGTCTTTTTGTATTTAGTAAATCCCTTTGAAGTTGAATGCATTGACTTTATTATTCATTTATGTAGAGTCCTACGTAAGATTTACTTCAGTACAATCAATGGGTTGGGATGCATCTAAACATATTTTAATAAAATCTGGACGATTGTCTTGTCATCTCCTAAACTAATATGTTGAGTACCAAAAGAAGTTTCAGAAGTTTCTGAGTTTGTCCATTCTCGAATGGAGTGAACATCACCACAAACTTTCTCGATCCTTTCATACATATCAACAAATTCAATCAAAACTTTCCAAAAAAAATATATACAATTTTCCAAAAAAAACATCTTGTACTAAAGAAATATTATTTATAGAAAGATAATAAATCTATCATCACAAAAAATAATCTACTTGCTAAAATGGATGTGTTATGCGATCCAAATTTCTAGTTAATTATCAACTTAGTTCATGCGACTCCATATAGCATTAGCCATTTGGTCTCTTTTGTCCAACCACAAATCAGAAATGTCTATAAATCTTATATCATGTCTATTAATATGTGCTTTCCTAACACACTTATTTTCAGAAAGAATGAAATCATCACTCATTTCTAAAATGATCCTATTATATAAGATGCAAGTTGCAAAAAAAAAAATATCAACTTGTGTTTATAATAAAAAATATGGGTTGCACGATACTTCCAAATCGATTTTTCAAATGACCAAAAGCACTACTGTAGTGTAGAGTGATGAATGTCAAAGGTTAACCAACTCCTTAGCTTTTCTTGGTCTAATGCTAGTGAATCCTTTATGGAGATATAAAACTCTTCCTAATAGAGTATCCATCGTCCACTAGGTAGTACTTACTTGTGAGTAGCTGTGAGTGCTATTCTTTAGAAGTAAAATAACTAATGAAGTGATATTTATATTATAAATATTTTGTACCTTGTGGAATAACCAGACCATTATATTGTTTTAATATATTATGAAGTGATCTTGTATCTTCATGTGCTAAATCTTCCCACCCAACTAAAATATATGTAAACCTTAAATCAAAGTTTATTGTTGCAAGCACATTTTGGGTGGGATAAGATATTTTGTCCCTCTAAAAGCATATTCATATTCTTTAAAAACCCTAACTTTAATATGGGTTCTGTCAGAGCTCAAATACAATCCCAAAATTAATAAGTTATATTAATAAGAACAATAAAATACTTATATAAGATATCATTATCGCATTCTTTAAAGAAAGACATGAATCTATCATTCAATTATATTTTATGTTGAGTTTCAAATGATGGAAGCATTATCATCTCATGTCATAACTCTCCTATGCAATACAACATTAATGTACCTACTTAGCTGGAGCATTGAAAGTTGAATCGAGTGATTTGATTTCTCACACTATGCCCAAGGGTATGTAATAATTTAACAACACGCTCTTCAATTTGTACATTAAATGTGTCTACAAGTAAACCTCTTTTTTGAATATAATTTTTTTTAAAAAGAACTTTTTTTATTTGAACCATATTCACTATATCAGAATCGGATTCATGATACAATCTAGAAAAGTATGTTTCACATTGAATATTTCTCTCAGGATTAATGCTTTGTTGATCTCTCCTCAATGTATATAATTAAACATATATAATAATGATAGAGCCAACAATGCAAGCATGAATGACTAAAGCAAGTTGATTTCTATTGATCTCTACATCATTTGAAAACTCATTATAATCAGAGGATCATCTTTCACTATTTTTTAATGTCTTAGTCATTGACTTCTATAATGACAATCACTAAGCTTAGTCCTCCGAAAAACAAGTAAATATATTTAGAAAAATGACGAAATATGCAAATTAGTTGAAAAATGAAGGGTTGATAAAGAGAAAAGAGAAAGAGGAAGAGATGAACAAAGAAGAGAATAATCATTTTTGTAATCATGGACATCTCATTAAAGATAAAGTATGGTTGAATTAAAAGTTTTGATTGAATTTGTTGATATGTATGAAGGGATCGAGAATTCTAGTATTTATTTAAGCCTCTTTGATAAAAAATCTATACTTAGATTTTTAATTATTTTCTTTGAAAGATTTGATGCTTCTCTTTTTAATAAGTTTGGGTGAACTAGACTTTGGGGAAATATTTTCTTACTTTATTTTTATTTTACATCATGGAACTTTTCTATAAACTTCAAGTTTTCTCTAACAATCTACATATTGTATATTAAATATAGTACAAAGCTAAATAACACTATTGTAGAAATTAGCAAGACAACCTTCCTGAAAAATAATGCTTAATCATGCAAATAAAACTAGATTAACTACAACATTATCAAAATAATCCTGCAATAGAGTTGTTAATCTTATTTAAAACTAAAATTTCAATAACAATGAATCAAGCAACCATCAAGCATTGTACTCGAATACTTAAAACTGTTTGGTTGTATATAAAATAATTCCAAATTATTTTGTATACAAATAGAATTATTAAATTTAAATCATCAAATATATATTAAAAATTAAATAAATTATGCACAAAAAATCACTACTTCTTTAAAAATAATTTACTATTCATTTATTTTAAAATAAAATAATCTCTTTATAATTTATATATCAAAGGCATATTAAAATAATACTAAATTTATTAAATTATATCATAATTAATAAAAGTAATTAATGTTGCCTGACTAATAGCATTTTGGGATCAAAGAGCAATAAGTTAACAATATAAAGGCGCATCTTTAACTTACAATGGTTAATTGATATAAATTTGTTGAGCTTAGAATTCAATTTACCAAATTCCTTATAGGTTTGCTTTACACTAGCATTTTTTCTGCAAACAATAAATCAAACTAAGTTTCTAAATCCACACCAAATCAAAATTATGACAAAACTAGTCAACATAACTTCAAAATTATTCTACGCAAATCCTAATGACTCCTGCAAATGAAAATCAATTGTAGGCCAGTTCTTAATTCCATTAGGTGGTGCTATCCAGAAAGGGCCCTAATAAAGCTTAATTATCGAAGCTTTAGAATAATACCAGATATCAATCATAATCTCAACAAGGAAAGCGGAATAGGTGCTGTATAAAATAAACCGCAAATAGAAAAAGAAATCATAGCAAGAATCTAAAAAAACCAGCACAACAAAATATAAAATCCATTTCAGCAACAAATTGAGAATCAATTAATTCCAATATTGACTTGAGCGAAGAGAAAAGTACCGTAAAAGCACCCAAAAAATTGGCAAATGTAAATGGAAGCATAGTGAGAATCTAATCAAGCGTTTCAGATGAATCAATAAAACCAAAATATTACCTCCTTCTCTACGTAGCAGGAAACGAATACTGAATTATTTTTAGCGAAATAATAGAAAGGAGAAAAAAAGAAAGAGAAACGAAGAGATGTGCTCAATCAGCTCGCCAATCTAATAGCAGATGGCATAGGGGAGCTTTGTGAGCGGGAGAAGAGCTTTGCACACAGGACGATTTGCATGGGAGAGGAAGATTTCATGCACGGGATGGAGAAGGTACTTTCGCTTGGAATGGGGTGTCATTGTGTGTGTACTTGTCGTAGGAGAGGCGCATGGATGGAAGACGAAGAGTTTTGCGCACAAGACGGATGAAATTCTTTCCTGTTGAAGAGAATGCGTGATTTTTAATTTCGCTCGATTTGATGGAATTTTAATTACACGCGGAATAGGCTATTCACAGGATTTAAAATACCGTAAAAATTTATCCTGCATTTATTTTATTTCAACCAGAACAATCAAAAATATAAAATACACCATGGCATTGCTCCTATCAATGGCTAGGGGACCACCTAATTTACTAACACAGCATTTAATAACAACCATTTAAAAACCAACTAACACTAACTATGATCTTTTTGTAGTTGAGCTAAAACTTGATCTCCTTCGGAGCTCTCATTCCTAGCTCAAATTTTCATTTATTGCTCCTTTGATCTCGTTACTGTATATGAACCTAATATTTTTACCTTCTTTGTTTCATTTTAAAACTTGAACCTAATATCTCTGTTCCTTCTTATTATTGCAGGCTATGCTTCTGGAAATATATTTGTGATTGTATGCTATCAATCTGTGATATTACTTGTTAGTATTATTGATGTTGTTGATGTTGTAATCTTGGCTGGCATCTGTTTAGGTTATTGTTGAGCTTCTGGTCTTTTCTTGAGGTTGTTGATGTTGTAATATTGTTGACTTGTATTCTGCAGTCTCTGTAAAAATATTATTATATGTGGCCTTTTATTGTCCTACTGATTCTTGTATCCTTGTATTATTTTGTTACTGGACAATAGTTTTTGTTGTGTAGTGGTTTACAGTGGGTATTATCTTTATCAATTCCTATTTTATTGAGTAAAATCCTTCAGCCAATTTGGGCTTTTCTGTTCCTTTTGCTTCTGTTATCCATTTGTGTATTTGAGTTTATATCATTACTCCCCCCCCCCAACATTGACCTTGTCCCCAAGGTCAAAATCAGGAAATGTCTTCTGGATTTCTTCAATTGATACTTAAGAAGCATCTGTTGATAGTATTCCTTCCCATTATACTAATACTTCTTTAATTTGTTTATCTTCTTGTATTATTGTCCTTTTTTCTAGAATATTGATAGGCCAGACCACATGCTGGCCTTCTATGCATTGAGTTGGTAAGATTGCTAGATGTAGCTTGGAATCCTGTCTATATTACTTTAGTCTAGATACATGAAAAATATTGTGGATCCTTGCTATTTCTAGAAGTTCTACTCTATATGCTAATGTCCCTATTTTTTGTAAAATTTTAAAGAGACCATAATACTTTCTTTGTTGCTTTGTTTAAGGATTCCTTGAGACTGAAGTCTATCTGTATGGCTGTAGTTTTACTAACACCAGATTATTTACCTTGAACTGAAGCTCCCTTCTATGTTTATTAGCCATTTGTTGCATTTTATTTTGAGCTTCTTATAAGTTTATTTTAAGTTGATGTAGGATCTTGTCCCTCTATTGTATTACTATTTCTACCTCTGTGTTGGTAGCTGTGTTACCATTATAGGATATAATTGTAGGTGGAAGTCTGCTATACACTATTTGAAAAGGAGTCATTTCTATAAAAGTATTGATGAATGTATTATAGGAGAATTCTACCCATGAAAGGAATTGTAACCAATTTTTTAGTCTTTCTAATACAAAACTCCTTAGATATTGTTCTAGTATTCTATTTGTGACCTCTGTTTGGCCATCTGTTTGAGGATGATAAGCACTACTATGGCTTAGTGTTGTTCCACTTAATTTGAATAGTTCGTGCCAAAAATTACTCATAAAAATGGGGTCTCTATCTGAAACTATGCCCTATGGTATTCCATGTAGTTTAGCTATGTCTAAAATAAAAATTTGAGCTATATAGATACCTATAAAATTGGCGGGAAGGGCTGAGAAATGTGCATACTTGGATAGTCTGTCTACCATCACTAGTATAACAGTTTTGTTGTAAAACCTGGGTAGTCCTATGATAAAATCCATTGATACTTCCTGCCAAATGGCTGATGTTATAGGTAGAGATTGTAGTAAACCTACAGACTTCTGAGTATCATATTTAACTTGTTGACATATAGGACATGTGGATATAAAGTGTTGTATATCTTGTTTCATCTATTTCTAGTAAAACTATTGAGTAATTCTGGCCAATGTCCTCTTAATTCCACAATGGCCTCCTACTGGGGTTGAATGTAATTCTCTTATAATAGTATTTCTTATTTCTGATTCTTTAGATATGACAATCCTGTCTTTATAATATATCAGTCCATTAGCAATTCTATGATTTGGAAACAAACTTGGGCTTTCTGAAATTTGCTTATACAGTTATTGCAGTTTAAGACTAGCTCTGTTTTCTCTTTGATCTGTTGTATTAAAGAAGTGAATTGTTGAGTATAAGTATATAAACTTTATTGTGTAGAGTTTTCTGCTGTTAGTTGCTCTTCTGCATTATATATTTTTCTAGATAAGGCATCACCTACCCTGTTTGTGATCCCTGGTTTATATTCTATTGTATAATCAAAACCAAGGAGTTTAATAAGGAACCTTTACTGTTCAGGAGTCTGAATGGTCTGTTGCATTAGTTCCCTTATGCTCTTTTGATTAGTTCTGATGGTGAACTTGTTTCCTAATAGATATTATCTCCATCTTGCTACTGTTTCTATTATGGCATAGAGTTCTCTTGCATAAGTAGATGCTTTCTGTAATGATGGAGATAATTTTTTACTAAAGTAAGCAATAGGGTGACTGTTTTGTATTAATACTGCTCCTATTGCAGTGCCAGATGCATCTATTTCTACTATAAAGGGCTGAGAAAAATTAGGGTAAGCTAATACTGGTAAAAATGTCATTGCTTGCTTCAGCTGTACAAATACTTTTTGAGCTTCTTCACTCCATTGGAACTGTTGGTTAGCTAGTAATGAGGTCAATGGTGCAGCAATTGCTGCATATTGTTTAACAAACTTTCTGTAGTAGCCTGTTAAACCTAGGAATTCTTTCAATTATTTAACTGATTTTGGAGTTGGCCATGTCTGGACTGCTTCTATTTTTTTTTGGTCTACTTCTATGCCTTTTGCTGATAAAATATGGCCTAAGTATTCTATCCTTTCTTGAATAAAAAACATTTTGATGGTTTAATATACAAGCTGTGTTGTTTCAGCTTTTCTAACACTGCTTGCAAGTGATTTTGATCTTGCTCCAATGTAAGACTGTATATTAGTATGTCATCAAAGAATACTAAGACAAATTTTCTTAAAAAAGATTTTAAAACTGTGTTCATCATGGTATGGAATGTGGAGGGTGCATTTATTAAGCCAAATGGCATTACAATGAACTCATAGTATCCCTCATGTGTTCTGAAGGCTGTTTTGTATATGTCTTCTTCAGCCATTCTGATTTGATGATAACCTGAATGTAAATCCAGTTTTGAAAAGATGTTTGCTCCATGTAGTTCATCCATTATCTCTTCTGGAGTTGGAATTGAAAATCTGTCAGGGATAGTGATTTTATTTAAAGCCCTGTAATCCACACAGAATCTCCAAGTTCCATCTTTTTATTTATTAGTAGTGTTGGAGATAAGAAAGGGCTGGTGCTTTCTCTTATTATCCCAGTGTCCAGCATTTCTTTAATTAACTTTTCAATTTCTATTTTTTGGAAATGTGGATATCTGTAATTTTTAACTTTAATTGGCTGAGTTCCAGGAGCCAAGTTGATATGATGATCAATGTTCCTTTATGGAGGTAAATTATTTGGAGCTTGAAATATTTCTTGATACTGATATAGTATTTGCTGAATATTGGCAGATAAGCTTTAGAACTCATTTGTTGTAGCCTCTGTAGATCTTGGAACTTCTGTAATCTGCAGGTATGAGGCTATTTCATCTTTGTTTTGTAGTTTTGTGACTTGGTGTAAGGTAATGCTTTGAACATTAAATGTTATGTCTCCTTGTAATTGCATCAATGTATTATTATACCTGAATTTCATAGTCAACTTCTTGTAGTCTGTTGTACATTCTCCTAACTGTTCTAACCATTGTACTCCTAGCACAACATCTGCTCCTTGCATTGGTAGCATGTAGCAGTCAGTTAGAAAGGTATATCCTTGGAGTTTGATGTGTATGTTGGAACATACTCCTGTACATCTCAATGTTTCACCATTTCCAACCAATACTTTAAAGATAGATGTAGGTGTAACTGTATGATCAATAAATTTGGCTAATTTAGATTGAATAAAATTATGGGTTGACCCACTGTCAATCAATACATGTACTGATTTGTTGCCAATCATTCTTTGCAATCTTAGTGTTCTGGGATTGGATTAACCTGTAAAGGCATTGAAACTTATTTCTAGAATTTCTTCCTGTAATAATTGATTGTCTATCTCAATTTCTTGTTGTAGGTGGTACTCTTGGTCATCATTGACCACCATTAGAGCAAATAATTTTGATTTACAGGTATGTCCTCTCTAATATTTTTCATCACAGTTGAAGCAAAGTCCTTTCTTCTTTCTTTCTGCCAACTGTGTGGCTGTCAATCTCTGAATTGGTATGCTCTATTTGTTATGACTGTTGCTGTTATGAATGGGCATTATTGGAGTAGGTAGTAGGGGTGGTTGATATGGTTGTTGCTATTTTACTACCGGAAATTGATGAAATATGGAAGTTCTTGGCATAGATACTTCATCAGCTAATCTGTCTTCCATTAGTTTAGCTAATTGAAAGGCTTGCTGAGGAGAGTTGGGTTGTAAAACTCTAACTTCTCTCTTTATGTCTTGTCTTAACCCAGATTCAAAGCAACTTTGTAAGAATTTAGGGGGGAATGCCTGAAATTTGATTAGCTAACTCTTCAAACTCATTATAGAATTCCTGGACTGTTGTTTTCTATTGCAGTTTTGCTAACTCTCCTCTTAAATCTCTATATAAAGAGGGTTCATATCTCTGAATGACCTGATCTTTGAATTGTTTCTATGAATGCAATTGTTTATTTAAATGCATCCATTTATACCAACTTAGGGCAGGTCCATCCATATATACTGAAGCTATTATGAATTTTTGATCCTTTGATAGATTGTAATATTGGAAGAACTGGCCTGCTTGAATATCCATCCCCTTGGATTTTCTCCATTCAATCGGGGCATGTCTACCTTAACATGTCTAGTGTTTTGTGTGTGTGTTCTGTTTGGAGGAGTAAATTCTGTAGGGGATGAATTACATACCTGGGATTGTTGCTGTTCTTGGCAAGATTTATCCAATTTATCCTCAATAGCTAATAGCCTTAATGATACTTCATTTAATATGAGAGTGATTGAAGACATTTGTTCATCATTCTTGTTTAGTATTCCAACACATTCTTCTAATTTTTTTTTATGTATGCCTGGTACCTTCTGCCATTGATATTTGCAGGAGTCAGCAAGAGCACCAATGATAGGAACCGGGTTCTATCTGAGCCATTGATCAACATGGTTTGAAACAGACCCTTCAATTTGTCTGGAAACTTTAACCGAGGAGATTGGATCTGAGCCGTCTAAAGTATGACTTTCTTTTCTCTTACAGCTGTTGGATTGAGTTTCTTGGGGAAGGAATAGAAAAGGGGGTTATTTCCTCGGGCTCTGCTCTTCGAGTGGCCGAAATGGCTCCAGAGAGAAGGGAAAAAGCTGAAGGTGCAGAGGGGAAAATCCTAGGGTTCCTGCCAGAGAAGATGGTGCTTCCGGCGAGTAAACCAGAAGAAAATGCAAGAGGAAGGAGGAGAAGAAGAAGGAGCAGAGGAAGAGAAGTTTTCTTTTCAGAATATTGATTACACATCCCTATTTGTCCCTCTTAACTCTATTTATACTCTCTACTTCCTCTATTCCCCTAGATCTAATAGTTCTTTATAAGATTTCAGTTCTTGCTTTCAGTTATAACTATTTTTTGTTACTAGATTTGAGCTTCTTTCTGTTTTGGCTTGCACTGCTATTCGATCTTGCTTTCTTGAGTCTTTGGTAGTATTTCTATTAGCTGATCTAACAACAAGTGTCTTTTTATTTCTTGTTTCAGTTATTTCTTGTCTTTTGAGCTCTGAGATATCTCTGTTCTTTTTTATTATTGCAGGCTATGTTTCTGGAAATATATTTGTGATTGTATGCTATCAATCTGTGATATTACTTGCTAGTATTATTGATGTTGTTGATGTTGTAATCCTGGCTGACATCTGTTTAGGTTATTGCTGAGCTTTTGGTCTTTTCTTGAGGTTGTTGATGTTGTAATATTGTTGACTTATATTCTACAGTCTCTGTAAAAATATCATTATATGTAGCCTTTTACTGTCCTACTGATTCTTGTATCCTTGTATTATTTTATTACTGGACAATAGTTTCTATTGTGTAGTGGTTTAGAGTGGGTATTATCTTTATCAATTCCTATTTTATTGAGTAAAATCCTTAAGCCAATTTGAGGCTTTTCTGTTCCTTTTACTTTTCTGTGTATTTGGGATCATATCAGCTTGTCTCTCTTGCTTGTGGCCTTTTTTTTGGTTTTTTGCTCGTGTCTTTTCTTCTGAATAGCTAAGTTCTAGTCATAGATTTCTTCTGGTCTTACACTTGGTGATCATTTTTCCGATTAATGGAATTGAGGAAATACTCAGTCAATTTTATAAAAAAACTATTTTAATGTCAAGACAGATTAAATGAGTGTCAAAATGGAGAAAATATGGAATTCTGATATATCAGAATTCTAATAAAAATGAGACATATGATATTAGTTAATTTTTTATATTAATTTTAATATAAATTAAAAAAATTGAACAGATGTGATACTTTTTCGTCAAAATGAGGGTTTGATTTCGTGGTTGATACCCTCGAGTCTCGGTCATTAGAAGAGCGGGTATTACTCGGCTAAAAAAGCTACCCGAATACTATATAAAGCAAGGAACTGTTTTCTCCGACAAACAGTTATGGATCAGAAGAAGAGAGTCTGTAACGTCGGCACCGGCATTAGCGGATTAGCAATGTGCAAATACTTGTTGGCGAGAGGATTCCGGCCGGTAGTTTTTGTGGCTGATGGGACCATCGGCGGTGTGTGGAAGTCCACGCCGTCGTCCATGCGATTACAAGGTGCGTGCTGGAGTTACCATTCTCAGACTTCCCCTGGCCGGAGACGGTGACGGAGGCAAGTCCTCGTGGTAAATAGGTGATGGAACATTTAGAATCCTAAGCTCAACGATTCGATCTCACAAGACACGTGAGGTTTGGAGAGAAGGCGGAGGGGATAGAATATGTTGGTGTAGGAGAAGAGAAGATGGAGGCTTGGGGTCTGTGGGGTGGCACCGGCGACGCATTTGGTGACGGGCATCGAGGGGCGTGGCATGTCACAGTGTAGCATGTGGAAGATGGAGCTGTGGAGGTAACTAATATTACTGTATAAACTCAAAATTTTTTATTTAGATAGTACGCATATTTAAAACCAGTTCAATAAGGATACGAATAACAATAATGATATTTTACTATTAAATGAGTGAATAATAAATTTAATATTTTATTATTTTTTGAGATACAAGCAGAGGAATTAGAAAGATTTAGTCATTTTTTATAACTCATTTTATAATATTAAGTAAACTTTTTATATTTATTTTCAATTTTAAAATTATTTATATTGGTTAAAAATAATTATAATAAAGATACTGAGATACTGAGTAAATAGTTTGATGTATGGATTAAAGTGCTTAATTAATTTAAGTTTTTTAAAGTGCTTAATTATGATTTGAATTTAGTGAGAATATTAATACATTTGCACAATATTTTGAAACTCACAATTCAACTAGGCTTGAATGGTTAATTTTGTAGCACTCAAGTTGAATAGGTTCATTTTATTGTACTTGGCCCAAATCAATTTAGTTGTAACCCTATCTTTGATGAACACATAATGTAGGTACATGTGGTGGATTTGGTGATCCTTTATATTAGACGAGTCAGTGAACTTCTAAATATTCCAACATTTCCCAAAAATAAGGACCCAGAGGTCTTTGATGGTGAGGTGATCCATTCCATGGATTACTCCAACATGAATAGTACAGTTGCTACTAAATTGGTCAGAGAAAAGAGAGTCAGCATTGTTGGTTTCCTTAGAATAGCACATGAAATAGCCAATGAATGTCCTAATATTAATGGTAAATGTTTAATCATTTTTTTCAATTTCTTAAGATTGATGAGATTCCTAGTTTAATATATCTATATACAAATTATACAAAAAGAGATAAATGATTAACTTGATTTGTAACTAATAAAAAAAACCCAAAAATTCCAAAATTAAGAAGAAAAAAAAACCTAAGGGGTGGGGTGTATCTTAGGATAGAGTCAACAACAGATGCTCACTTGGGGACCTAAATATGTTCAACATTAGCCAATAGAATGACACTCATGCTAATTACATTTCTAAAAGATAGTCATTTATGAAAATATGGGTGTTAATAAATGACCTCACTCGACACACCAACTTGAACTAACTCAGAAATATAGATTAGAATTAAATCATTTTCCATTCAAGTTAGAGTTGCATTATGTTTGGGCTGGTTAGAATAATCCAAAATTGAGCTAATTGTTATTCAGGTTTAGTTTAGGCAAGTTTGAATAAGTTTAATAGGGCTAATCAGTCAGATTCAGGTTAATTGGGTTATCTTGATCTAAAGAATTATATGTTTATATAATAAGTGGCTTTCATGGATTGGGTTTGGGATGAGTTGTGTTCATGTCAAATATTTTTTTATCAATATAATAAATAGGTCTAATTTAAGTCAAGCATATTCAAGTTAGGCTAACTTTGAATTAGATCCAAAATTCTCTAGTCAACTTATTAATACTAGAGTGCAGAGGTCTAACTTAGCAAGACACCAACATCGTTGTTCAACCATTGGATTTAAGAAAAAAAAAAGTAAACCATTAGTCACAATAAATATAATAAATTAGGTATGAATTTGAGCCAAAAATTTCGACTAATATAGTAATACTAAGATATTATAGTTGCATTAAAGAAAGTCTAAGTTTCTCCTTTGCATTAAAATACAAAGAACTTTTTCAAAAGTTGCACTGAATGATACCAAAACAATAATAACTTGCCTTTATCCCATTACATCTGGTTAGCTATATCAATCTTTTTCTCCATTATGTTCTATTCAATTTCTTATTAAAGTTGCTAAAAGGATAACATAATAGAATAAAAAAAGACCAAGTGTGTCAACATATATATTGTTTTATAAGAAATTAAAAGCAATTCATACTTTAAACTGATAATTAATACCAAAAAAATAAGAGAGGGAATAAATACTAACTAGCAAGATAAGAATGTAAGTAAGAGGAGTAAGCCTAAAACTACAATGGAATAAAATTGAATAAAGTACATAAGAAAGTAAAACCATTTTTATCCATATAACATTTATATGCTTCATAAAATTTAGAGGGCTAATTATCATTCCATTTTAACTTTTTAAGATTTGGGCATTTTTATTTTTAATCCTAAGTAACATATTCCCAAGTTAATTTTAACTCTTAGGATCTGCTTATTGAGATGAATTCTTAAAAGAGGATATTATTGGTTAAGGAAAACCAAAATAAGAAAAAAAAAAAAAAGGAGAGACTAGCTTCTTATTGAAGTCACAAAGAATAAAGTTAGTGGTGCCCTTTAGATAAACTTGTTAAAATGAATTCTTGAGTAATAAGCATGCCAACCCTAAAGGTAGTTCAATGAGCTCATAGAGAAGAGTGAGTTCTTAAGATGAACTCATAAGGTGAGTCCCTAAGATGGAGGGTGTTGGAATATGGATCAACCAAAGATAAATTTCTAATGAAAGGTAAATTTAGTAACTTAACCTAAATAGAATTTGATAAGAAGTCTTCTTATGATGTTTAAATTTTCTAGTTTATTTCTTCAAATGCATGACTTCGATTCAGTGAACTTGGGGATTATGTTCTTATAAAGTCATAATTTTCTATGTAAGAAAATTTCAAATTCTTCTAAAAGAGTAAATCCATGTTTCCATTGAGGTTCCCCATCTTCTTAATTACAAAAAAAAAGATAAGAAAAGAAATTCCATTTATAACTAAAATACCAATTGAGTGATAATTTTTAGCTTTTATTTCGAAAAAAAGTAATTTCAAATGGGAATGAGAATTCACCATAGTTATTAATGAATGATAAAGAGAAATAACTCAAATTAGTAATTTAAAAACTAAGAAGACGTTTTCAATTGAGAGAATGACATTGTGTGTTAGAAGACCCTTAGAGTTATTGATGAATGATAGAGAGAAATAACTCAAATTAGTAATTTTAAAACTAAGAATACCTTTTGAATTGAGAGAATGGCATTGTGTGTTAGAAGGAGGATGGAACCTTTGCTCTTGGAAGTGCATTAGGATTAGTAAACCTAGCCCACAATAAAGATGCAATAGGAGACAAGCTAGGGCAATGGGCAGCTAAGATGGAAATTGAGAGGTTGGAGCTTTTTGGAATTAGAGATAAACTAAAAGAAAAAATAATTTTAGAGAGATGACTGCATAGTGAAGGTTTAGAATAAAGGAGAAGTAAGTGAGCTAGAGAGGGATAATAGATAAGTATAAAGTTTCAATAAAGACTAAAAAAGTTAAGAGCCCAGGGAAAACTAATAAAAGAGGAGAAAGATGGCTTTAGAGAGATATGATCGCTATAAGGGAAATGTGGGAGATAACTCATGAAGCCCTAGTACATGGACACATAGAAAGCATATATTATCATTAAATATATTTACTTTGACTAACATACTAATCAATAATACATCAACCTAATCAAAACATTTCTTTAGTTCATCTGTGAAGGATATTAATCTTAAATATGTACATCACATAGCCAATTGGACTTAGGCAAAGAGATAATTTATTTTGATGATCCTTGGACAATATTTAAGACATTTAGGAGAGATTATATATCTAATTGGTATTATCGATTTAATGATTATATTGGCCTAATTGGTCTAATTTGGGTTAATTATCTTGACTTATATTCAATTGACCTAAATGATACAATGATATAATGAATAATTAAATTAAGATAATTTTAGCATTTGAACTCATTTAATCACCAATTTGGGTGATCAATTTGAAGTTCATATGGCCTAACCTCAATATGGGCTCAAGGTTGACCCGTATTGGGCTAAATTTGATGTTTGTAGTCTTGACTTTGGCTAGGCTTTATCAAGGGGTTCTAGTGGGCAACTTTGTGCATGACCATACTAAGAACATCTTAAAGTTAAATATCTAGGGTGATTTATTAATTTGGCTAAGTGGGGTTGTTCCTTGAGACTGAGTCTAAATTGGGTATGGATATGAGGGTACCTTTGACTTAATTACGAGCCAAATTCTCCAAATTCATTTTGAGGATGGTCATGCCAAATTTTAGAGTCTCATGATTAATTATATAAATAATTGAATTAATTAGATGGCTTGATTGCTTAGACCTCACATTTACATCCATTAAGAAATAGTTGAACTCAAGAAGTGAAGGTGGTCTACCATAGGGCTAGTTAGAGTAAAACCAAGATGTAAGAAAGATTTATAAATGAACCTTCTATAAGGATACCTCCCAAGGATTTATTAAGGCTAGTCGAATTGGTTAGGTCACGTTGGGACTTTTGGTGTTTGAGGAGGACATGAGGATATAATTTATTAATATTCTTGATGTCAATAATTTATTTAAAATTAAAAATTTAGCTCTTAGGCCTCTCAAAATCAAGTTGGTACCTAATCAAGAGCATAAATATCTAGTTGGCATTTATGCACTTGAGTTATAAGAAATTAGGATGAAATTTTGTAAAAAATGTATTTGACTTTCCACTTAAAAAAATCTCTAGGTTGGGAGGTTGGAAGCTTGGGCACTAAGGTGGGGTGCCTAGACACTAGAGTTGGGTGCTTATACTGCATGCCCTCAATTTGTGCTCAATGGACCAAATGCTGCTCAAATTACTCAAATCACTATTCTATGTGTTTTGTTCATAATATCATACAAAAATCCTTATTTCTCATGTAAATAAAATTAAATGAACTAGTGCATTGGATTTTCAAATTTTAAGGAAAAATGATTAAATAGTTACAAATCTAACTAAGTTGAAATCACCTCAAAATAATGTCTACCAATAACAATAGAATCATCTCTTATTTAATGACCAATATTGAGGAGTGCAACCTCTATTATGAGACATTCTTTCTTCTCTTCTCTCTTATACTATAAGAGCTTCTCCATTCTATGAATAAAATCTTAAGCCTCTATTTCTTTCTCTCCTTATATGAACATGCGTGCACGCGCGTGCGCACACACACACACACACACACACACATCTTATTATTGATTTTTAATAATTTACAAGAGAAACAAATCTTTTGCAAATTTTCAAATCAACAACAATAATCAATTCTCAACAAGATGGACATCATTAACAAGAGTTCATAGATCATTGTTAAAAAAATTTTTAACATGAATAGTATGTGTTATAATATGATACGTTAAAGATGAGTAAAAAAAATGCTGCTACCTTAAAAAATTTAAATCAATAATAATATTTTTGACAAATCTTTGAAGTTATTTTGCTAGCTAAATTTTTCTAAGAAGAGGTAATTTTTTGCTTAACAAAAGTTAAGCTTTCTTATAAAATGTTTTTATTTTGTTCATGTTAGTAAGAAAAAAATAAACTTATCATTATGATTATCTTTGTTCGCCTCATCTTAATTGCTTCATATTATTTTTTTATTTTTATTTTTTTCTTGATTTTCTTTATAATTATTTGATCTTTTTTTATCCTTTGGCCATTGCTCCTATCGATGGCCAAGGGACCATAAGATTAGCCTCTTGGACTGGCCTCAACACAAGTAGTGCAATAGATTTATGGTTGTAAGTCCATGTTATCTTTCAAACTCAGTATATAAATAATATAGTAAATTTAATAAGTTCAGTATTTTTATGGGTGTGGTTGCTAGTAATTGGGGTGAACCTCTCCATCCTGATGACTCTACTATCGGGATGAGGAGTTCGTGGTTCAAATTAAAAAGGCTCAAACAATGCCTTAACGGGTGGAACAAAAACTGTTTCAAAAATCTTTTTGCCAACATCAAAGATTTAGAACATGAGGTTATAGCTTTAGAAGATGCTATTATTAATGATCCATCCAAAATTCCGTTATTAACTCAAGCCAAAGATAGGCTAACATGTTAACAAGACATGGAGGAGACCTACTGGCGGCAAAAAGCTTCTACAAAATGGATATCTGATGGCGATCGAAATACCAAATATTTCCATGCCATGGTGAAAAAGAAAATGGCTCTAAATCACATCAAAAAAAAATTAAAACTAATATTGATACCTGGTGTACTGATAATAAGGAGCTTACTGATTCTGGCATTTCATTTTTTACTGAGCTCCTTAATAACAATGTGACCTATGATGAGATTTTTGTGCTTGAAGTTATTCTTAATATCATTTCTAATGAAGATAATAATATGCTAACTTCATTACCCTCTGAATCTGAAATTGCTAAGATTTTGTAGAATATGAATACAGATTCGGTGGCTGGCCTTGATGACTTTACTACCTTATTTTTTCAAAAATGCTAGAATATTATCAAAGAAGATTTGATTAAAGCTGTTCTGGATTTTTTCAAGGGAAGTATCCTCCCCAAATATTTTTCTAGTACTTCCATTATTCTAATCCAAAAAATAGAAAATCTTGAACTTTAGAGCCATTTTAGGCCAATTAGCCTTTGTTCCTTTTTTTAATAAGCTTATCTCTAAGATTTTGGCTAAAAGATTAAGTATCCTACTTCCTAAAATTATCTTCTCCAACCAAACTGGTTTTGTTAAAGGCCAGTTTATTTCTGATAATGTTCTGTTAGCCCAGGAGATGATTCATGATTTAAACACTAAGGTTCATTGTGGTAACCTACTTCTTAAGTTGGACATTTCCAAAGCTTATGATAACATTGGTTGGGCTTTCCTATATAAAATTTTGACTCTATTTGGATTCTCTAGTCAATTTATTACTTTAATTATGAATGGTATTGAGAACTCTTGATTTTCCTTACTTATTAATGGTGAAGTCCATGGATTTTTCTCTTCCTCCCATGGCTAAGGTAAGGGGATCCCCTGTCTTTGGCTCTGTTCATTATTGCTATGGAATACCTCTCCAGAAGTCTTGAGCACATGTTTTGTAAAATGTCTAACATGTATTACAAAACTAGGGATGGCTTTCCTATTTCCCACCTTAGCTTTGCTGATGATTTTATTATATTCTACAATGGGTCTTCTCTGTATATTAAAAAGTTATGTAAATTCCTTACTTTATTTGGTAGGAAAAGTGGTCTGAAGATTAACCCTGACAAAAGTTATTTCATCTCTAGTTCGTCGATTTCATCATCTAGGATTTATGCTATTAAGAACATTACATGCCTTGCCCTTCAAACCATGCCAATCAAGTATCTGGGCACTCCTTTATATCGAGGAATGAAAAGATATTCTTTATTTGATGATGTGATTCATAAAATATATAAGAAAATTTTCTTCTCAGAGTTCCATTTACTTTCCTTTGGTGCTAGACTTATCCTAATCAAAAGTATTCTTTCCTCTTTACTTTGCTATCTTTTGTCCACTGTTGTGCCTACTAGTTCTATTATTAAAAGGATTAATAGGCTTACTAACAAATTTTTTTGGGGCTCTACTTCTTCTTCTAAAAAAGTTCATTAGGCTAGTTGACATAACTGTTGTGGGTCTTTGAATGAAGGTAGTTTAGGCTGTAAACCTTTAGAAGATTCCATTAAATATTTCTCTTACAAAATGTGGTGGAATCTTAGAAATAACCATAACTACTGGTCACAATTTATGCTCGCCAAATACTGTAAGAGGAAACAACCCCTCACTAGTACTTATAAACCTGGGGATTCTCCGGTATGGAGAAGACATTGTAATATCAAGTGGGCTGCTGAAAATCTGATCTCTTGGGGTGTGAACTCGGGATCCTCCTTTTTTTGGCAAGATAATTGGTTGGGACACGGTTCTATTGATTCTTTGCTTAATACTCATTCCACTGAGAGGCTTAAGGTTAATCAGTTCATTACTCAAAATACTTGGGATGTCGATCAATTAACTTCCATTGTCCCAAATGTGATTGTAAACAAAATCCTTAATATCTATCCACTACCTAATAAGTCTGACCAAATCCTCTTTCAAAATTCATCCTCTGGAGATTTTTTTTAAGGATGTTTGACATTCTTTCAGACTTAAATCTCAAGAGTCATTGGTTTTCTCTAAAATATGGAGTATCTCTATCCCTTCCTCCTTCTTGGTTTTAACTTGGCATATTCTAAAGCACTACATTCCTGTTGATGCTACCCTCCTTATAAAAGGTTTCCACCTCCCCTCCAAATGTCAATGTTGTTTTCACATTGAAACTGTGAATCATGTGTTTGTAAATGGCCCTATTGCTGTTAAGGTTTGGAGTTGGTATGATAGTAAGGTTAATACTCTCCATTTCGATTGATCATTCTCTATCATGCAACTCCTTGAAACTTTTTCTCTAATACTTATAAAGGTCATGCCAAAGTTATTCTTTCCACTGCTCTTCTGTGGTATATGTGGGGGTAAAGGAATGATGTTAAACATCATGATACCCCTATGAACTTTCATCGCATTATTGTTAGAGCCAAATGTAAAATTAGGTCTCTTTATAACGCTGATCCCCTTACTTCCTCTAGTTTTAAAGGATATAAATATATGGTCTTTAACTTTGGAATTAATTTTCTTTCTTCTCGTATTGAACCTACCCACAAAATTATATACTAGAGAAAGCCAAATTTTCATGTCATTAAGGTTAACTTGATGGCTCGTTCTAATGAATTTTATGGTTGATTTTAAGAGATCATACCGGATAGGTGATCTCTGCTTTTCGCTCCTCTACATCTACGCTCGTGTTATTTGAGCTTAATGGTTTGCACTATGGGATTTCGTATAGAAAGGATTTCAAAAAATTTGATTTGAAGTTGATGCTCTCCTTCTTCTTGAATTATTAAATTCAGAAGCGCATGGCAATACTGAAATGTTCTATTTACTTAGTCATACGAGGAGACTTCTTTCCAATCTAGATTATCATATATCTCATATCCACCGGGAAGGTAACTCATGTGCTGACTTTCCTGCTAATTGGGGAGCAAAGTGCTCCTCATTCAATCTGTTCTCCAATGATGATATCCCTTCCCTCTTAAAACTAGATAAAACTAGATTATCGTATGTTAGAAGCTCTTAGCCATTTATTCCTTTTGTTTTCCCGATGGATACTGCTGCTAGTTGTGGCTATTTTATGGCTCTGGGTTAGCTGGGTCTATGATATTAAATATATTTCCTTCTATGTGCTTTTAGGCTTTATGATGCATTCCCCTGCTCCTATTTTCTAGATTTCATGTAATGGTGAATTTTATTTTTGTCACCCTAAATGTTGTTTAGCTGGTAGGTGCTTTACTATTTGTGGGTCTTTCTTATGTGATTTTCCCTTATGGTACGGTGTTGGGTTGTGTTTGATGCTTGCTCTTCTCCCAATCTGCAAGTTTGGTGAGCTATTGTGGCTGTTTGCTGAACGTTTTTTTTTATTTTCTGCTGTCTGCTGGGTGGTTTCAGGCTTTTTTTTCTTTTTTTTCTTCTATCTGGCATTTCGCTGAATCATCTTTATTTGGGTTCTGCTTTCAGCAGGTTACCTAATGTGGGTGTTTTCTGCTTCGTCATATGGTTTGTTTTCTGCCATGTGGTCATCCCTATCATTGTGGCCTTGTTGTATGGCAATATCCACTATTTCTCTATATACTTATCTATTTTAAAAACTACAAATATAAAGTTGTATCATGTTATGAATATGGTGGATGATACCATATATTCTATTGATCCTGTTGGGATTCCCTTATGGGATGATCTCTGGGTTCGGTTGTTGTGAGCTATGCATTCTAATATTATGTTGCCACTGCTTGGGTATTATTATTTTAAAAAAGAGTGGTGCCATTCCTTTACCACTATGATTTATGTTGTCTTTTCTCCCATGTGTATGTGGATGTGGCTTGGTAAGTAGGTAACTCTGATTGGTGCGGTTCTGTGATTTGGGGTAGTTTTGGCTAGGATTTCTACTGTTATTTTGGCATTATCTGGTGTTTATTATCTTAGAATGGAGTGGTGTCATCCCTTTGCCATTCGAATTTGTGGTGACTTCTCCTCCATTGTGTTTGTGGCTATGCTTTAGTATGCAGGGATTCAAGATCACATAACTTTCATCCACTGGTTGCCGCTTTCCCACAGGTTTGTTGGCTATGATGGCTGAGATAATTTCACCCAATCCTTGGCTGGTAGTAGCATGTCTGATGTAACCCTTCTTTTGAAGTTTGGATGCTCATGTTTGCGGCTACCCCAATTTGGTATGACTGAGCCTTAGCTTCCCTCCACATATTTAATTATATCTTCTTTTCTGTCTTACTTTCAACTAACTTTTATCACCTTGACGGTGCTAACTCTTTCTTCTATATGGTTGCAGATTCTATGTTGTTCTTTTGCAGATTCCTTATCTCTTGAGGCATAAACTTTCTCATCCTCAAGATCTTCTACTGATGCCTGGTCATTGCTTTCTCTTTTGCTTTACTTGTATTTTTTCTTTCTTTTCTTTTTTCAGATGTTTGGTTGTACTTAGATAGGGGATTTTCTCTCTAGGCTGTTTGTAGCTCTTTGAGCGATAGTTGCTTGCGTTTACCCCCTTTTAAGAATCTTGTAACCTATATGGGGTTCCCTAGAAAAAAAAAGAAAAAAAAAAAAAGAAATGCATATAATGATTACATGACTCCATTTCATGAGCCATTTCTGTCAAACGATTTTTCTTCAAAGAGACATTTTCATGCAAACTTTTTTATCATATATTCTTTCTATGGTATATCTTTGAATACAAGAAAAATGAAAGGAGCAAGAAAAGAACTTCGAAGAAAAACTTCATCAATCGACAAAGACATGTTGGACTTGTAGCAGTTTAAAAAAGATCTTAAAGATCTATAGCGATAGAAACCTCTTACTAATAATTCACTACTAATTATCAATCCCAATCATTGTAAAAACCTTTTGCAGCTAAATACAAATACAACAGTTTTAGAATAATTGTGAAACTACTACAAAAAAAATTTTTTGGCAGTTTTTTTTTTAAGGGAACACCATATAGGGGAATTTTATTGCTCAAATGAAAAAGATTACAAGATCCTTAAAGAGGGGTTAAACTCTGAGACTACCACTCAAAGAGCTACAATCAACCTAAAGAGTAAAACCCCTATCTAAGTAGAAAACTCACACAACAAAAGCAAATATCATCCCAATTACAAACCTAAGCACGTGATAATTGCTACCATCGCAGGAGTAAAGAGCTTTTGATCTAACGAAAATTGTCAGCTGGAACCTACATTAAGAGAAGACACCTGCAAACCATCTTGGATGTCAGTAAGTACCCATAAAAAAGAAAATAAATATATTTGGAAACCATAAGACGAGAAAAAAGGGGTTGCAGAAATCAATCCACACTAGTTTGGGGCAGCCACATACATATGCATCCCACTAGGGGTACCACACATATGCATCTACCACCCAAAATAGAGGATTAAATTACTACCCATCAGACTAAACAAACTTGAGACGACCGTCCATTCAAAGAAAAACTAAAAAGCCATTTGAAGAAAAACTAAAAAGCTCCACACCTTGATATAAGCAGTAAATAGAAAATAATTGCTATCCATTGGATGAAGCCAAATCACCTTACATCTCTGAGCCATCAATTATGCTTATAGAGCATAGCATAACCAATATAAGAAAAAGAAAGCTGAGATAACAATAGATAGTACATGATAAAACCCACCAATTCACCCATAATCGCATGAACATAACAACATACCTTGTCATGAAGCACACATTTAATCGAAATACAACCCGCTCAAGCATTTATCGATAAAAAAAACCCCACCATTCAATCCAAAAACTGTATAATAAGAGCAGGAACAACCGGCTAAAAAGAACCAAAAAGGCAATAGGGCAATTGGCATTCACCCAAACTTCCAAGACAAAGGAAACAACCCCTTCCCAAGTAGAATAATGCCATAACCACATCATCACCAAGTAACAAATGATATCCAAATTCCAGCATATTTCAAAAAAATGATAGGATATAAACTTTTTTTCGGCAGCGAAGATAACCCATATATCTTGAAAATCCTTTCTATACCTTGGATTGATGTAGCAGTTAATAGTGTCGCCCAAAGGAGTCTTAGGAAGCACTCTGAATAGTAGCAATGGATGGTAAACAGCCAGCCAAGGCCCACCTAGCATGAAGGAAATTCCCTCTCCAACCATCAAAATATTCTTCTTATAACATCCAGGGACAAGCCCCTCAAAAAATTGAGAAAAAACAACAGAGTGAATCCAACACCATAAAAATGCAAACGAGATGGACAATCTCCACCAATCACCACAATATCCAAATTCCAAACATATAATCTTACATTTTCCTAACATAAGGGAGACCAGTTCTATCTAAATTTACAAAACCCCTTAGGGGGAATATTATCATAGAAAAATATTTTAACCATAGAGGACTTTGCACCCAGATTAGCCAGAAAATCTGTACAAGAATTCCCTTCACGATGAATATGAGAGATGCGATAATCAAGAGAAGAAAGAATCCTTCTTGTATGATTGAGAGTATAATATACTTCAGCATTACCATGAGCTCTAGAGTTTAATAAGTTCAGGAGCAGTAAAGCATTAGTTTCAAGCCAAATTTTTAAAGCCTTTTTGAATGCATAATAATATCCCATAGTAGAGGCCATAAAATTCAATAAAAAGAATAGAACTGGGTCTTAAAGGAATAGCAAAAGCAGCAATCATCTTACCTCTAAAATCTCTTAAGATACCCCAACATCCAAGGAACCCGTTAGCAACCGAACCATCCGTGTTCACCTTAATAGTATGGTTTTGAGGTTTAGTCCAATAAATAGTCTTACAAATATAATCAAATTCAGTAGATGGTAGAAAAAATCCAAAAAAATGAGCCAAGCATTTAACATCTTTGAAACTCGACGGCTGGAGAAGTTTAGCTTTATAAAGGGAGGAAATTTTATCTTTAGCTTTAGCAATGATGCGTTGAAAATTCATGGGAATGTAATTATGTTTACCCTTATTTCCTTCCATCCAGATGTACCACAATAGCGTAATAGCAAGCACACATTTGACATTACCTTTCAGGGCATAGGATAGAAAGTTATTTAATAGGTGTATGATAGAAAGGGATCCATCAAATAGTAAAGTGTTCAACAAGCTATCATACCAGTGCCAAACTCTAGCCGCAATGGGGCCATTAACAAAAACATGATCCAAAGTTTCTATGTGGAAACAACATTGTCACTTAGAAGGGAGGTGGAATCCTTTTTTCTGGAGAATGGCATCCACGGGAATATATTGTTTAAGCATACGCCATGTGAGAACCGAAAAGGAAGTAGGAATAGTATTACTCCAGATTTTGGAAAATATTGGTGAGTCTTGATTGTTAGATCTAATAGTTTGTCACACATCCTTAAAAATAAAGTATCCAGTAGTAGACTTGTAGAATAGAATTTGGTCCATTTTATTGGTTGTACAGGGGTGATATTCAGAACTTTTTTGATGATAGTACTAGGGGCATAGGCACCTAGTTGAGCTATATACCAAAAATTTTGAGTAATGAAATAACTTACTTTGATACTTTCGATCAAATGGCTGTTGAGTAAGGCATCTATAGTACCCTCACCCAGCCAGTTATCTTGCCAAAAAAAGGATGAACCAGAATTAACACCCGAGGATATAAGCTCTTCAACCTCCCACTTAATGTTAGAAAGTCTTTTCCACCCAGGGGAGTCTCCCATTAGCAAGCAGAAAATTAATGGATGGTTACCCTTACAATATTTAGCAAGCATAAAATTCAACCATAGGCTGTGATTACTTCTAAGGTTCCACCACATTTTATGTGAAAAGCATTTGATGGAATCTTGTAAAGTTTTACAACCCAGGCCACCTTCATTCAAAGGGCCACAACACTTATACCAGCTAGCCCAATGCATTTTTTTAGATGATGAGTTTGAGCCCTAGAAGAATTTATTGAAAATCTGGTTTATCTTATTAATAAAATCGCACAAAATCCTTAAATTGTTTTTTTTTGAAAATCTTATTTTTTGTACTGGCGACAATGATGTGTTGGAATTCAGAGTTGGCTAATGAGAAAAATAAGATATTCATGAAAAGATTAATAAAATATTGATAAGAGTTAATAACTAATAAAACTGTACAAAATTATTCTAATTACTTAAGTTTTTTCAAATATACCTTTATATAAGGGATTGTTTGGTTGCAAATATTAGGAATATAATGTCAATATATATATATATATATATATATATATATATATATATATATATATATATATATATATATATATATATATATATATATATATATATATATATATATATATATATATATATATTGATTTTTAAGTTTAATTTGGCGTAAATCAAACACATCATATTCATGCAAGAGATTTGAAATATCTCATAATATATATTTAGAAATTTAAAATCTCACAAATCAATCGATTAAATTTCAAAGGTAGAAATAATTAAATCATAGCTTACAACCTCACCTTTCTTACTTGTGATTGCTACTCATTATCACTACCCATCAACTATGGCCAACGACCATCTCCTTGTCCTTTAGCCATCTTGTTGTCATCTGACTCCCCCAACATGCCTTCATATTTCTCCTTTATGCCATTTGTCATCTAAAAATATTCACTTATTGTATTGATTAGAGTCTTCTTGTTCCACATTACATATATGAGAATTCTAATGTTGAAAACAATTTAGTATAATTAATAAAATCTCTAATCTTGTACATTTTTCTTTATAATTTTTATCAGAATTCTAATGCTAAAAATAACTTGATAGAATTAATAAAAGGATGCCTCTAATCTTATCTTTTTTTCCCCAATATTTATAACTAATATTTTATCTTCATGTGATGTTATTATTCAGAGCCTACTCTTTTCTTATGCGTTGCCAATTTCACACACAATAAATCATATTTGATTTAATATTTGTAGTCAAATATATGATGCATTTATGCAACTACATTTGTATGTATGTAGATGCATGAATATGGTTAAATAAATCTTGGATTAAGACTTCATGTTACAAGACATTAATTGATTAAAAATTGAATAATTTTTAACTAGAAATGAATTAATTAATAAATATTGAATCGATAGAGCTAACTTATTGATAGGATTTGCTCGACTTGAAATTTGGCCAACTAACTTCAAGTTAAACTTAATTTGAGATTGAATCTAGTTAAGATGGGCCAAATGATCGAACTGCCTCTATGCTTGATATTTTGATTCTATTTCTTTCTTCTCTTAGTTAACTGTTTTTACTTTCTATTGACCGAGTGATGACATTTGTGAAGAAAATTTTAGATTTTTAGAGGTCAATGTAACTTTAAGAGATCTTTTATAAATTCTATTAAATTTTTAATGAGAATATTTAATAATATTAATAATTTTATTTTATTTGAGTATGACTCCATACAATTACAAGAATATTTTCCATAAATGGCATATTTCAAATCATTTGTATTATAACAATGCAACTTATTCTCATTCAAATTGGATCAATGAACTTAATGTTATTGATGATAATCATTATTTATTACTTGATAATTGAAAGCATAATTAATATTTATATTTTTGGTAGCTCAAACCAATTATCCATGTAATAATATTTATTATCCAGCTCTTATCTATGTGTTTTAATCATTGATTGTGATCCCTCAACATGTTAATTTACATACAATAATAGTACTAGAATTTTTGATTAACGAAAGATTTGTTCCTCTTATGCTCTTGCACAACTTTTTTGATCTATAATCACTAAATATGTAAAGCTTTATTTTCTTAAGAAAAATAAAATGTTATATTTCTAAGCCTACAACCAATTAATCTTGACATGCTCTTATCGAAAGAGTGGGGAGAGAGAGAGAGACAAAGAGAGAGAGAGAGAGAGAGAGAGAGAGAGAGAATGTAATAATTTTATATTGTTGTGTATTATACTATGCCAAGTTGATAGATGGAAACTTTTAGCTATCATGGTTTCATATGTGAGGAGTTTTTTATATAACTTCAATCCCAAATATTTTATGAATTTAAAGTATTCATAATATCAAGTACAATAAGTAGGTATGAGGCAACTTGTATATTGATTTTCATGAAGGAGCTAATGAATATTTAGTTTAATGAATATCATAATCTAAACCTAAATATGTGACATCCACCATAAAAAATTAGGTAGTATGTTGCTCTATCTATTTATCCTTGTAATAAAAATTTTTTCAATGTGCCAACATTATCATCATACTTTAGTAGTTTCAAGAAATATAAAATAAGTTAACTTTCCTAAAATAACTTTCAATTTGTTATAAATATTGAAATAGTAGTAACACCTAAGATCAAATCTATAATATAGATTCATACCATGAATTGGTTGAAGGATTGAAGTAAATTATTGATCATGAATAAATAAGACTTTATCATAATGAAAATTTAACTCTAGTGTAAATTTTATAAATAAGATATATACACCTATATTCATTTAAATTATGTTGATTAACTCATCTTAATAATATGAATCAGAATCAATGTGTCCTTTGTTATTAACTAATGCAATGCTTGTCATGGTCAAAGTTAAGCATATGGACAACTTAAGCACATAGATGATCATCTAACTAAAATCATATACAAAATATTAAGAGATTACTACAAGCATTCTTTAGTGTAGTCTCCTTGAGAGTGCAAATCAATCACGCTTCTTGAATGCATCATTGTCATTCCACCATTATAGTTGCTCCATTGGCTCAATCCAATAGTGCAATCTATATCAATGAGGATCGTACTGCGAAAACTCCTTCCCCACTTTAGAACAATAATTATCAAGCATGTTTGATCAATGCCTTCTTAGCAAAGATCATGGTAGTTCAACTCTTTTAAATTTTAAGATGCTTACGTGGGATTCCCATTATATAGAAACAAGTTAGGCATGGCTAATTATGTATATTATCTTGAGTCAACTATTTCAAATAAGGATGAATGATCTTTTTTATATTATTTGATAAAGATGGATAGCTCTATATTTTAAATTATAAGGAAGTGTTATATAGTTACTAGTTAAATAATGAAAGGTTTGGGGGTTATTTTGACAAGAATTTAAAGAGTAGTTGTAATGGGTTTATTTGGGTTGAATAGAAGACCACTTTTGGGGATGAATTTAATATGAAGCATGTAATTGAAAATATTTATGGATAGTTACGTAAGGATATGTACTTATGATTTAGAGAACATGGTTAGATTTGATGGAGTTGAGAGTGGGTGAGACATATGAAATACAACTAGGTCATAATCTTATTAAGTTTGGTTGAGAGTTGTAGGTGGAGTTTTAGAATAGTTGTGAGATTTAAATTGGGTAATGATTAGTATTAAAGAATTAAGATGTAGTGGACGATGTGAGGAATGTTGAAAGCATATATGTAGAGAAGGTGAGTAATAGATTTAAGATAGAAAATAAAATGACTATCATATCTCAATAAAGAAAAAGCTAACTCTTGAATCCACCCAACAACAACAACAATAACAAGCCTTTATCACACTAAGTGGGATCAGCTACATGAATCCTTTGCCTCCATTATGTCCTATTATGTGTCAAATTCTCATTTAATTCAAGTATACTAAGGTCATTTTTTATGCATCTTAACCATGTATTTTTAGGTCTACCTCTACCTTTCTTAACATAAGGCAAATCTAATTCATCTACTCTCCTAATCGGGTCATTGGATGACCGATGCTTTTTGTGTCTAAACCATCTAAGGTGACTCTCTCTAATCTTATTTGTCACTGGAGCTACTCCAACTTTTTCCCAAACATACTCATTTTGTATTTTATCTCTAAGAGTAAAGTCACTCATCCACCTAAGCATCCTCATCTCTGCAACACTTAACTTAGTCTCATGCTTCTCTTTTATTGGCCAACATTCTGCACCATAAATCATTACAAGTCTTACCACCATCTTATAAAATTTTCCCTTAAGTTTAAGCAATAATTTTCTATCACACAACAGGCCAGATGCATTCCTCCACTTCAACCATCCAACTTGAATTCAACTAATAACATCTCCATCTATTTCACTATCATTTTGAACAATAGAGCCTAAATATATGAATCACTCACTCTTTTTAATGACTTGTTCACCTAATGTCACAACACTACCACTATAACTTCTTCAACTAAAATTACACTCAATATATTTAGTTTTAGATCTACTTAAACGAAAACTTTTAGACTCTAAGGTTGAACACCATAATTCAAGTTTCTCTTGGACTCCCTCTCTAGTCTTATCAACAAGAAGAATGTCATCAATAAAAAGAAAACACCAAGGTACATCGTCTTATAAATGCCTAGTAAGAACATCCATAACTAAAGAAAAAAAGATAAGGGCTTAAAGCTGATCCTTGGTGTACTCCAACTAAAATAGGAAAATATTTTATCAATCCTCCTTGTCTTTGGACATAAGTAATAGATCTAGTATACATATCCTTAATGACTTGAATATAACCAATATTAACTCCTTTATTTTCTTGAACTCTCCAAAGAACATCTCTTGAAACTTTATCATAAGCCTTCTCTAAATCGATAAATATCATATGTATATCCACCTTGCTTTCTCTATACTTCTCCATCAAACCTCTTAACAAATGTATAACATCTATAGTAGATCTACCTGGCATGAAACCAAACTGATTGTGAGAAACTTTTGTATCACATTGTTACTTGTGCTCAATTACTCTCTCCCATAATTTTAATATATGAAACATTAAATTAATTCCTATATAATTTGTACACTCTTGTGCATCACCTTTATTCTTAAATATAGGAACCAGCAAACTCTTTCTCCACTCATCTGACATCTTTTTAGTATTTAAAATAATATTAAAAAGCTTTGTAAGCCAAGAAATTCTTTTTTCTCCTAAACATTTCCACACTTCTATTGGAATATCATCATGTCTTACTCTTTTTCCACATTTCATTTTCTTTAAAGCTTCTCTAACTTCAGATTTACTAATACGATGATAAAAACAAAATTCTTTATTAATTTCAGATCTAGCTCAAGTGAGGTCAATTAAGGATAAAAATCATGAAGTGCTTTCCTTAGAAAAGAATATTGAAAATAGGTGGATGATTATATGAATCCATCTAATAAGTATGACTATGTATTAAGGATGATATGAATCCACCAAGCAACAAGAAAATAAAATTTTATTTTTACCAAAATATATCATTTCAAAAATGAGAAATTTTATCACATATCAAACCTATTTATAATGACTATAATGATTACCATTTTAATAAAAGAAGAAGAATTTTTTTTTGAGAAAAAGGTAGCTGACCATTAATAAAGAAAGATGTCAACCATCTTTAATTTCTCATATTTATTAATCAATAACCAAGGCATGTTCTCAAGATTTAGAAAATAAATAAATTTTAATAACATAAATTTAGAATTGAAAGAATAAATTTAAATTTTTATTTTTTTTTACTCAATTAAGCACTTATGATGGGCATTGATTGGACTCTTATTTTTGTACTTTCTTAGGAACTTACTTGGACTCGTACTTGGTACCTCTATTTACTTGACCATCTTAATATGCTTTGGCTCTTGCTTGAATTCTTGTAAGCGAGCCTTTCATATTTCGATCATATTTTATTTTAATAGTCAGTTCTTTATCATTTAGGATATAATCTAAATTAATAAAAATAATCATATTATTCTACATCTTATCTTTTGTTCATTGGTGATGCTATAGATGAAGTACTCTTCACCCACTTTAAGGAGAAATGATTATAGTAGTTTTTTCATCTTCCATTAAGAAGTATTGTCTAATTGAATTATGGAGAGAGACGCTAGGCTTGAAAAATCTCAAGACTAATTTTTCTTTGTCAATCTTTATATGTGTCTAATAGGGCACCCTTTTCACTACACACTTCACTTTTAACACCCAAAATCTTTGACTAAATTAATAGAGATGGCTAAATTACACATTATCAGGAAGGACTAAATTGACTGACTTTAAATTCCTTCTCCAAGCTACATTAGTTTGTGTTTATAGAAGACTCTTGACGATTGACTCCATATTAACTTAGTAAATCGTGCAATATTAGTAATAGCCATGAAAAGATTACATGGAAGGCATGTTATTTCTTTAACCAACAACATCAATAGAATGTTCATTTCTTTTCTTGATATATGAGATGGGCGAAGGCAGCGGGGGGTGTCTTTGAAATGGGACATATTGCCTCCATAATTGTAATATCTTAATGCTCCTTTTCAAGTGTCACAGATGAAGATTGTAATTTTCATTAATGATAAAAAGTTTTATTGGACAATTTTTATTAGAATGTTTATGGTTGAATGCATTAGATCCATCCAGGCATTGTGTTTTTCATAAATATCATAGACCCAACACAGATGATTATTTGCATCTTTAAGTTTTGGTTGGTAATCACATCTATAATAAGAAGCCAAGAGAGTTCATCCTTATTGACCCATTATGGTATCCTAATACATAATGAGCATGTTTTAGTGTAGGTTATCCCCATCATATAGGTTAACATCTCAACATCCTCAAAGGAGTTGGGGTAGAGTTATTGATGAAACCAATATCATAATATAGAAGTTGTGGTTTATTCTAAACACCTCAACTAGAAACTCATCTTCTATGGAGATTTCAATCACCTTCATAGATGTTGACAAGCATTTTGTTTAACTCACAAGCAAGAGACTATGTGACATGCTTCTATATGATATGTTTGATGGTGGCATGCAAGGGTGCGAGCCCCCCTACTGTTTCCATTGTGGATCTACCAGTGAGTATATAAGATAACATTCCTATACTTCAATGATTTGACAAAATTATTTCTCTAAGTTTATATATTTACGGCACAAATTTTTAATTTATTGCTCAACTAAGACAAACGGAAAGTGATACTTGTGCAAACTGAAATCAAATATTACACAACAGTCCAGAATAACTATATAAAATTTATACAATGGCTAACTTTGAAAGATTGATTTATAAGAAAATTAATATAAAAATTGATTAAAAAAGAAGAAGAAAAAACACTTGCCTAGCACCTTCTCCACACCCATACATATATCCCTCGTTGATGTGTTTGCCAATTAAGCGGGGATTTAATTATATTTTAAGGTATTGGAAGTTAAATATTCGAAGAAAAAAATACCACCAGCCAAATAGTGAATCTATTGAATATATTTATTTTATAAAATAAATTTTTCTATGTACAATAAGCCAAACTAAATGAATTCTTGAACCAGACTTTAATGATCAAAATTTGAAACCCAACTCTCAACCCGGAGCCATTTTTCAAGTCGCTAACGTTGGAATCAACTTGACTGAAATTCTATATAAAGCAAGAAAGTGTTTTCTCTAACTAACAGCCATGGCGCAGAAGAAGAGAGTCTGCATCATCGGCGTAGGAGTCAACGGGCTGGCAACGCGCAACTACTTGTTGGAGAGAGGTTTCGGGCCTGTCGTTTTCGAGGCTGATGAGACCATCGGCGGCGTGTGGAAATCCACTTCTGCGTCGACGCGGCTACAGGGTTTGAGGGCGAGTTACCAATTCTCAGACTTCCCGTGGTTGGAGAAGGAGACGGAGATGTGTCCTGATAGTAAGCAGGTGATGGAGTACTTAGAATCCTATGCTTAGCGAGTCGATCTTATAAGGCATGTGAGGTTTGGAGCAAAGGTGGAGCGGGAATAGAATATGTTGGTGTAGGAGAGGAGGAGATGGAGGCGTGGGATCTGTGGGGTGGCGCCGGCGACGCGTTTGGTGATGGCCGAGGGGTGTGGCATGTGTGCAGCGTGGGGAAGATGGAGCTATAAACGTAATTAATATGTATAGACTCATTAATAATTGTTTAGATAGTGGACAGATTTTAAAGCCCTTCCATCAATGATAATAATAATAATAATAATAAGAGTGTGAATCATAAATTTAATATTCTAACGCTATTTGAGATATGAGCTAAGAGATTAGGTAGATTTTATTGTTATTTTAACTTGTTTTATGCTACTATATTACTTTTTTATATTTTTGGCTCAAGAGGAAAAATATTTATATTGTTGAAAAATAATTATAATGTAAGTATTAGAAAAATAGTTTGATGATGCATGGATAAAAATATAATTTTATTTTTCTTATTAGCATTTGATGATTTATAAAAAATATATCATATATATATATATATATATATATATATATAGATAGATAAGGAGAGAGAGAGAGTGAGAGAGGGTTTACTGCTCAAATATAACTTGAATTCTATTCTACGCGAGAATGGGATGGTTCCTCTAAAGTTTTACTGATTGCTATTTTCCTTTTATTCATTTTGTTCATTTCGTTATGCTTATACAGATCTTGGGTGGATTGGTGGGGTTTTTTATTGATAGAGGTTGGATTTATAAGCCTCTTTGGTGATGCATATGTTTTCCTTTGGATTGGGAATTTGAGGCTGCTTGCTGTAGGAATTATTTTTGGAGAATTGCTTGCCTTTTTGTTTCAGTTTTATTCGGTGTTTTCAGGTTATGCTCATACGGATCCTGGGTGGATTGGTGGGGTTATTTATTGATAGAGGTTGAATTTATATGGCTCTTTGGTGCTGTATATGTTTCCCTTTTGGTTTGGGATTTTGAGGCTGCTTGCTGTATGATTCATTTTATCAGAAAAATGAGTTGTTTATTTTTCCCGCCTTTCAATTTTCTTAATCTGTTATGCTATGCTCTCTTAAATCTAATTATAATCGGTAGCTTTGTGAAAGGAAGGTGTTAATAATTTTATGTTTAGTGGTCATATCATGTTGTTGAGCTATAAAATTTTTCCTTTGGATAGATGGTGGTCTCAGGTTTATTTTCTCTGACGGGTGGAAAATTACTCCTCTAATTTGGATGGTAACATATGTGGTGGCGAGGCATATGTATGTAAACTAGTGTGGATTGTTTGTTGCACCCTGTTTTCTCTGTCTTTTGATTTCCCATTATAATTAATTTCTTTTTTTATGGGTACTAACTGGCATTCAAGTTTGTTTGTAGGTTACTTTTCTCTTAATGAAGGTTCAAGCAGACTTTTTCCTTGGGATGCAAAATCTCTTCTATTCCTCCCATTCGGACGTTGGCGGACATATGGTGGGTGCCTAGGTTTTCTCTGTATTTGGGTAGTATATTTGCTTTTGTTGTGTGAGTTTTGTATTTAGATTGGGGTTTTACTCTTTAGGTTGATTGTAGATCTTTGAACGGTAGACTCAGAGTTTAACCCCTTCTTTAAGGATCTTGTAACCTTTTCTTATGAGCAATAAAATTATCCTATATTGGGTTCCCTTAAAAAAAATATATGAGAAAAATAAGGAACAAGCTTAAATAATTGTTAGTATTAGAAAAATAGTTTGATGATGATGCATAGATAAAAATATAATTTTATTTTTCTTATTAACATTTGATTAATTACTCATAAATATATATATATATATATATATATATATATATATATATATATATATATATATATATATATATATATATATATATATATATAGAAGAAGAGAGAGAGAGAGAGAGAGAGTAATGCTCAAATATAACTTGAATTTAATGAGAAAAATAGAACAAGCTTAAATTATATTTTGGAACTCATTATTCAAATAAAGATCAAGTTCAATAAAAAAAATAAAGTAAATTAATCAGCAATATAATACTCTATTCAGATGAGTTCATTTTCTATTATTTAGTTTGTAGTATTCAACTCAAAGAGTTCATTTGTAAATATCTTTGATAAATGAGTCATGCAAGTACATGATGGACTTTGTAATTCTTAGCATTCGACGGTTCAGCGAACTTCCAAATATTTCAATATTTTCAACGAATAAAGGCCCAAAGATCTTTAATGGTCAAGTGATCCATTCCATGGACTACTCTACTATGGATAGCATAGATGCTGCAGAATTGGTCAGAGGAAAGAGAGTCACCATTGTTAGTTATCTTAGATCAGCACTCGACATAGCTTCTAAATGTGCAAATATTAATGGTAGTTTCTTAACTAATTTTTTTATTTTTTTTAAATAATGGAGATATCTATAGCTTAATATATTAAAATCAAAAAATGTTTTATACAAATTTAATCAAAGAGAAATGAATAATAAATATATGAAAGATTACATATGTATCGAAAAGATTCCCCTCGTAAAAGTTGTAACTCCAAAGAAAAAAAAATCCAAAAAAGTCTTGAAATTTAGAAGAAAATAAAATAAAATAAAACTAGGAAATAGAGAAGGAGTGGGTATAGTAAGGATAGTGCCAATAATAAATGTTTTATCAAGGTTCATCATGCTCTAACATACCAGAAATATAGCTATCCACGAGGGAGTAGAATTGGCTAGTCACCAACATCATAGTTCAACCATCGATTAAGAGAAAATATCAAGGGATTATTTACTTTGTTAAAAACAAGAATATAGTGTAAAAAATAGTGAAAAATAAAGATAGTGCACTGAAAAGTAGATATAGTAATTTAGATGAGTACACAATAAAAACATATATAATTTTTGAAAAAATATGAAAAATGTCATGTAAAATCCAATGGCTAATAGAGGCGTTATTCGACATCAATGCAAGCAAAACCAATATCTGATGATGATTATGGATGGTATGACAGCGATGGTAATATTGGTGGTGGTGATACATTGTCCAATGACAAGGTGGGTTCATTAGAAAAACTTATTTAAGAAGAATTCTTGAGTAAGAAAATGTCTACTCTAATGAGAAATATTGAAGGGAATGTTATTGGGATAAACTTATCAAGTTAGGTTTCTAAATTAGGAGATCTTGGACCATCGATTGACCCAAAAATTATCAAGAAGGGGAAACTATATAAATAAATTAAGGTTCTTTTAAATATGTTTAATTACCCAAGTGTAGTTCTTCAAAATCAGTGGCTTCATATTAATGAACTAGATACCTCCATTCCATACCAATTCATAGTCTTCATGCATGAAGATCTAATAATTAAAAATATGTTTAATAGACTAAGTAAATCCAAATTACTTTTGATCTTCTTTATGGTAGAATGGGCTAAACTAACAATACTATCAAAGTTGTTGATGAATAATAAAGAGAAATCATTAAATTTGGTAATATAGAAATTAAGAAGACCTTTTTATTTGAGAGAATAGCATTATGTGTGGATTAAAATCGACAACAAGCAAGCATTACACCTAATAGTATGTTAAAAATTAATAAAATTTAAAAATTATAAAAATATTAGTTAATCTAGTTCTTAATAAAGATGGAAGAAGAGGGGGACAAGGAGTGGGGAAAAGAAGATGAGATTTAAGAGTTTAGAGGCTAAAAGAGGGTGATAAGCTAAAAGAGAAATAATTTTTTTTAGATAAGTTCTTGGGGAAAGTATAGGATAAAAGGGAGGTAAGTGAGATGTGTGGGGAGAATATATAGGCATGAAGTATTATAATAAAGGCTAAAAGAAGGCTAGAGGTAAGAAAACAACTAATAAATAAGGAGGAAGAAGATGATTTTAAGGAGAAGGAATTACCATAAAGAAAATTGGGGTGAAACACAATAAACCCTAACAAAGAGAGTCCTAAAAAGCTTAGCTTATCATTAAATGTATTTACTTTGACTAATACGTTAATTGATAATGGATTGTATTTATTTTACTTATCCTTAATTCATCAAAATAATATCATAAATTTATTTTATTATTCATGCTATATATTCCAATTACATCTAGAATAAATAAAAATATTGAGGTATGGGGATAGTAAAAGAGAAGAGAAATCATATAAGTTGTTTAGTAAAAACTTAAAATAAAAACTTCATAGATATTTATAATTCAATAATTAAACAATTTTTTATGAATGCATGAAAAGTGTCTAAAATACAAGGTCCTTATGCTTCATCATAGGAGGCCATAGTTAAAATAATAAATTATCAAACATTTTTTGAAAACAAATATCTAAAGAGGATACACTTAAACCATCATGAGAGATGAGTTTATTGCTATCATAATCATCACTTTAATTCCAATCATTCATGTAGCCACATGTCAAATACAAACGTAGAACAAAAAAAAAAATTTTAAATATTTTAAAATTTAACTAATAAAAAATAATCATAAGATGTATAAATATTCATATTAGATAAAATTAAAAAGGTAAAAAGTGATAACATACCATTTCATGTTCAAATCATGATAAGAATCACTATATGTTCTATTATTGAATAAAAAATGATTAAAAATGCCTAAATAAAATCATCTTAACCTTATCAACAAGACAAAAGTACCCTTGCATGATGATTGTTCGAACAAAGAAGTGGAATATATCTAAATTGGACTTTATGGGCATCCCCCTTGGTTACTTATTTTTAAATTGCTTCTCATAATTACTAATTCACAAGCCTGGGGAAGGACTCATATCAAGCATTTTAGCCACCTTGCTTTCACCTTTGGGATACATTAACACATTTATTCTTAATAATATCAAATCATTTCTCATTCATTTAATCTTATGGATCATCTTGGTTATGAATATATAGTATATCTTGGTTTAGTATGTTGCAGAGAAATTTTATGACAAAGTTAAAGAAGGAAGCATAATATTGAAACCTTCTAAGAACTTTGAATTTTGCAAACCTGGCTGATTTGGTAATATATGCCAATGGGTTCAAATGTGATCAAAAGATTAGAAACATTTTATTTTTCCTTGGTTCAAAAAAATTGTAGCAGACTCAAGATAAGTCAGTTCCTCTAGGTATAAATATATTCATTAACTAATTAAAGCATGCTTAAAATAGGGTACTTTTGAAAGAAAACTTTGATCAATGCGATTACATACATCCTCGATTCCACAAATGGCTATCATTGGATATTCTAAAAGCATTTCAACAATATATGTTTCAGAGATGAGGGCAAGGTGGTTGGCTTGTTTTCTTGATAGTGGCTTCTTGTTACCAAATAAGATAGACATGAAGAAGAATATAATAGAGTGGGATAAGTATTTTAAGAAATATACAGAAAATTCAACTGGACATAATCGTAGATGTTGCATCAACCTTGTTCGTAATTGGTATAATGATCAATTATGCAAAGATATGGGTTGCAACCTTAGAAGGAAGAAGGGATTTTTTTGAGACTTATGCATTCCATGTGTGCCTGATTTTATTTCGAGTTAAAAAAGTAATAAATGTAAGTTTTATGTTAATGGATATTAATACCATATATTCTGGTCAATATTTAATGGTTTGTCAAACAATTGCTTGCAAGTTCATCACTATGATCTTTAATTTTCATATATCTTGTTGATAAGAATTAAATTGGTTTCTCCTAGTGTTGCTCATTTTTCCTAACAACTAAATGTAACAGTTATCCTTGGAGGCTTTGGATTGATATTATTAGCACTTAAAATAATTAAACTTTTGTAGAAATCAAATATCATTCATGTTATATTCTAAAATCATGAAAAGAGATTTAAAAAAATTAAAAAATGATAAATTGAATTATTCCTGGTTGATTTATTCAATTGTTGGAGGTCTCACTTTTTATAAATAGATGTAAATTTGAAATTACATGCATATGAAATTAAATTTTGCTTAATACATAAAAAAAAATTTAATGGATGATTAGTTATGAGGATTAAATTTTCTATTGTGTCTTGCACATGGATAGGTTGACCTTAGCTCTATGATGGAAATGTAATTCACTTGATTGATTAAAAAAATACATTTAAATTCAATGATGTTACCATCAAGCTTTTTTTTATGGAACCGTATGAGAAAGATTATCCACTTCAAGTTGATATAGGAGGTTTTCTTTGCTTTAGATAAAATGGGGCATTCTTCTCTGCTTCAGATAAAACTTCTTTTGAGTCTCTGCAATTTTTTATGCCTCCATGACAAATAAAGACTGAGAATGAATAAATCCAAAATAACACCATATAAGGTGCATGACAAGACTTGGACAAACAATATAGATGACTATTTAATGAGTTACAATCAAATTTATATTAATATTTGGTGGCAATTGTATTACAACAAGGACTATAATAGCAAACAAATCATATGTTAGGTAAAATCTGAATGCTGTATAATATATCATGTGATGGTATTTTGCACATATCTCACTCATTTCTTAGCCGAATTTGATGAAATAAATATCGTTGGAAAGCTAACGAATTCCTATACAACTTTAATGTTGATCATTTTTGATAATTACCTATGGATAAGCTACAGTTTTTACAAACATTACATGAAAAAAGTCTGAAATACTGAAAAATATATCTTGTGCCGGTATTTCTCACATACCTCACTCATTCCTTAGCAAAATTGGCTGAAATAGGCATCTTTTTGATAACAAATTTTCTATAACTTTTATGTTGATCACATTTGATAATTACCAACGGATGAGCTACAGGTTTTGCAAACATCACATGAAAAAAATTCTGAAATGCTGAAAAATATATCATGTGCCGATATTTCGAACATATCTCACTTGTTTTCTGGCCGAATGGGATGAAATAGGATCATTGGAAAGCTAACTACTTTATATAAAAATTTATGCTGACCATTTTTGATAATTACCTGACCATTTTTGATAATTACCTATGGGCTAGGTTTTTGCAAGTATCAGAAAAGTGTGAAATTCTCAAAAAATATATCATGTGCCGGAATTTGGCACATATCTCACTCGTTGCTTGGACAAATTGAATGAAATAAGTATCTTTAGAAAGCTAACAAATTCCTCAACAACTTTCATGTTGACCATGCATAATAATTACCTACAGATGTGCTACATGTTTTTTTTACATCACATAAAAGTCTGAAATACTGAAAAAATATATTATGTGCCGATATTTTATGCATTATCTCTCATACCATAGCCAAATTGGATGAAATAGGATTATTGTAAAGCTAACAAATTCTTCTTTAACATTTATTTTGATTATTTTTGATAATTACCTATGGATGCGCTATAGTTTTCATAAAAATTACATAGAAAAGCCTAAATTGCTGAAAAATATATCATGTGACGTTATTTCCCATATTTCTCACTTGTTCTTTCACTAAATTAGATAAAATATATATCATTGGAAAGCTAACAAATTTTTTTATAATTAAAATCTATTCATACTAGTAGCTTCGACTTGATCCATTCAGTTGGACCATCCAAAATAAATTTGTTTCAATGATTTATAATGTAAAATGGAGATTTATCACAAAGCAATAAACCAAAAAAATGAGAAGTCTATATTTCAAAAGTGTGTGAGAAACGACATTATACATGTATGCAACATCTAGAGAATCAAAGAAATACAATGCTAGTTTGCAATAACAACACTCAAATCTCAATGGAGAATGATGGTGGAGTCTGAGATCAACAAATCAAGTGAAAGTAATTTTATACAATATTAAACATATCACAATAAACTTGTTTAGAATATAAGTGCTAAATACAATAGAAAAAGTATATATACATCAAAAGCTTAATAGATTCAATAAAATATCCTTGTGCATTACATCTCATCATCATTAACCGTTACTTAGGTCTACATTCAACAAAGAAAATTATATTTAATAATAAGAAATTGTTGCACAAGATAGTGATTAACGAAAAGACTGGACAACTATTACAAAATCTAAAAATATAAAATCATCTTTCTAACTCCTTGTGCATCCATCTAGCCTTCGATTATATAGATCTTGAAAGAAAGGATCGAATCATTATAGAATTCTTTAATAAGTTGTCATAAATTATTTCAATCTCTTTACTAGAAGTTAGAATACTATAATGTTTTGTCATGAGTTCATTGAATATTTGTCTTTCTTAGAATCTTGTGTTGAACTCTGAATTAAATTTACAACTTGGGTTACACTATCAGCCATCATGAGAATACAATCACATAGAGACTGATCACTATCATTACTTTTGGTCTTCTTGCATTTAGTAAATCCCTTTGAGGTTGAATGCATTGACTTTATTATTCATTTATGTAGAGTCCTATGTAAGACTTACTTCAGAACAATCAATGGGTTGGGATGCATCTAGACATGTTTTAATAAAATCTGGATGCTTGTCTTGTCATCTCCTAAACTAATATGTTGAGTACCAAAAGAAGTTTCAGAAGTTTTTGAGTTTGTCCATTCTCCAATGGAGGGAACATCACCACAAACTTTCTCGATCCCTTCATACAATTCACAAATTCAATCAAAACTTTCCAAAAAAAAATATATACAATTTTCCAAAAAAAATATATCTTGTACTAAAGAAATATGATTTATAGAAAGATAATAAATCTATCATCACAAAAAATAATCTACTTGCTAAAACGGATGTGTTTTGCAATCCAAATTTCTAGTTAATAACCAACTTAGTTCATGCAGCTCCACATTGCATTAGCCATTTGGTCTCTTTTGTCCAACCACAAATCAGAATTGTCTATAAATCTTATATCATGTCTATTAATATGTGCTTTCCTAACCCACTTATTTTCTGAAAGAATTAAATCATCACTCGTTTCTAAAATGATCCTATTATATAAGATGCAAGATGCAAAAAAAAATATCAACTTGTATTTGTAATAGAAAATATGGGTTGCACTTGATACTTCCAAATCGATTTTTCAAATAACCAAAAGCACTACTGTAGTGTAGAGTGATGAATTTCAAAGGTTAACCAACTCCTTAGCTTTTCTTGGTCTAATGCTAGTGAATCCTTTATGGAGATATAAAACTCTTCCTAATAGAGTATCCATCGTCCACTAGGTAGTACTTACTTGTGAGTAGCTGTGAGTGTTATTCTTTAAAAGTAAAATAACTAATGAAGTGATATTTATATTATAAATATTTTGTACCTTGTGGAATAACCAGACCATTATATTGTTTTAATATATTATGAAGTATTGTATCTTCATGTGCTGAATCTTCCCACCCAACTAAAATATATGTAAACCTTAAATCAAAGTTTATTGTTGCAAGCACATTTTGGGTGGGATAAGATATTTTGTCCCTCTAAGAGCATATTCATATTCTTTAAAAACCCTAACTTTAATATGGGTTCTGTCAGAGCTCAAATACAATCCCAAAATTAATAAGTTATATTAATAAGAGCAATAAAATACTTATATAAGATATCATTACCTACTCACAGTTTCTCTGGAGCTTTGAAAGTTGAATCGAGTGATTTGATTTCACACACTATGCCCAAGGGTATGTAATAATTTAACAACATGCTCTTCAATTTGCACATTAAGTGTGTCTACAAGTAAAACACTTTTTTGAATATAAGTTTTTTAAAAAAGAACTTTTTTTATTTGAACCATATTCACTATGTCGGAATCGGATTCATGATACAATCTACAAAATTATGTTTCACATTGAATATTTCTCTCAGGATTAATGCTTGTTTGATCTCTCCTCAATGTATATATAATTAAACATATATAATAGTGATAGAGCCAACAATGCAGGCATGAATGACTAAAGCAAGTTGATTTCTATTGATCTCTACATCATTTGAAAACTCATTATAATCAGAGGATCATCCTTCACTATTTTTTAATGTCTCAGTCATTGACTTCTATAATGACATTCACTAAGCTTAGTCCTCAGAAAAACAAGAAAAAATATTTAGAAAAATGACGAAAAATGCAAATTAGTTGAAAAATGAAGGATTGATAAAGAGAAAAGAGAAAGAGGAAGAGATGAACAAAGAAGAGAATAATCATTTTTGTAATCATGGACATCTCATTGAAGATAAAGTATGGTTGAATTAAAAGTTTTGATAGAATTTGTTGATATGTATGAAGGGATCGAGAATTCCTAGTATTTATTTAAGCCTCTTTGATAAAAATATATACTTAGATTTTTAATTTTATTATTTTCATTCAAAGATTTGGTGCTTCTCTTTTCAATAAGTTTGGGTGAACTAGACTTTGGGGAAATATTTTCTTACTTTATTTTTATTTTACATCATGGAACTTTTCTATAAACTTGAAGTTTTCTCTAACAATCTACATATTGTATATTAAATATAGTACAAAGCTAAATAACACTATTGTAGAAATTAGCAAGACAACCTTCCTGAAAAATAATGCTTAATCATGCAAATAAAACTAGATTGACTACAACATTATCAAAATAATCCTACAATAGAGTTGTTAATCTTATTTAAAACTAAAATTTCAATAACAATGAATCAACCAACCGTCAAGCATTGTACTCTGAATACTTAAAACCGTTTGGTTGTATATAAAATAATTCCAAAATATTTTTTATACAAATAGAATTATTAAATTAAAAAAATCAAATATATATTAAAAATTAAATAAATTATACACAAAAAATCACTACTTGTTTAAAAATAATTTACTATTCATTTATTTTAAAATAAAATAATCTCTTTATAATTTATATATCAAAGGCATATTAAAATAATACTAAATTTATTAAATTATATCATAATTAATAGAAATAATTAATGTTGCATGACTAATAGCATTTTGGGATCAAAGAGCAATAAGTTAACAATATAAAGGCGAATCTTTAACTTACAATGGTTAATTGATATAAATTTGTTGAGCTTAGAATTCAATTTACCAAATTCCTTATAGGTTTGATTTACACTAGCATTTTTTTCTGCAAACAATAAATCAAACTAAGTTTCTAAATCCACACCAAATGAAAATTATGACAAAACTAGTCAACATAACTTTAAAATTATTCTACGCAAATCCTAATGACCACTGCAAATGAAAATCAATTGTAGGCCAGTTCTTAATTCCATTAGGTGGTGCTATTCAGAAAGGGCCTTAATAAAGCTTAATTATCGAAGCTTTAGAATAATACCAGATATCAATCATAATCTCAACAAAGAAAGCAAAATAGGTGCTGTATAAAATAAACCGCAAATAGAAAAAAAAATCATAGCAAGAATCAAAAAAAAACCAGCACAACAAAATATAAAATCCATTTCAGCAACAAATTGAGAATCAATTAATTCCAATATTGACTTGAGCGAAGAGAAAAGTACCCTAAAAGAACCCAAAAAATTGGAAAATGTAAATGGAAGCATAGTGAGAATCTAATCAAGCGTTTCAGATGAATCAATAAAACCAAAATATTACCTCCTCTACGTAGCAGGAAACAAATTCTAAAATATTTTTAGCGAAATAATAGAAAGGAGAAAAAAGAAAGAGAAACGAAGAGATGTGCTCAATCAGCTTGCCAATCTAATAGCAGATGGCATAGGTGAGCTTTGTGAGCGGGAGAAGAGCTTTGTGCAGACAGGATGATTTGCATGGGAGAGGAAGATTTCATGCATGGGATGGAGAAGGTATTTTCATTTGGAATGGGGTGTCGTTGTGTGTACTTGTCGTAGGAGAGGCGCATGGATGGAAGACGAAGAGTTTTGCGCACAAGACGGATGAAATTCTTTCCTGTTGAAGAGAATGCGTGATTTTTAATTTCGCTCGATTTGATGGAATTTTAATTACACGCAGAATAGGCTATTCACAGGATTTAAAATACCATAAAAATTTACCCTGCATTTATTTTATTTCAACCAGAACAACAAAAAATATAAAATACACCATGACATTGCTCCTATCAATGGCTAGGGGACCACCTAGTTTACTAACACAGCATTTTGTAACAACCATCTAAGAACCAACTAACACAAACTATGATCTTTTTGTAGTTGAGCTAAAACTTGTTCACTCTTGGCTTTCCTCTCAATCTCCTTTATCACTGATTCATCTTCCTCTTGATCTCCTTCAGAGCTCTCATTCCTAGCTCAAATTTTCATTTATTGCTCCTTTGATCTCGTTATTGTATATGAACAAAGGTTCAATGAGAAGAAATCAAAAAAGGTTCAATGAATGAAGAGAAGCCAGCATTCCTTTATCAACAGTAGAGCCCATATAGTGCCAAAAACTATCAGAATACCAATCCACACCAACCCACCCAAGTTCCATATCACAACAATTAAAATGTAACAAGTCAGCATGATAGGAAATAACATCCAATTCTGGGGATGCTTATATAAATACCACCATATATAAATGGTTCCAAAAGAATACAACATAACAGAATTAGTGGACATGTCCATATGATAAAGCCATGAAGGTATGATAACATGCTAACTGAATTAGGCCCGAAAACTAGATCTATCACAGTCACGACAGGATTGCTTAAAAGCAAAAAAGTTGATAAACCCAACCAACAGGCAACTGCAACACACCAAACCAAAAGGATAGCAAACACAACATCCAGGTCATTACAGACCAAACCCCATAAAGGCTAAGTAAAAATAGGAATTGCTGAAACGTCAAGCAGTTCACAACAGACAAAAAAAAGGAGGCAATCCCTGATAATGGAAGAAGAGCACCTTGCCAAACAGGGGTGCAGTCCACTCAAATAAAGAGCAAGATAAGCATTGTAGTAGTTAGTTATATAGACGAATTCATCCTTGGAAAACAGCCCAAAAGGCTGCCTAGGAACACTTAAGAAGTGCACAATAAAATAGAAAATGATACACAATATTAGCATATCTCATAAAAAATACTTCAATCTAATGAGCAGTTTACAGCACCTAAAAAGCATTTGATTTACAGATCAAAAATAAGTTTCACACCAGCCTAAAAAGGGAGGTAAACCCTCACCCAACCAATAGATTGAAACAAAAAGCAATAAGAAAAGTTTACAGGTTCCTAACATAAGGCAAACCAGTTTTATCTAAATTCACAAGCCACCGTAATAGGGAAGGGATATTATTATAAGAGAAAATATTCACCGAAGAGGATTTTGCACCCCAATTAGCAAGAAAATATGCACAAGAATTACCTTCCCGAAAAACATGAGAAATATGATAGTCAAGGGTGGCAAGAAGCCTCCTCGTGTGGATAAGAAGATAGTAACTTTCAGCATTACCATGAGCTTCTGAATTTAATAACTCCAAGAGGAGGAGAGCATCAATTTCAAACCATATTGTTTTAAAACCTTTCTGAATGCATAACAAGATACTATAATGCAAACCATAAAGTTCAACAAAAAGAACAGAATAGGGTCTTAAAGGAACAATAAAAGCAGCAACCACCTTACCTTTATAGTCTCTTACAATATTTAGTGAGGTTGAAATTCGACCAGTAACTATGATTGCTTCTAAGATTTCATCAAATTTTGTATGAAAAGCATTTAATGGAATATTCTAAAGTTTTACATCCTAAACCACCTTTATTCAAAGGACCATAATAGGTGTACTAGCTTTTTTTTGGAAGATGAGAGGTGGTTAATAAGATAGTTAATCTTTTAATGATAGAGGTGGTAGGAATAATGATAAAAAAAGGCAAGGAGCAAAGCATGCTTTTAATCAAAACAAGTCTAGCTCCAAAGGATAGAAGATGGAATTCCCAAGAGGAATTTTTTGAATCACCTCATCAAAAAGGAATATCTTTTCGCACGATGATATGAAGTAGTACCTAGGTACTTAATAAGGAGAATATGATGAGCAAATCTTGAAATACTCTTAATAGCATTGATCCTAGAAGGAGAAATCGACTTACTAGCAATAACACCACTATTATCAGGGTTAATTTTTAAGCCACTTTCTTTTCCAAACTGAATAAGGAACTTAGAAAGTTTTTTAACATAGCGGGTAGATCCATTGTAGAATATAATAAAATTATCTGCAAAGCTGAGGTGGGAAATAGGAAATCCACCCCTAGTTTTGTAGAACATGTTAGGCATTTTATGAAACATCTATTCAAGACTTCTAAATAGATATTCCACCATGATATTGAAAAGGGGGGGGTCCCCTTGCCTTATCCTATGGGAGGAAGGGAAGTAGCCATGAACCTTGCCATTAATAAATAATGAGAACCAAGAGTTCTCAATACCATTCTTGATTAAAGTAATAAAATGATTGGAAAATCTAAAAAGAGACATAATTTTATGAAGGAAATTCCAAATAATGTTATCGTAAGCTTTGGAAATGTCCAGCTTAAAAACTAGGTTCCCACACCGAACCTTAGTATTTAAATCATGAACAATTTCTTAGGCTAACAAAACAATATCAGAGATAGATCTACCTTTGACAAAACCTATTTTGATTGGGGAAGATAATTCTAGGAAGTAAACTACCAAGTCTTTTGGCTAGGATCTTAGATATGAGCTTATTAAAAAAGGTACAAAGGTTTATAGGCTTGAAATGGTTCCAAAGTTCAAGATTATCGATTTTAGGAATTAAGACAATGGAAGTACTAGAAAAGTATTTGGGGAGAGTAGTTCCTTTAAAAAAATCTAAAACAACTTTTATCACATCTTCTTTGATAATATGCCAACACTTTTGAAAAAAAAAAAAGGTCGTAAATCCATCAAGGCCAGCCACAAAATCTATATTCATAGTCTGTAAAATGGATGCAATTTCATACTCAGAGGGTAAGGAAGTAAGCATTTTGTTGTCTTCTTTAGTAATGATCTTAGAGATAACTTTAGGCCAGGATAACTCATCATAGAACACATTATTATTAAAGATATTAGTGAAGAAGGATACACCAGAATCCGCAAGCTCCTTGTTATCAGAACACAAGCAATTATCATTAATTTTGATTTTTTGATGTGATTTAGAGCCTTTTTCTTTATGAACATAGCATGAAAATATTTGATATTCCTATCACCATCTGATATCCTTTTCAAGGAAGCCTTTTGCCTCCAATAGGTCTCCTCCATGTCTTGGTAGCATGTTAACCTATCTTTGGCTTGATTTAATAAGGAAATTTTGGAGGGATCATGAATAGCAGCTTCTTCTAATACTATGACTTCTTGGTATAAATATTTTATGTTTATGAAAAATTTTTGAAGCAGTGTTTGTTCCACCATTTGAGATATTATTTAAGCCTTTTTAATTTAAGCCATAATCTCGTCATCCCAATAATAGAGTCATCGGAGTAGAGAGGATTACCCCAATAGTAGCAACCACCTCCAAAAATCTATCGTCCATAAGCCACATATTTTGAAATCAAAAAGGAGTATGAGAGGAGGGGGATTTCGTACTAACCTTAACAGAGATGAATAAAGAGTAATGATCGAATAAGGTTCTACTGAGTTGTTCAACAGAAGTAATCGGAAAGGAATTGATCCATAGACTATTAAACAGAATCCTATCTAATCTTTGCCAAAGTCTATGTTTATTCCAGGTGAATTGAGAACCAATAAAGGCTAGATCGGTAAGGTGATAATCCAGAATCATATTATTGAAATCCTCCATGGTGAATAGGTTAGGAGCATTGCCACCCACTCATTCTGAAGAGGAAGAGATAGTGTTGAAATCCCCACCCACGAACCAGGGAGCATTAACTGAGGATGAGAAATTAACCAGATCTTTCCACATGATCCTTCTATCATACCTATTATAAGAAGCATAAACAAAGGATCCAAAATAACACCAATTGTCAAAGGTGATTTTAACATTCACCACCTGGTGAAGATCCTGAATAATATGTAAAATAAAAGGACTTCTCCAAAAGTTCCAAATTTTATTACTCGAGTTAGCGAAGAAACTATCAAAGTCAATCATTCTAGTGACAGATTGAATGCTAGAAGGAAGGATAAAGGGTTCCAAGATTTCCATGAAAGAAATATTATGGGTGCGAACAAAGTTGTTGAGTCTATTACGAACAAAGAGGGAACCTATCCCTCTCGCATTCCAAATCAGGAAAGAGACCATTTATTTTGGATGAGAGGAGCCAGATCTAGTAACTCTGGCAAGGCTAGGCAATTTAGATTTAGTTGATTTGTTTTTATTTTTTATAACTGTTTGAAACTCATTGGCCAAATCTACGGCCTCACCATCAGATAACTAGTATTCAGTTAAGTGTTTGGTGAAGTGAAATGCTTGGGGGTTAAAGGGCATTTCTCCTTCTTCCAATTCAATGTTGATGACCTGATGTAACTTAGGATTTGGATTTAGGTCAGTGTTAGAAGAAGAAGCACAGGAGGGATTAGAATTAGGCAAAACACAAATACCTAAATTAGGAGTAAAAGTTATCTCTAAATAATGCACATCAGCCATTCCTATAATAGAATTCACTTGACCTTTAGCTAATGGAGACACAGAGGTAGGGATATTTGCATTAGTTAGGGAGCCAACAACTATGAGAGATCCAGAGCTGCTATTAGAGCCATTAATGTCAATATTGTTACTTTGTAAATGAATTCCAACATTGGGAGCCTGTTCCTTATTAGGAAGTGAGCCAACTGATAAATGCTCAATCGTATCCATCTTAGATTCAGGTTGGTGGCTTTGAACTGGAGGTTCATTTCTATCAGGTATCGGAACGAGTGTATTAGTGACCATATCATTTTGTGGTTCATTCACAAGGGCCTTAATGGACGGAGCAGCTTTGGATAACACAACAGAATTTTTCTTTAAATACGGATGAGCCACAAAACAACCAGCAAATCCATGCCCTTGAATTTTGCAATGGGAGCAAAATATAGGAAAATTTTCAAACTCTACTTTTTGTAAATAACCATTTTTTTTTTTGATCCTAAATAGATTTCTATAGGATATTTTTTAGTTATATCCAATTCCATAAGTATCCGAGCAATAAAGGGTCTAGTGCTAGATGCGGTCGCTTGGTCGAATTAGAGAGGCCAACCGAATAGCCTAGCCACAACATAGAGAAACTTGGGATTAAAGAAATGCACACGAAGGTTAGGAATAGACAACCAAACTGGAACGATAGGAGATTCCTCCTTAATGTCAAAAAATTGGGTCCATTTCAATAAACGCATATGGCAATTTAAAATAAAATACGATCATCTAGCAAAAACACGGGAATAATCCAAATCATTAGACAGTTGAATCAATACATGTCGTGAATCAATTAAACGCACCAGATAATTTCAGATTACGAAAAAAAGCTCAGATATTTTCCATAGAAGGATGCCTTAGAGCAAATTTATCAACCAAAGCAAACTCAAAAGATTTAGCAAGCTTTTCAACCACTGAATCCGAACACATGATCATGGGTACACCCCAGAAAGGAAGAGTAACAAATTCAAAAGACTCATCAGGATTCTTTGCCTTACCCGCAAGCACTTCCTTGAAGGATTTAGAAGCCATTGAGGGATTTGAGGCAGAGATGCCAAGGGGTTCAGTAACTTTAACAGTCACAAGAGATGATGTAGGGTTCCCCAAAGGGGGAGCCAAAGTAGAATCTATAATCAACAATCTAGCATTACAAAGAAAATCTAAAATGGCCAAGTTGTCGAGAAGAAACACAATCTGGGAATCACACGCAACTAGGTGACAGGAAAATCGCCAGAGCACGGGCAGTGGCTAGGGATTCAGAAAGTGTAAAAAGAGTGCAACACGAGGGCTTCCCAGGAGGTCACCCATCCTACTACTACTCTCACCCAAGCACACTTAACTGTGGAGTTTTGATGGGATCCGGTGAACAAGTGCTAGTTGGGTCACACCCAAAAATATCATGCTTTTTTTTGAGACATTTGAGCGAAATAATTCGCAAACTCACACACATCATGCTTGTTGCCATTCTTAAGACACATGTTCATTGTATAATCAAATTTTATGTTTGATATTGCTAATCTTTTTTATTAGACAACAGAAAGATAATCTTAATATAAATAAGATAAATTTGCTAAATGGAAACAATGTTAAATTAGCTTACGATATATTTATGAAATTGTCAATCAAGGATTATTTTATTTCAACATATTATTTTTTATATTTTTAGTTGACATTAGCTTTCTCTAATTCAATTTTATATGATTTATTTTCCGATGGAAGGAAATATAAGAGCTTCATTTATTTTTTATAAAAAGTTAGTCATTTCATTGTAGAAAGCATTTGAATATTTCATGTGAATGTTTTATTTATATCTTATAAAATAGTTTTTGTTTAATATTATCATATATTTGTATTATTATTTCACCATCCAAGTAATGATTAAATAATTTAAATATTTATTATGTCATCATAATTTTTCTCAACGGCCCCCTCATGGAGAAGAATATCATGGAGTTTATTCTTGTCCTTCATATAAGAAATATACTTTCTTGTTGTCATAATTATTAGAGGTTTGGTCAAATTATGGAAAAATATATATCAATATTTATCATTTATCAGTATGATATTTTATGTAATAAAAATATCAATCACAAATATGATTGCTTCAAATATATGCTCTTGCCAATTCAATCAAACCAAAAGAATAAATTTTTTCACTTTAATTACTTAGTGTAGCAAAAAAATTAATAATTTTCAAAATTCTGACTTAATTTTAGGCAAAAAGCTGTTAACTAGGCTTAAAAAATTCTTTGAAAATAAAAATAAAATAATAATATTATTGTAGATAATATAAACTTAAATTTCTTAAATATACGTAATGTATAAAAATGCTTGAAATATATTTATACAAAGGGGAATTAAGGACTATTTTATTTTAACTAATTTATGATATATCCCATTTCATCCTCCTTTAAGCTTCTATGACTAGTTTCATGTACCCCTTTGGGGTTAGGGTCTTACCAAGCATCAACTTAGCATAAGTAGGCTCCTTAGATTTTGGCTCACCTCAACCTCTAGAATCTTATTATTATTGTGTTGGACTAAGAGGTGTCAAATTCCTTTTCCCCATGAAAGTACCAATCTCTCCTTAATTATCTTCTAGAGAAACTTTAATCCAATGCCTATTTCTTATTATAAGTATTAACTAACATAATTGATGTTTTTTAAAAATAATTAAACAAATTGATAACAACCTTTTAACTTGATCTTGTTGAAATATTCATGGTGAATGTCTTACTTTGCTCATATAAAAAATCACTCAATTTTTACTTCTCTTCAAGCGATATTTTAGTTTCTTATCTCAACTCAAAAGTAGTCAAGAGGAAAAGAGCCTTTAGGGGACTTATCCTAAACCTCAAATATACTCGACCTAATCAGTTCATTATGTTTAGTTCATGAAGAAAGCTCAGGGACTCACATCTTCTTAAACAAAATCAACATGAGGTAGCTTACTGGTTGGGCAGTGAAGTCTACCATACTAACAAGGTGCTCGTTGGTTTGTAATAGTCAAGTTAGGAAGAAAATACGGGGACTCGCATCTTCCAAATAAGTGACCACTAGGGTGACATACTAGCAAGGTAGCATGTAGACACGACCTAGAGCAACTAATGAGTGAGTGCCATAGAGGGCTTGTTCTCACATAAAAATAGTCCGAGATAAAAGATATGTGTTTATTTTTGTGCTTATGTTAAAGAGAATAGGACACCGCTAGGGTTCTCTTACACCTATCCTAAAACACGCTGGAGATTTTTGATGAAATGGTGCCAAGGATGGAAACCGAGAATTCCCACTAAGAAAGGATGCCACTTGGTTTCTCTCATACCTAACTTAGTTATGCTAATCAAAATAGGATGTATCTTGGGATCTCTCACACCTATTCTAATAGCGTTGGGAGATTGTGTTTGATTGTGTTTGTATTGTGAAAGGGGGATAGGATGCGACTGGGGGACTCTTACAGGTATCATAAACATGTCATGGCAGATTTGCAAGATAAGCAAATGACGCTTCAAAAGAAGAGAAGATTTTGATGAAATGAAATCAGATTCTTGTTCTTTTGTTGATAATTATTTTCAAACATGTTTTATGGCTAATATTTCTTAGAGCCCATTAATTAGAAGCATCGAGTGTTCCCCTTTATAAGCAATGAGCTGATAAGATCCTCCTCGGTATGCCTTCTCTCTGACATAGGGGCCTTCCCAAGTGGGTTCAAACTTTCCTCCCATCTTTCAACGGGCAACAATTGGTCTCCTTAGGACTAACACAAGTTCTCCTACTTGGAAAGACCTAAGGCGGACCAGCATGTTGTGAGCTTGAATCATTTTGGCCTTGTACAACTCGAGGTTATGTCACACCTGTAGGTGACTCTCCTCCAAACCTTAGACCTCTTCTAAACGCAACTTTGCACTCTACTCTGTAGTGATCTTGTTACCCAATTCTATCCGTAGGAGTTAAACTTCTAAAGGTATAACGGATTCGGACCCATACACTAAGGAAAATGGGGTATATTGAGTTAGAGTTCATTATGTGGTGCGGTAGGCCCACAAGGCTTCAACCAACTACTCATTCCACTACTGCTTGTTATCATCAAGAGACTTCTTTAGTGTTTGGATGAGAGTTTTGTTGAATGCTTCTACTAAGCCAATTACTATGGGGTAGTAGATGGTAGAGTATCTCCAATCTATCTGTCTTTTGGGCCGTTGGTCTTAGTGCTTTTGAATGCAGTATCAATATCATATATAATTCATCGAGGCACCTCGAATCTATATATAATATGGTTTCTAAAAAATTGAAGAACATGCTGAGCTATGACCTCTCTGAGTGGGATTGTCTATGCCCACTTGGAAAAGTAGTCGGTGGCAACTAAAATGAACCGATGACCCTTAGAAGAAGCAGGATCGATCGGATCTATAATGTCAGTACCCCAACACTCAAATGGATATGAAGTCAATGTAGGGTGTAGAATGTTGGGCGGTTGATGTAAGACCACATTATGTACCCGACACTGATGGCATCTCCTAGCTAAATCCATGCAGTCTATAATCATCGAAGACTAATAGTATCCTAGTCTCTTGATCTTCGTCTTCATCTTCAGACCGGATTGATGCACTCCATATAGACCTGAATGTACCTCAGTCATAATCCTACGGGCTTCATGTTTGTCTAAACAGCATAACCATATTTGATCAAAAGACCTTCGGTACAAGATTCCATCAACGAGAGCATAGGAGAGGACCCTCTATTTCACTTGATGGGCATGTAACTTCTCTTGAGGTAGTTTGATAGTGTTCAAATAATCTATGAATGGTTGCCTCCAATACAGCTCATTGTCATTATAAGCAAATGGCAATCTCCCCTTCAAGAGAAATTCTCTCGATGAGTTCAGCATCAATAAGGGATAGGACTTATCTATTTTGAACCCTTATTTGAATGGACTCATCTTCTATACATGCCAATTCTTTGGCAAGTTTGGCCAAAGCATCTGCTACTGAGTTCTTTCTTCTCATATTGAACCTACCCACAAAATTATATCCTAGAGAAAGCCGATCTTTCATGTCATTAAGGTTAACACTGATGGCTCAGTTTTTAATGAATTTTATGGTTATGGGGGGATTTTAAGAGATCATACCGCAGTGATCTCTACTTTTCGCTCTCTACATCCTGTGGTCGAGCTTAATGGTTTGCACTATGGGATTTCTATTTACCTCTAGAAAGGATTTCAAAAAATTTGGTTTGAAGTTGATGCTCTCCTTCTTCTTGAATTATTAAATTCAGAAGCGCATGGCAATACTGAAATGTTCTATTTACTTAGTCATTCGAGGAGACTTCTTTCCAATCTAGATTATCATATATCTCATATCTACCGGGAAGGTAACTCATGTGCTGGCTTTCTTGGTAATTGGGGAGCAAAGTGCTCCTCATTCAATCTATTCTCCAATGATGATATCCCTTCCCTCTTAAGGGGGCTTGTGAACCTTGATAAAACTAGATTGTCGTATGTTAGAAGCTCTTAGCCATTTATTCCTTCTGTTTTCCCGATGGATGCTACTGCTAGTTGTGGCTATTTTATGGCTCTGGGTTAGTTAGGTCTATAATATTAAATATATTTCCTTCTATGTGCTTTTTGGCTTTATGATGCATTCCCTTGCTCCTATTTTTTGGATTTCATGTAATGGTGAATCTTATTTTGTCACCCTAAATGTTGTTTAGCTGGTAGGTGCTTTACTATTTGTGGGTCTTTCTTATGTGATTTTCCCTTATGGTACGGTGTTGGGCTATGTTTGATGCTTGCTCTTCTCCCAATCTGCAAGTTCGGTGAGCTATTGTGGCTGTTTGTTGAATATGTTTTTTTTTGTTTTCTGTTGTCTGCTGGGTGGTTTCGGGCTTTTTTTTTCTTTTTTTTATTCTATCTAGCTATTCGCTGAATCATCTTTATTTGGGTTCTGCTTTCAGCAGGTTACCTAATGTGGGTGTTTTCTACTTGGCCCTGGGTGTTTTCTGCTTGGTCATATGGTTTATTTTCTGCCATGTGGTCATCCCTATCATTGTGGCCTTGTTGTATGGCAATATCCACTATTTCTCTATATACTTATCTAATTTAAAAACTACAAATATAAAGTTGTATCACGTTATGAATATGGTGGATGATACCATCTATTCTATTGATCCTGTTGGGATTCCCTTATGGGATGATCTTTGGGTTCGGTTGTTGTGAGCTATGCATTCTGATATTATGTTACCACTGCTTGGGTATTATTATTTTAAAAAAGAGTGGTGCCATTCCTTTACCACTATGATTTATGTTGTCTTTTCTCCCATGTGTATGTGGATGTGGCTTGGTAAGTAGGTAACCCTGATTGGTGCGATTCTATGATTTGAGGTAGTTTTGGCTAGGACTTCTACTGTTATTTTGGCATTGTCTGGTGTTTATTATCTTAGAAAGGAGTGGTGTCATCCCTTTGCCATTCGAATTTGTGGTGAATTCTCCTCCATTGTGTTTGTGGCTACGCTTCGGTATGCAGGGATTCAAGATCACATAACTTTCATCCACTGGTTGCCGCTTTCCCACATGTTTGTTGGCTATGATGGCTGAGATAATTTCACCTAATCCTTGGCTGGTAGTAGCATGTCTGATGTAACCCTTCTTTTAAAGTTTGGATGCTCATGTTTTTGGTTGCCCCAATTTGGTGTGACTAAGCCTTAGCTTCCCTCCACATATTAATTATATCTTCTTTTCTGTCTTACTTTCAACTAACTTGTATCACCTTGACGGTGCTAACTCTTTCTTCTATATGGTTGTAGATTCTGTGATGTTCTTTTGCAGGTTCCTTATCTCTTGAGGCATAAACTTTCTCATCCTCGAGATCTTCTGTTGATGCCTGGTCATTGCTTTCTCTTTTGCTTTACTTGTATTTTTTGCTTTCTTTTCTTTTTTTAGATGTTTGGTTGTACTTAGATAGGGGATTTTCTCTCTAGGCTATTTGTCGCTCTTTGAGCGGTAGTTGCTTGCGTTTACCCCCTTTTAAGGATCTTGTAACCCTTTTATTGTAGCAATAAAATTCCCCTATATGGGGTTCCCTAGAACAAAAAAGAAAAATAAAAAGAAATGCATATAATGATTACATGACTCCATTTCATGAGCCATTTCTGTCAAACGATTTTTCTTCAAAGAACATTTTCATGCAAACTTTTTTATCATTATATTCTTTCTATGGTATATCTTTGAATACAAGAAAAATGAAAGGAGCAAGAAAAGAACTTCAAAGAAAAACTTCATCAATCGACAAAGACATGTTGGACTTGTAGCAGTTTAAAAAAGATCTTAAAGATCTGTAGCGATAGAAACCTCTGCTAATAATTCACTACTAATTATCAATCCAAATCATTGTAAAAACCTTTTGCAGCTAAATGCAAATACAACAATTCTAGAATAATTGTGAAACTACTACAAAAAAAAAATTTTGGCAGTTTTTTTTTTTAAGGGAACACCATATAGGGGAATTTTATTGCTCAAATGAAAAAGATTACAAGATCCTTAAAGGGAGTTAAACTCTGAGACTACCACTCAAAGAGCTACAATCAACCTAAAGAGTAAAATCCCTATCTAAGTAGAAAACTCACACAACAAAAGCAAATATCATCCCCAATTACAAACCTAAGCACGCAGTAATGTCTGCTACCATCGGCTTGAGAGGAGTAAAGAGCTTTTGATCTAAGGAAAATTGTCAGCTGGAACCTGCATTAAGAGAAGACACCTGCAAACCATCTTGGATGTCAGTAAGTACCCATAAGAAAGAAAATAAATATATTTGGAAACCATAAAGCGGAGAAAAAGGGGTTACAGAAATCAATCCACACTAGTTTGGGGCAGCCACATACATATGCATCCCACCAGGGGTACCACACATATGCATCTACCACCCAAAATAGAGGATTAAATTACCACCCATCAGAAAAAACAAACTTGAGACAACCGTCCATTCGAAGAAAAACTAAAAAACCATTTGAAGAAAAACTAAAAAGCTCCACACCTTGATATAAGCAGTAAATAGAAAATAATTGCTATACACTGGATGAAGCCAAATCACCTTACATCTCTGAGCCATCAATTATGCTTATAGAGCATAGCATAACCAATATAAGAAAAAGTAAGGCGAGATAACAATAGACAGCCGATAGCTAAAACCCACCAATTCACCCATAATCTGCATGAACATAACCTGAAACAGCCAAATACACTGACATAGATAGGCATACATTTAACCGAAATACAACCCGCTCAAGCATTTATCGATAAAAAAAACCCCACCATTCAATCCAAAAATTGTATAATAAGAGCAGGAACAACCGGCCAAAAAGAAGCAGAAAGGCAATAGGGCAATCAACATTCACCCAAACTTCCAGGACAAAGGAAACAACCCCTTCCCGAGTAGAATAACGCCACAACCACATCATCACCAAGTAACAAATGATATCCAACTTCCAGCATATTTCAAAAAAATGATAGGATATAAACTTTTTTTCGACAGCGAAGATAACCCATATATCCTGAAAATACTTACTATACCTTGGATTGATGTAGCAGTTAATAGTGTCTCCCAAAGGAGTCTTAGGAAGCACTCCGAATAGCAGCAATGGATGGTAAACAGCTAGCCAAGGCCCACCTAGCATGAAGGAAATTCCCTCCCCAACCATCAAAATATTCTTCTTATAACATCCAGGGACAAGCCCCGCAAAAAACTGAGAAAAAACTACAGAGTGAATCCAACACCATAAAAATGCAAATGAGATGGACAATCTCCACCAATCAGCACAATATCCAAATTCCAAACATATAATCTTACATTTTCCTAACATAAGGGAGACCAGTTCTATTTAAATTTACAAAACCCCTTAGGGGGAATATTATCATAGAAAAATATTTTAACCATAGAGGACTTTGCACCCAGATTAGCCAAAAAATCTGCACAAGAATTCCCTTCACGATGAATATGAGAGATGCGATAATCAAGAGAAGAAAGAAGCCTTCTTGTATGATTGAGAGTATAATATACTTCAGCATTATCATGAGCTCTAGAGTTTAATAAGTTCAGGAGCAGTAAAGAATCAGTTTCAAGCCATATTTTTAAAGACTTTTTGAATGCATAATAATATCCCATAGTGGAGGCCATAAAATTCAATAAAAAGAATAGAACTGGGTCTTAAAGGAATAGCAAAAGCAGCAACCATCTTACCTCTAAAATCTCTTAAGATACCCCATCATCCAAGGAACCCGTTAGCAACCGAACCATCCGTGTTCACCTTAATGGTATGGTTTTGAGGTTTAGTCCAATAAATAGTCTTACAAATATAATCAAATTCAGTAGATGGTAGAAAAATCCCAAAAAAATGAGCCAAGCGTTTAACATCTTTGAAACTCGACGGCTGGAGAAGTTTAGCTTTATAAAAGGAGGAAATTTTATCTTTAGCTTTAGTAATGATGCGTTGAAAATTCATGTGAATGTAATTATGTTTACCCTTATTTCCTTCCATCCAGATGCTCCACAATAGGGTAATAGGAAGCACACATTTGACATGATGTTTCAGGGCATAGGATAGGAAGTTATTTAATAGGTGTATGGTAGAAAGGGATCCATCAAATAGTAAAGTGTTCAACAAGCTATCATACCAGTGCCAAACTCTAGCCGCAATGGGGCCATTAACAAAAGCATGATCCAAAGTTTCTATGTGGAAACAACATTGACACTTAGAAGGGAGGTGAAATCCTTTTTTCTGGAGAATGGCATCCACGGGAATATATTGTTTAAGCATACGACATGTGAGAACCGAAAAGGAAGTAGGAATAGCGTTACACCAGATTTTGGAAAATATTGGTGAGTCTTGATTGTTAAATCTAATAGTTTGCCACACATCCTTAAAAACAAAGTATCCAGTAGCGGACTTGTAGAATAGAATTTGGTCCATTTTATTGGTTGTAGGGGTGATATTCAGAACTTTTTTGATGATAGTACTAGGGCATAGGCACCTAGTTGACCTATATTCCAAGAATTTTGAGAAATGAAATAACTTACTTTGATCCTTTCGATCGAATGGGTGTTGAGTAAGGCATCTAAAGTACCCTCACCCAGCTAGTTATTTTGCCAAAAAAATATTGGTGAGTCTTGATTGTTAAATCTAATACTTTGATCCTTTTCCACCCAGGGGAGTCTCCCATTAGCAAGCTAAAAATTAATGGATGACCCTTACAATATTTAGCAAGCATAAAATTCGACCATAGGCTGTGATTACTTCTAAGGTTCCACCACATTTTATGTGAAAAGCATTTGATGGAATCTTGTAAAGTTTTACAACCCAGGCCACCTTCATTCAAAGGGCCACAACACTTATACCAGCTAGCCCAGTGCATTTTTTTAGATAATGAGTTTGAGCCCAAGAAGAATTTATTGAAAATCCAGTTTATCTTATTAATAAAATGGCACAAAATCCTTAAATTGTTTTTTTGAAAATCTTATTTTTTGTACTGGCGACAATGACGTGTTGGAATTCAGAGTTGGCTAATGAGAAAAATAAGATATTCATGAAAAGATTAATAAAATATTGATAAGAGTTAATAACTAATAAAATGCCAAAAATTATTCTACATTACTTCAGTTTTTTCAAATATACCTTTATTTAAGGGATTGTTTGATTGCAAATATTAGGAATATAATGTCAATATATATATATATATATATATATATATATATATATATATATATATATGATATATATATAAGTTTAATTTGACGTAAATGAAATTTGAAATATCTCATAATATATTATTTAGAAATTTAAAATCTCACAAATCAATCGATTAAATTTCAAAGGTAGAAATAATTAAATCATAGCTTACAACCTCACCTTTCTTACTTGTGATTGCTACTCATTGTCACTACCCATCAACTATGGCCAACGACCATCTCCTTGTCCTTTAGCCATCTTGTTGTCATTTGACTCCCCCAACATGCCTTCATATTTCTCCTTTATGCCATTTGTCATCTAAAAATATTCACATATTGTATTGATTAGAGTCTTCTTGTTCCGCATTACATATATGAGAATTCTAATGTTGAAAACAATTTAGTATAATTAATAAAAGCATTCTTCTAATCTTGTACATTTTTCTTTATAATTTTTGTCAGAATTCTAATGCTGAAAATAACTTGATAGAATTAACAAAAGAATGCCTCTAATCTTATCTTTTTTCCCCAATATTTATAACTAATATTTTATCTTCATGTAATGTTATTATTCAGAGCCTACTCTTTTCTTATGCGTTGCCAATTTCACACACAATAAATCATATTTGATTTAATATTTGTAGTCAAATATATGATGCATTTATGCAACTACATTTGTATGTATGTAGATGCATGAATATGGTTAAATAAATCTTGGATTAAGACTTCATGTTACAAAGACATTAATTGATTAAAAATTGAATAATTTTTAACTAGAAATGAATTAATTAATAAATATTGAATCGATAGAGCTAACTTATTGATAGGATTTGCTCGACTTGAAATTTGGCCAACTAACTTCAAGTTAATCTTAATTTGAGATTGAATCTAGTTAAGGTGGGCCAAATGATCGAACTGCCTCTATGCTTGACATTTTGATTCTATTTCTTTCTTCTCTTGGTTAACCGTTTTTACTTTCTATTGACCAAGTGATGACATTTGTGAAGAAAATTTTAGATTTTTAGAGGTCAATGTAACTTTAAGAGATCTTTTATAAATTATATTAAATTTTTAATGAGAATATTTAATAATATTAATAAATTTATTTTATTTGAGTATGACTCCATACAATTACAAGAATATTTTCCATAAATGGCATATTTCAAATCATTTGTATTATAACAATGCAACTTATTCTCATTCAAAATGGATCAATGAACTTAATGTTATTGATGATAATCATTATTTATTACTTGATAATTGTAAGCATAATTAATATTTTTATTTTTTGTATCTCAAACCAATTATCCAAGTAATAATATTTATTATCCAGCACTTATCTATGTGTTTTAATCATTGATTATGACCCCTCTACATGTTAATTTACATACAATAATAGTACTAGAATTTTTTATTAACGAAAGATTTGTGCCTCTTATGCTCTTGCACAACTTGCTTGATCTATAATCACTAAATATGCAAAGCTTTATTTTCTTAAGAAAAATAAAATGCTATATTTCTAAGCCTACAACCAATTAATCTTGACATGCTCTTATCGAAAGAGAGAGAGAGAGAGAGAGAGAGAGAGAGAGAGAGAGAGAGAGAGAATGTAATAAGTTTATATTGTTGTGTATTATACTATGCCAAGTTGATAGATGGAAACTTTTAGCTATCATGGTTTCATATGTGAGGAGTTTTTATATAACTTCAATCCCAAATATTTTATGAATTTAAAGTATTCATAATATCAAGTACAATAAGTAGGTATGAGGCAACATGTATATCGATTTTCATGAAGGAGCTAATGAATATTTAGTTTAATGAATATCATAATCTAAACCTGAATATGTGACATCCACCATAAAAAATTAGGTAGTATATTGCTCTATCTATTTATCCTTGTAATAAAAATCTTTTTCAATGTGCCAACATTATCATCATACTTTAGTAGTTTCAAGAAATATAAAATAAGTTAACTTTCCTAAAATAACTTTCAATTTGTTATAAATAATGAAATAGTAGTAACACCTAAGATGAAATCTATAATGTAGATTCATACCATGAATTGGTTGAAGGATTGAAGTAAATTATTGATCATGAATAAATAAGACTTTATCATAATGAAAATTTAACTCTAGTGTAAATTTTATAAATAAGATATATACACCTATATTCATTTAAATTATGTTGATTAACTCATCTTAATAATATGAATTAGAATCAATGTGTCCTTTGTTATTAACTAACTCAATGTTTGTCATGGTCAAAGTTAAGCATATGGACAACTTAAGCACATAGATGATCATCTAACTAAAATCATATACAAAATATTAAGAGATTACTACAAGCATTCTTTAGTGTAGTCTTCTTGAGAGTGCAAATCAATCACGCTTCTTGAATGCATCATTGTCATTCCACCATTATAGTTGCTCCATTGGCTCAATCCAATAGTGCAATCTATATCAATGAGGATCGTACTGCGAAAACTCCTTCCCCACTTTAGAACAATAATTATCAAGCATGTTTGATCAATGCCTTCTTAGCAAAGATCATGGTAGTTCAACTCTTTTAAATTTTAAGATGCTACGTGAGATTCCCATTATATAGAAACAAGTTAGGCATTGCTAATTATGTATATTATCTTGAGTCAACTATTTCAAATAAGGATGAGTGATCTTTTTTATATTATTTGATAAAGATGGATAGCTCTATATTTTAAAGTATAAGGAAGTGTTATATAGTTACTAGTTAAATAATGAAAGGTTTGGGGGTTATTATGACAAGAATTTAAAGAGCAGTTGTAATGGGTTTATTTGGGTTGAATAGAAGACCACTTTTGGGGATGAATTTAATATGAAGCATGTAATTGAAAATATTTATGGATAGTTACCTAAGGATATGTACTTATGATTTAGAGAACATGGTTAGATTTGATGGAGTTGAGAGTGGGTATTGAGACATATGAAATACAACTAGGTCATAATCTTATTAAGTTTGGTTGAGAGTTGTAGGTGGAGTTTTAGAATAGTTGTGAGATTTAAGTTGGGTAATGATTAGTATTAAAGAATTAAGATGTAGTGGACGATGTGAGGAATGTTGAAATCATATATGTAGAGAAGGTCAGTAATAGATTTAAGATAGAAAATAAAATGACTATCATATCTCAACAAAGAAAAAGCTAACTCTTGAATCCACCCAGCAACAACAACAATAACAACCCTTTATCACACTAAGTGGGGTCAGCTACATGAATCCTTCGCCGCCATTATGTCCTGTTATGTGTCAAATTCTCATTTAATTTAAGTATACTAAGGTCATTTTTTATGCATCTTAACCATGTATTTTTAGGTCTACCTCTACCTTTCTTAACATAAGGAAAATCTAATTCTTCTACTCTCCTAACCGGGTCATTGGACGGCTGATGCTTTATGTGTCTAAACCATCTAAGGTGACTCTCTCTAATCTTATTTGCCACCGGAGCTACTCCAACTTTTTCCCAAACATACTCATTTTGCATTCTATCTCTAAGAGTAAAGTCACTCATCCACCTGAGCCTCCTCATCTCTGTTAAACTTAACCTAGTGTTATGCTTCTCTTTTATTGGCCAACATTCTGCACCATAAGTCATTGCAGGTCTTACCACCATCTTATAAAATTTTCCCTTAAGTTTAAGTAGTACTTTTCTATCACACAACAGGCCAGATGCATTCCTCCACTTCAACCATCCAACTTGAATTCAACTAATAACATCTCCATCTATTTCACTATCATTTTGAACAATAGAGCCTAAATATATGAATCACTCACTCTTTTTAATGACTTGTTCACCTAATGTCACAACACTACCACTATAACTTCTTCAACTAAAATTACACTGAATATATTTAGTTTTAGATCTACTTAAATGAAAACCTTTAGACTCTAAGGTTGAACACCATAATTCAAGTTTCTCTTGGACTCCCTCTCTAGTCTTATCAACAAGAAGAATGTCATCAATAAAAAGAAAACACCAAGGTACATCGTCCTATAAATGCCTAGTAAGAACATCCATAACTAAAGAAAAAAAGATAAGGGCTTAAAGCTGATCCATGGTGTACTCCAACTGAAATAGGAAAATATTTTATCAATCCTCCTTGTCTTTGGACATAAGTAATAGATCTAGTATACATATCCTTAATGACTTTAATATAACCAACATTAACTCCTTTCTTTTCTAGAACTCTCCAAAGAACATCTCTTGAAACTTTATCATATGCCTTCACTAAATCAATAAATATCATATGTATATCCACCTTGCTTTCTCTATACTTCTACATCAAACCTCTTAACAAATGTTTAACATCTATAGTAGATCTACCTGGCATGAAACCAAACTGATTGTGAGAAACTTTTGTATCACATTGTAACTTGTGCTCAATTACTCTCCCCCATAATTTTAATATATGACACATTAACTTAATTCCTATATAATTTGCACACTCTTGTGCATCACCTTTATTCTTAAATATAGGAACCAACAAACTCATTCTCCACTCATTTGACATCTTTTTAGTATTTAAAATAATATTAAAAAGCTTTGTAAGCCAAGAAACTCCTTGATCTCCTAAACATTTCCACACTTCTATTGGAATATCATCAGGTCTTACTCTTTTTCCATATTTCATTTTCTTTAAAGCTTCTCTAACTCCAGATTTACTAATACAACGATAAAAAACAAAATTCTTTATTAATTTCAGATCTAGCTCAAGTGAGGTCAATTAAGGATAAAAATCATGAAGTGCTTTCCTTAGAAAAGAATATTGAAAATAGGGGGATGATTATATGAATCCATCTATTAAGTATGACTATGTATTAAGGATGATATGAATCCACCAAGCAACAAGAAAATAAAATTTTATTTTTACCAAAATATATCATTTCAAAAATGAGAAATTTTATCATATATCAAACCTATTTATAATGACTATAATGATTACCATTTTAATAAAAGAAGAAGAATTTTATTTTGAGAAAAAGGTAGCTGACCATTAATAAAGAAAGATGTCAACCATCTTTAATTTCTCATATTTATTAATCAATAACCAAGGCATGTTCTCAAGATTTAGAAAATAAATAAATTTTAATAACATAAATTTAGAATTGAAAGAATAAATTTTTATTTTTATTTTTTTTCTCAATTAAGCACTTATGATGGGCATTGATTGGACTCTTATTTTTGCACTTTCTTAGGAACTTACTTTGACTCTTACTTGGTACCTCTATTTACTTGACCATCTTAGTATGCTTTGGCTCTTGCTTGAATTCTTGTAAGCGAGCCTTTCACATTTTGATCATATTTTATTTTAATAGTCAGTTCTTTACAATTTAGGATATAATCTAAATTAATAAAAATAATCATATATTATTCTACATCTTATCTTTTGTTCATTGGTGATGCTATAAATGAAGTACTCTTCACTCACTTTAAGGAGAAATGATTATAGTAGTTTTTTCATCTTCCATTAAGAAGTATTGTCTAATTGAATTATGGAGAGATATGCTAGGCTAGAAAAATCTCAAGACTACTTTTTCTTTGTCAATCTTTATATGTGTCTAATAGGGCACCCTTTTCACTACACACTTCGCTTTTAACACCCAAAATCTTTGACTAAATTAATAGAGATGGCTAAATTACACATTATCAGGAAGGACTAAATTGACTAACTTTAAATTCCTTCTCCAAGCTACAATAGTTTGTGTTTATAGAAGACTCTTGACGATTGACTCCATATTAACTTAGTAAATCGTGCAATATTATAATAACCATGAAAAGATTACATGGAAGGCATATTATTTCTTTAACCAACAACATCAATAGAATGTTCATTTCTTTTCTTGACATATGAGATGGGCGAAGGCAGCGGAGGGTGTCTTTGAAATGGGACATATTGCCACCATAATTGTAATATCTTAATGCTCCTTTTCAAGTGTCACAGATGAAGATTGTAATTTTCATTAATGATAAAAGTTTTTTTGGACAATTTTTATTAGAATGTTTATGGTTGAATGCACTAGATCCATCCAGGCATTGTGTTTTTCATAAATATCACAGACCCAACACAAATGATTATTTGCATCTTTAAGTTTTGGTTGGTAATCACATCTATAATAAGAAGCCAAGAGAGTTCATCCTTATTGACCCATTATGATATCCTAATACATAATGAGCATGTTTTAGTGTAGGTTATCCCCATCATATAGGTTAACATCTCAACATCCTCAAAGGAGTTGGGGTAGAGTTATTGATGAAACCAATACCATATTATAGAAGTTGTGGTTTATTCTAAACACCTCAACTCAAAACTCATCTTCTATGTAGATTTCAATCACCTTCATAGATGTTGACAAGCATTTTGTTTAACTCACAAGCAAGAGACTATGTGACATGCTTCTATATGATATGTTTGATGGTGGCATGCAAGGGTGCGAGCCCCCCCTACTGTTTCCATTGTGGATCTACCAGTGAGTATATAAGATAACATTCCTATACTTCAATGATTTGACAAAATTATTTCTCTAAGTTTATATATTTAAGGCACAAATTTTTAATTTATTGCTCAACAAAGACAAACGGAAAGTGAGACTTGTGCAAACTGAAATCAAATATTACACAACAGTCCAGAATAACTATATAAAATTTATACAATGGCTAACTTTGAAAGATTGATTTATAAGAAAATTAATATAAAAATTGATTAAAAAAGAAGAAAAAAAACACTTGCCTAGCACCTTCTCCACACCCATACATATATCCCTCGTTGATGTGTTTGCCAATTAAGCGGGGATTTAATTATATTTTAAGGGATTGGAAGTTAAATATTCGAAGAAAAAAATACCACCAGCCAAATAGTGAATCTATTGAATATATTTATTTTATAAAATCAGTTTTTCTATGTACAATAAGCCAAACTAAATGGATTCTTGAACCAGACTTTAATGATCAAAATTTGAAACCCAACTCTCAAAGCCATTTTTCAAGTAACGTTGGAATCAACTTGACTGAAATTCTATATAAAGCAAGAAAGTGTTTTCTCCAACTAACAGCCATGGCGCAGAAGAAGAGAGTCTGCATCATCGGCAGCTGTGGCAAACTTGTTGGAGAGAGGTTTCGCCTGTTGGAATTTCTCAAAGGACTTCCAGCTACAGGGTTTGGAGAAGGAGGAGGAGATGTGTCCTGATAGTAAGCAGGTGATGGAGTACTTAGAATCCTATGCTCAGCGATTCGATCTTATAAGGCATGTGAGGTTTGGAGCGAAGGTGGAGGGGATAGAATATGTTGGTGTAGGAGAGGAGGAGATGGAGGCATGGGATCTGTGGGGTGGCGCCGGCGACGCGTTTGGTGATGGCCGAGGGGTGTGGCATGTCACTGTGTGCAGCGTGGGGAAGATGGAGCTATAAACGTAATTAATATGTATAAACTCATTAAAAATTGTTTAGATAGTGGACAGATTTTAAAGCCCTTTCATCAATGATAATAATAATAATAATAATAATAATAATAATAATAATAATAATAATAAGAGTGTGAATCATAAATTTAATATTCTAACGCTATTTGAGATATGAGCTAAGAGATTAGGTAGATTTTATTGTTATTTTAACTTGTTTTATGCTACTATATTACTTTTTTATATTTTTGGCTCAAGAGAAAAATATTTATATTGTTGAAAAATAATTATAATGTAAGTATTAGAAAAATAGTTCGATGATGCATAGATAAAAATATAATTTTATTTTTCTTATTAACATTTGATGATTTATAAAAAATATATCATATATATATATATATATATATATATATATATATATATATATATATATATATATATAGAGAGAGAGAGAGAGAGAGAGAGAGTAATGCTCAAATATAACTTGAATTCAATGAGAAAAATAGAACAAGCTTAAATTATATTTTGGAACTCATTATTCAAATAAAGATCAAGTTCAATAAAAAAATAAAAGTAAATTAATCTGAACAATATAATACTCTATTCGAATGAGTTCATTTTCTATTATTTAGTTTGTAGTATGCAACTCAAAAGAGTTCAATTGTAAGCCTATCTTTGATAAATGAGTCATGCAAGTACATGATGGACTTTGTAATTCTTAGCATTCGACGGTTCAGCGGACTTCCAAATATTTCAATATTTTCAACGAATAAAGGCCCAAAGATCTTTTAATGGTGATCCATTCCATAGACTACTCTACTATGGATAGACGATTCTCTGAATTGGAAAGAGAGTCACCATTGTTAGTTATCTTAGATCAGCACTCGACATAGCTTCTGAATGTGCTAATATTAATGGTAGTTTCTTAACTAATTTTTTTTTCAAATAATGGAGATATCTGTAGCTTAATATATTAAAATCAAAAAATGTTTTATACAAATTTAATCAAAGAGAAATGAATAATAAATATATGAAAGATTACATACGTATCGAAAAGATTCCCCTCGTAAAAGTTGTAACTCCGAAGAAAAAAATCCAAAAAAATCTTGAAATTTAGAAGAAAATAAAATAAAATAAAACTGGGAAATAGAGAAGGAGTGGGTATAGTAAGGATAGTGCCAATAATAAATGTTTTATCAAGCTTCCCATCATGCTCTAACATACCTGTAGAAATATAGCTATCCACGAAGGGGAGTAGAGGTCAGCTTGGCTAGTCACCAACATCATAGTTCAACCATCTGATTAAGAAAAACATCAAGGGATTATTTATTTTGTTAAAAACAAGAATATAGTGTAAAAAATAGTGAAAAATAATGATAGTGCATTGAAAAGTAGATATAGTAATTTAGATGAGTACACAATAAAAACATATATAATTTTTGAAAAAGATATGAAAAATGTCATGTAAAATCCAATGGCTAATAGAGGCAGTGGTCGACATCAATGGGCAGTAGCAAAAACCAATATCTACAGATGATGATTATGACAGTGGTCTGCAGTGACAAGCGATGGTATAGGTGGTGGTGACTGACAGTGGGCAACTATTGTCCAATGACAAGGTGGGTTCATTAGAAAAACTTATTTAAGAAGAATTCTTGAGTAAGAAAATGTCTACCCTAATGAGAAATATTGAAGGGAATGTTATTGGGATAAACGTATCAAGATGGGTTTCTAAATTAGGAGATCTTGGACCATCGATAGACCCAAAAATTATCAAGAAGGGGAAACTATATAAATAAATTAAGGTTCCTTTAAATATGTTTAATTACCCAAGTCCAGTTCCTCAAAATTAGGGGCTTCGTATTAATGAACTAGGTACCTCCATTCCATACCAAATCGTAGTCTTCATGCTTGAAAATCTAATAATTAAAAATATGTTTAATAGACTAAGTAAATCTAAATTACTTTTGATCTTCTTTATGGTAGAATGGGCTAAACTAACAATACTATCAAAGTTGTTGATGAATGATAAAGAGAAATCATTAAATTTGGTAATATAGAAATTAAGAAGACCTTTTTATTTGAGGGAATATCATTAGGTGTGGATTAAAATCGACAACAAGCAAGCATTACACTTAATAGTATGTTAAAAATTAATAAAATTAAAAAAATATATAAAAATATTAGTTAATCTAGTTCTTAATAAAGATGGAAGAAGAGGGGGACAAGGGAGTGGGGAAAAGAAGATGAGATTTAAGAGTTTGGAGGCTAAAAGAGAGTGATAAGCTAAAAGAGAAATAATTTTTTTTAGATAAGTTCTTGGAGAAAGTATAGGATAAAAGGGAGGTAAGTGAGATGTGTGGGGAGAATATATAGGCATGAAGTATTCTAATAAAGGCTAAAAGAAGGCTAGAGGTAAGAAAACAACTAATAAATAAGGAGGAAGAAGATGATTTTAAGGAGAAGGAATTACCATAAAGAAAATTGGGGTGAAACACAATAAACCCTAACAAAGAGAGTCCCAAAAAGCTTAGCTTATCATTAAATGTATTTACTTTGATTAATATGTTAATTGATAATATATTGTCTTTATTTTACTTATCCTTAGTTCATCAAAATAATATCATAAATTTATTTTATTATTCATGCTATATATTCCAATTACATCTAGAATAAATAAAAATATTGAGGTATGGGGATAGTAAAAGAGAAGAGAAATCATATAAGTTGTTAAGCAAAAACTTAAAATTAAAACTTCATAAATATTTCTAATTCAATAATTAAATAATTTTTTATGAATGCATGAAAAGTGTCTAAAATACAAGGTCCTTATGCTTCATCATAGGAGGCCATAGTTAAAATAATAAATTATCAAACATTTTTTGAAAACAAATATCTAAAGAGGATACACTTAAACCATCATGAGAGATGAGTTTATTGCTATCATAATCATCACTTTAATTCCAATCATTCATGTAGCCACATGTCAAATACAAACGTAGAAAAAAAAATCCTAAATGTTTTAAAATTTAACTAATAAAAAATAATCATAAGATGTATAAAGATTCATATTAGATAAAATTAAAAAGGTAAAAAGAGATAACATACTATTTCATGTTCAAATCATGATAAGAATCACGATATGTTCTATTATTGAATAAAAAATGATTAAAAATGCCTAAATAAAATCACCTTAACCTTATCAACAAGACAAAAGTATCCTTGCACGATGATTGTTCGAACAAATAAGTGGAATATATCTAAATTGGACTTTATTATCATCCCCCTTGGTTACTTATTTTTAAATTACTTCTCATAATTACTAATTCACAAGCCTGGAGAAGGACTCATATCAAGCTTTTTAGCCACCTTGCTTTCACCTTTGGGATACATTAACACATTTATTCTTAATAATATCAAATCATTTTTTCCTCTCTCATATGTTTACTTAATTAACGTTATAGATTTTTTCATTTAATCTTAGAGGTGGATCATCATGAAGTTGGTAGAAAGCAACTTGAAGAAAGAAATACCCATGACAAAGTATAATATGGTTCCAGAGCATAGCTTTGTTCAAGGACTATCTGTGGGGTTGTTTAGTATGTTGCCAGAGAAATTTTATGACAAAGTTAAAGAAGGAATTGAAGCCTTCTAAGAACTTTGAATTTTGCAAACCTATAGAAACTGATTTGGTAATATATGCCAATGGGTTCAAATGTGATCAAAAGATTAGAAACATTTTTATTTTTCCTTGGTTCAAAAAAATTGTAACGGGCTCAGAAGATATGTCAGTTCCTCTCTATAGGTATAAATATATTCATTAACTAATTAAAGCATGCTTAAAATAGGGATACTTACATTTGAAAGAAAACTTTGATCAATGCAAGCAGTGCATACATCCTCTGATTCCACAAATGGCTATCATTGGATATTCTAAGAGCATTTCAACAATATATGTTTCAGAGATGAGGGTAAGGTGGTTGGCTTGTTTTCTTGATAGTGGCCTCTTGTTACCAAATAAGATAGACATGAAGAAGAATATAATAGAGTGAGATAAGTATTTTAAGAAATATACAGAAAATTCAACTGGACATAATCGTAGATGTTGCATCACCCTTGTTTGTAATTGGTATAATGATCAATTATGCAAAGATATGGGTTGCAACCTTAGAAGGAAGAAGGGATTTTTTGCAGACTTATGCATTCCATATGTGCCTACAGATTATGCCCAGCTCGAGTTAAAAAAGTAATAAATGTAAGTTTTTATGTTAATGGATGATTATTAATACCATATATTCTGGTCAATATTTAATGGTTTGTCAAACAATTGCTTGCAAGTTCATCAATATGATCTTTAATTTTCTTATATCTTGTTGATAAGAATTAAATTGGTTTCTCCTAGTGTTGCTCATTTTTCCTAACAAATATGATTATCCTTGGAGGCTTTGGATTGATATTATTAGCACTTAAAATAATTAAACTTTTGTAGAAATCAAATATCCTTCATGTTATATTCTAAAATCACGAAAAGAGATTTTAAAAAAATAACAAATGATAAATTGAATTATTCCTGGTTGATTTATTCAATTGTTGGAGATCTCACTTTTAATAAATAGATGTAAATTTGAAATTGCATGCATATGAAATTAAATTTTGCTTAATACATAAAAAAAATAGTGAATGACTAGTTATGAGGATTAAATTTTCTATTGTGCCTTGCACATGGATAGGTTGACCATAGCTCTATGATGGAAATGTAATTCACTTGATTGATTAAAAAAAAATCTATACATTTAAATTCAATGATCTTACCATCAAGCTTTTTTATATGGAACCGTATGAGAAAGATTATCCACTTCAAGTTCATATAGGAGGTCTTCTTTGCTTCAAATAAAATGGGGTATTCTTCTATGCTTCAGATAAAACTTCTTTTGGGTCTGTGCAATTTTTTATGCCTCCATGACAAATAAAGACTATGAGAATGAATAAATCCAAAATAACACCATATAAGGTGCATGACAAGACTTGGACAAACAATATAGATGAATATTTAATGAGTTACAACCAAATTTCTATTAATATTTGGTGGAAATTGTATTACAACAAAGACTATAATAGCAAACAAATCATACGTTAGGTAAAATCTGAATGCTGTAAAATATATTATGTGCTGGTATTTTGCACATATCTTACTCATTTCTTAGCCGAATTTGATGAAATAAGTATCGTTGGAAAGCTAACGAATTCCTATACAACTTTAATGTTGATCATTTTTGATAATTACCTATGGATAAGCTGCAGTTTTTACAAACATTACATGAAAAAAATCTGAAATACTGAAAAATATATCTTGTGCCAGTATTTCTCACATACCTCACTCGTTCCTTAGCAAAATTGGCTGAAATAGGTATCTTTCGATAACTAAAAAAATTTTCTATAACTTTTATGTTGACCACATTTGATAATTACCTACGGATGAGCTATAGGTTTTGCAAACATCAGATGAAAAAATTCTATAATGCAGAAAAATATATCATGTGCCGATATTTTGAACATATCTCACTTGTTTTCTGGCCGAATGGGATGACATAGGTATCATTGGAAAGCAAACTACTTTATCTAAAAATTTATGCTGACCATTTTTGATAATTACCTATGAATGAGCTACAGTTTTTGCAAGCATCACATGAAAAAAGTGTGAAATTCTCAAAAAATATATCATGTGCCGGAATTTGGCACATATCTCACTCGTTGCTTGGACAAATTGAATGAAATAAGTATCTTTAGAAAGCTAACAAATTCCTCAACAACTTTCATGTTGACCATGCATAATAATTACCTGCAGATGTGCTACATGTTTTTTTGCAAACATCACATAGAAAAGTCTGAAATACTGAAAAATATATTATGTGCCGATATTTTGCACGTATCTCTCTCATACCATAGCCAAATTGGATGAAATAGGATTCACTGTAAAGCTAACGAATTCTTCTATAACTTTCATTTTGATTATTTTTGATAATTACTTATGGATGCGCTATAGTTTTCATAAAAATTACATAGAAAAGCCTAAAATGCTGAAAAATATATCATGTGCTGTTATTTCCCATATTTCTACTTGTTCTTTCACTAAATTAGATAAAATATATATCATTGGAAAGCTAACAAATTTTTTTATAATTAAAATCTATTCATACTAGTAATAGCTCGACTTGATCCATTCAGTTGGACCATCCAAAATAAATTTGTTTCAATCATGGGATTTATAATGTAAAATGGAGATTTATCACAAAGCAATAAACCAAAAAAATGAGAAGTCTATATTTCAAGAGTGTGTGAGAAACGACATTATACATGTATGCAATATCTAGAAAATCAAAGAAATACAATGCTAGTTTGCAATAACAACACTCAAATCTCAATGGAGAATGATGGTGGAGTACAGATCAACAAATCAAGTGAAAGTAATTTTACACAATATTAAACATATCACAATAAACTTGTTTAGAATATAAGTGCTAAATACAATAGAAAAACTATATATACATCAAAAGCTTAATAGATTCAACAAAATATCCTAGTGCATTACATCTCATCATCATTAACCGTTACTTAGGTCTACATTCAACAAAGAAAATTATATTTAAAAATAAGAAACTGTTGCACAAGATAGTGATTAACGAAAAGACTGGACAATTATTACAAAATCTAAAAATATAAAATCATCTTTCTAACTCCTTGTGCATCCATCAAGCTTTCAATTATATATATCTTGAAAGAAAGGATCGAATCATTATAGAATTCTTTAATAAGTTGTCATAAATTATTTCAATCTCTTTACTAGAAGCTTAGAATACTATAATGTTTTGTCATGAGTTCATTGAATATTTGTCTTTCTTAGAATCTTGTGTTGAACTCTGAACTAAATTTACAACTTGGGCTACACTATTAGCCATCATGAGAATACAATCACATAGAGACTGATCACTATCATTACTTTTGGTCTTCTTGCATTAAGTAAATCCCTTTGAAGTTGAATGCATTGACTTTATTATTCATTTATGTAGAGTCCTATGTAAGATTTACTTCAGAACAATCAGTGGGATGGGATGCATCTAGACATGTTTTAATAAAATCTGGACGCTTGCCTTGACATCTCCTAAACTAATATGTTGAGTACCAAAAGAAGTTTCAGAAGTTTCTGAGTTTGTCCATTCTCCAATGGAGGGAACATCACCACAAACTTTCTCGATCCCTTCATACATATCAACAAATTCAATCAAAACTTTCCAAAAAATTATATACAATTTTCCAAAAAAAACATCTTGTACTAAAGAAATATGATTTATAGAAAGATAATAAATCTATCATCACAAAAAATAATCTACTTGCTAAAATGGATGTGTTCTGTGATCCAAATTTCTAGTTAATAACCAACTTAGTTCATGCAGCTCCACTTTGCAATAGCCATTTGGTTTCTTTTATCCTACCACAAATCAAAATTGTCTATAAATCTTATATCACGTCTATTAATATGTGCTTTCCTAACCCACTTATTTTCTGAAAGAATGAAATCATCACTTGTTTCTAAAATGATCCTATTATATAAGATGCAAGATGCAAAAAAAAAAATATCAACTTGTGTTTGTAATAGAAAATATGGGTTGCACTTGATACTTCCAAATCGATTTTTTAAATAACCAAAAGCTATGAGTGTTATTCTTTAAAAGTAAAATAACTAATGAAGTGATATTTATATTATACTTATTTTGTAACTTGTGGAATAACTAGACCATTATATTGTTTTAATATATTATGAAGTATTGTATCTTCATGTGCTGAATCTTCCCACCCAACTTAAATATATGTAAACCTTAAATCAAAGTTTATTGTTGCAAGCACATTTTGGGTAGGATAAGATATTTTGTCCCTCTAAAAGCATATTCATATTCTTTAAAAATCCTAACTTTAATATGGGTTCTGTCAGAGCTCAAATACAATCCCAAAATTAATAAGTTATATTAATAAGAGCAATAAAATACTTATATAAGATATCATTATCGTACTTTAAAGAAAGACATGAATCTATCATTCAATTGTATTTTATGTTGAGTTTCAAATGATGGAAGCATTATCATCTCATGTCATAACTCTCCTACAATATGCAATACAACATTAAAGTACCTACTCACATTTTCTCTGGAGCATTGAAAGTTGAATCGAGTGATTTGATTTCAGACACTATGCCCAAGAGTATGTAATAATATAGCAATATGCTCTTCAATTTGCACATTAAGTGTGTCTACAAGTAAACCTCTTTTTTGAATATAATTTTTTTAAAAATAAACTTTTTTTATTTGAACCATATTCACTATATCAGAATCGGATTCATGATACAATCTAGAAAAGTATGTTTTACATTGAATATTTCTCTCAGGATTAATGCTTTGTTGATCTCTCCTCAATGTATTTATAATTAAACATATATAATAGTGATAGAGCCAACAATGTAGGCAGGAATGACTAAAGAAAGTTGATTTCTATTGATCTCTACATCATTTGAAAACTCATTATAATCAGAGGATCATCCTTCACTATTTTTTAATGTCTCAGTCATTGACTTCTATAATGACATTCACTAAGCTTAGTCCTCAGAAAAACAAGAAAATATATTTAGAAAAATGACGAAATATGCAAATTAGTTGAAAAATGAAGCATTGATAAATAGAAAAGAGGAAGAGGAAGATGAACAAAGAAGAGAATAATCATTTTTGTAATCATGGACATCTCATTGAAGATAAAGTATGGTCGAATTAAAAGTTTTGATTGAATTTGTTGATATATATGAAGGGATCGAGAATTCCTAGTATTTATTTAAGCCTCTTTGATAAAATTCTATACTTAGATTTTTAATTTTATTATTTTCTTTGAAAGATTTGGTGCTTCTCTTTTCAATAAGTTTGGGTGAACTAGACTTTGGGGAAATATTTTCTTACTTTATTTTTATTTTACATCATGGAACTTTTCTATAAACTTGAAGTTTTCTCTAAAAATCTACATATTGTATATTAAATATAGTACAAAGCTAAATAACACTATTGTAGAAATTAGCAAGACAACCTTCCTGAAAAATAATGCTTAATCATGCAAATAAAACTAGATTGACTGCAACATTATCAAAATAATCCTACAATAGAGTTGTTAATCTTATTTAAAACTAAAATTTCAATAACAATGAATCAAGCACCCGTCAAATTGAACTCTGAATACTTAAAACTGTTTGGTTGTATATAAAATAATTCCAAAATATTTTTTATACTAATAGAATTATTAAATTTCAAAAATCAAATATATATTAAAAATTAAATAAATTATACACAAAAAATCACTACTTGTTTAAAAATAATTTACTATTCATTTATTTAAAAATAAAATAATCTCTTTATAATTTATATATCAAAGGCATATTAAAACAATACTAAATTTATTAAATTATATAATAATTAATAAAAGTAATTAATGTTGCATGACTAATAGCATTTTGGGATCAAAGAGCAATAAGTTAACAATATAAAGGCGCATCTTTAACTTACAATGGTTAATTGATATAAATTTGTTGAGCTTAGAATTCAATTTACCAAATTCCTTATAGGTTTGCTTAACACTAGCATTTTTCTGCAAACAATAAATCAAACTAAGTTTCTAAATCCACACCAAATGAAAATTATGACAAAACTAATCAACATAACTTTAAAATTATTCTACGCAAATCCTAGTGACTCCTGCAAATGAAAATCAATTGTAGGCCAGTTCTTAATTCCATTAGGTGGTGCTATCCAGAAAGGGCCCTAATAAAGCTTAATTATCGAAGCTTTAGAATAATACCAGATATCAATCATAATTTCAACTTGGAAAGCGAAATAGGTGCTGTATAAATAAACCGCAAATAGAAAAAAAAAATCATAGCAAGAATCTAAAAAAACCAGCACAACAAAATATAAAATCCATTTCAGCAACAAATTGAGAATCAATTAATTCCAATATTGACTTGAGCGAAGAGAAAATTAAAAGCACCCAAAAAAATTGGCAAATGTAAATGGAAGCATAGTGAGAATCTAATCAAGCGTTTCAGATGAATCAATAAAACCAAAATATTACCTCCTCTACGTAGCAGGAAACGAATACTGAATTATTTTTAGCGAAATAATAGAAAGGAGAAAAAAGAAAGAGAAACGAAGAGATGTGCTCAATCATCGCCAATCTAATAGCAGATGGCATAGGGGAGCTTTGTGAGCGGAGAAGAGCTTTGCGCACACAGGACGATTTGCATGGGAGAGAAGATTTCATGTAATGGAGAAGGTACTTTCTAATGGGGTGTCGTTGTGTGTACTTGTCGTAGAGGCGCATGGATGGAAGACGAAGAGTTTTGCGCACAAGACGGATGAAATTCTTTCCTGTTGAAGAGAATGCGTGATTTTTTATTTCGCTCGATTTGATGGAATTTTAATTACACGCAGACTAGGCTATTCACAGGATTTAAAATACCGTAAAAATTTACCCTGCATTTATTTTATTTCAAACAGAACAACCAAAAATATAAAATACACCATGGCATTGCTCCTATCAATGGCTAGGGGACCACCTAATTTACTAACACAGCATTTAGTAACAACCATTTAAGAATCAACTAACACTAACTATGATCTTTTTGTAGTTGAGCTAAAACTTGATCTCCTTCAGCTCATTTAGCTCAAATTTTCATTTATTGCTCCTTTGATCTCGTTACTGTATATGAACCTAATATTTTTACCTTTTTTGTTTCATTTTAAAAAATTTTATGTTAATCATTCTTTTCTTTTAATTTTGACTGTTAGCATGATCTATGAATTTCGAGCCATGAAATTTGTTTTTTTTATTATATAGAATTTTCTGATCTGCGATGTATTGGGTTGAAATATAATTATTATTTACTTTAAATTTGATTGATTTATTTGTAATTTATTTAACTGTTTCTAGTTGCTTTTTTTTAAAAAAATACATGGGGTTTGTTGATTTGAATTTTTGTACTAGTCTATTTGTTGATAATCATTCTGAATAAAATTAATAAATGATTGCAATATTAGAGTTTTATCTACCGAACATTAGATTATGATGACTATAATTAATGTTGCATTATCTTCCCATTTTCTTAGATACTGCAAATCTTTAATAGCACAAGTTCTTCCTATAATCGATGTCATTTTGGTAAGGTCTGAACAGTTAAACTTAGAATTTTGGTTCAATCATTATGTAAGAATCAAAATACGCAAATTTTCTTTTCTATGTTTGCAGAAAGTAATTACCGTGTAAAATGTATTTTCATTTCAATTATTTTTGTAAAGAAATAGTGAAAATGAGCGATTTTCGTTTAATGAGCAAAACAGCGGAAAAACTTTTTTTTTCATTTTGGGAGAACAAATTTTTATTTTATTTTTAATTTATTTTTTTGAATCGTTTGAATTGGTAATATTAATTTTAACTTTAATTAAAATAAATATTATTATAGCTTAATTAATATTTAATAAATATAATTATATTTATTCAAATTGAAGATAAATAATTATAAATAAAATAAAATAAAATAATAATTAAATTTTATTTATTTAGTAAAAAAATAATTAAAGCATAAATTATTTATTAAAGAAAATTATTTAATAAATAAATATTAAATCTTGACGATTAATTTATTTAATAAATATTAATTAAATTTTAATATAGTAATAAAATTATATATTTATATATATATATATATATATATATATATATATATATATATATATATAATATATATTAAATTTGGTCATGTTAATATAAAATGATAATATTCAAATTTTATTTATTTATTACTAATTAATATCTTAGAAATTTGTAAATTAATTACTAATAATTAAATATTAGAAATAAATTTTATTTGTATTTGATTTTATTTTAATATTTTAGAAAAATTTGTAAATTAATTACTAATAATTAAATATTCAAATAAATTTTATTTGTATTTGATTTTATTTATTTTTTAGTAAAGAAAAAAAAAAATTTATTTATAATTTATCTATTTTTATTTGATAATATTTATTTAATTGAATACTTTAATTAATAAATTCTATAATTTTTATAATAAATATTCAAAATACAAATTTACTTTACATTCATAACCAAATATTTTAAATAAATGATTTACTTTAATTTTACATATACCAAAACGAAAATATGTACATAATGTATTTACTTTCATTCCAAATACTAAAATCTAATTAGTTCATTTCTTTTAATGATTTTCACTTACATTCTAAATGGAACCAAACATTAATCTCTCAAGTTCCTTCAAAACATTTAGTTATTACTATGTAGTAGAATTATTATTATGCATATTATATTCTAAATTATAATTACAACATTTTTTTATATATCACATTCTTAAGGTTTGACATATGCAATTAATAATTTATAAATTAAAGCATGCTAAAATTTAAAGAACATATTTACTAATTAGATATTATTTTATTTGCTTCAATTTCAAAAAAAAAATTATCGTGTTTTTTATGGTGGAAATGATAGATTGGCTTTATTGTTGAAATTAAAAAGTAAAATTTATATGCATATCACACAATTCTTATATATTTATGTATCTAAAACCTAAAGTTTCATATACACATATCTAACACTTTAGTATATATAAAAAATGGAGTATTTAGCTTTAAAAGAAAGGTAAATGATAGTATTATTTTAATGTGATAATAAAGGTTTAAGCATTACATCTTTAAATATTAAATTTTAGATTTATAAATACATACGAATTATGTGGTCTATATGTATATCACCCAAATAAAAATATCGATAATGATAAAGTTATGGTGGTGTTTGTAAAATTTTAGTATAAGTGAAGTGATGAGAAAAAATTATAAAGATATTGTAATGTTTCTCTAACTAATTTTTAATTTTCTTAATATTACAGAATAATCAGTTAATTCAAATAGCCAAATAAGAGATGTGAGCATCAATATAATGTAAAATGGAGTTTTCTTTGGAAAGTGGAAAATAACTCTCCCATTATGTAGTACCACTACCATTACATTTTAGGTGAAAGTATTTAAATTTATTGATTTTGATAGATGTAGGTGATAACATTGATTGTATGGTTATGTTTTGGCTGGTGAAATAAATGCTATTATGGGCGAGGATATATACATTAATCAACATATTTATGTTGGTCTGATGAATAAAATATCTAACCTATCAGTCTGATGAATAATTGTGGGCCAGCATATTAAAATTAAATAAAATATGAATAATTTTATTATTATTGGTCTGATGAATCTACTATTTTTTAGAGAATGAGAATATTCTAAAAAAAATTAATTATTATTATTATTATTATTATTATTATTATTATTTGTGTTAGTTTAATTAGTTTTATTCATCAAGTTATATGAAAGTTTAATTTTGATGACTTTGATTGTTTCGATCTGTATCTTATATTATTTTATGTGACTAAATATTTATTAAATTCTGATTTTTTTTTTATTAAATTTATTATTGTTTGCACTATTTTTAAATAATATTATTCTATTTAAGTCTATGTTTTAGTATTATAATTAATTGTATTATTATAAATTTCTTAAAGAATAAAAATACTCATTCAAGGTTTGAGAGCATATGATATATGTATGTAAATGTATATATATGAATGTATGTATGAATATGTATATATGTATGTATTATGTTTTATTATTATAATAATTGTAGTGCATCGGGTCATAATTGTAATTTTGATCAACATGAAAGTTGTGAGGAATTTTGTTACGATTCCAACGATACTTCTCGATTCTCTTAACCGATGAGTCCGATATAAAATAAAGGCATCTTCAAAAATTTGCGGTCTTACAGCTTTTTTTTCACATTAGAAAAAATCTTATCTGCCATAATCTAAATTTTTGATCAACATGAAAGTTGTGGAAATTTTATTATTCCAAAGATACTAAGCTTACTCAATTTTGATACCGGATGAGATAAATATGAGCAAAATACTTCAGCTGCCACCAATTTAAAAAAAAAATTAAGGCGAGCCAGTCTTCCGTTCAAGGGACGACTTGGCATATTTTTTTCGATGCCTAATTAGCTAATTAAATTTATAATTATGCCTAATTTAAAAATGTCCCCTAGTAATAATAATAATAATAATAATAATAATAATAATAATAATAATAATAATAATAACAATCCGGAATGCTATATAAAGCTAGGAAGTGTTATCTCGAAAAAACGGCCATGGAGACGCAAAAAGTGTATCATCGGGGCCGGCGTCAGCGGGCTAGCGACTTGTAAATACTTACTGGCAAGCGGATTCCGGCCGGTGGTCTTGGAGGCTGAGCGGAGCATCGGCGTCGTGTAGAAGAGCACGCCGGCATCGGCAAGGTTGCAGGATGTGAGGTGGGATTACCAATTCTCCGACTTTCCGTGGCCGGAGAAGGTGAGGGAGCTTTTTCCGGATAATAAGCAGGTGATGGAGTATATAGAATCCTATGCTCTGATATTTGATCTCATAAGACATGTGAGGTTTGGAGAGAAGGTGGAGGGGATAGAATACGTTGGCGCTGGAGAGGAGGAGATGGAGGCATGGAATCTATGGGGTGGCACCGGCGACGCCTTCAGCGACCGCCGACGAGGGGTCTGGCACGTCACGGGGAAGAGTGTCGACGATGGAACAACAAAGGTAAATTTATATTTTAATTATACTAATTAAATATTAATTTGTGGAGATTAATCAAAGTTTGTTTTATTAATATGTTGCAGCATAAGTCATAGACATATAAATATTTACGATCATTTCAGTGATGACATGCATGTTGAAAGAGAATATTTATATAGAATTTAAAGAAGTCAACTAAGAGTTAATAATATACAATTGGTGAAGATTTTTCTCTCAACTTTGATATTCATGTTCAAGAGGACAAACATAAAGAAAAAAAAGAATTAATAATATTAAAGTAATGAGAATTTAATATTTTACAAGAATTTACGGTATATAACTATGGATCACTATTATATTGATGTTCTAATATTCTATCTATTTTTAAAAATATTTATATTTTTAGAATATAACTAAAAATATTGAGAAAATAGTTAGATGAATAAATATAAAGTAAATTTAATTTTTATAAATAGTTTAAACGAGTACAATATGTACAATTTTAAATCTATTTTTCATTTTAAATTCAACATTTGATAATTGAAATATCAAAAAAATAATTGCATGTCTATATAAACATACAATTTTGGTATACATAAAATATTAAAAGTAATGCTAAGTCAATCATTGCCAATTTTAATAGAAGAATAGGAATTCTTATTAACAATAAGCCTATTTGTTTGACATGTTAACACTCAACATACAACTAGTTTAGCCCAATTAAAATTTAATTAAGACTCTAATCATGATAAATAGAAACTAGAAGTTTGAATAAATTTAAAATATAGATCATGTTCAATCACACCTCAAGCTCGATAAAAAATTTGAAAGAGTTTAACCAACCTATTATCAGGCTAATCTCAATTCATTTATAGCCCTATCTTCTATCAATATGCTATGTAGGTACATGTGATTGATTTTGTGATTCTCCGCATTGGAAGATTTAGTAGTCTTCCAAATATCCCAATATTTCCCAAAAAAAAAAAGGTCTAGAGATCTTTAATGGCTAGGTTATTCATTCTATAGATTATTCTAATATGGGTAGTACAGTCGCTGCTAAATTGGTTAGAGGAAAGAGAGTTACCAATGTGGGTTACCTCAAAACAGCACTTGATATAGCTATAGAATGTGCTAATATTAATGGTAACTTCTTAACCCATTTTTTTTTTTTTTGCATTATTGTTGTTGTTGTATGATGATCATAAAAGTTTAAATAAAATCAACTCTATATTTTGAGCAGGACACGAATAATATCTTTGTACTATGATAATTCGAACAAAGAGGTGGAATGGGGTCAAATTTGAGGCTTGGGGGTATCCCTCTTTATTACTTGTGCTTAAATCGCTTCTCAGAACTACTTCATAAGCCTCGGGAAGGACTCATAATAAGTTTCTTAGCAACATTGCTTTCACCTTTGGTATAAATCTAATTCATACTTATTTCTTAATAATTATAAATTAAATTTACAATTCTCGCATGTGTATATACTTAATTAACATTATAAAATATTTATTTAAATCTCAGAGGTAGATCGTCTCAAAGTTTATAGAAATTTACATAAAGATAACAATCCCTATGAAAAAATATGGGATGGTTCCCGAGCATAGTTTTACCCAAGGACTTTCTGCGAGTTTAGCATGTGCATTACCAGAAAAATTTTATGACAAAGTAGAAGAAGAAAGCATTATTTTGAAGCCATCTAAGAACTTTGAATTTTGTGAGAATGACATCCTTATCGAAGGCCAAACTATGCCTATAGAAATCGATTTGGTAATATATGCCACTTGGTTTAAAGGTGATCTAAAGCTAAGAAACATCTTTGTTTCTCCTTGGTTTAAAAAAATTATAGCTGGCTCAGAAGATGTGGTTGTTCCTCTCTATAGGTATGAATACATTCATTAACTAATTAAAGTCAGATAGAATAGCTACTCACCTAACATAGATAATTTTAATCCATACAGATAATGCATACATCCCCAAATTCCACATATGGTAATCATTGGGTATTCTGAGAGCAAGCTAACATTTATATTTTAGAGATAAGAGCAAGGTGGTTAGCTTGTTTTATTGATAATAGTTTCCTACTGCCTAGCAAGAGAGAGTTGGAAAAGAATATAATGGAGTGGGATAAGTACTTCAAAAAATATACGGGCAATTCAAGTGGTTATTATTGCGATGTAGCATCACTCTTGTAATGTAATTGGCACAATGACCAGTAAAGATATGGGTATCAACCCTCAAAGAAAGAAAGGATTTTTCAGATTTGTTCCTCCCATATGGTCCCACAGATTATGCTAACCTCAAGTTAAAGAAGCAATAGAAGTGGGCTTATGATTTAATGAATGATTAATAAGTATTATGACATATTTTATGTATGCTGAATACTAGTATTTGCTCATATAATTATTAGAACTTTTGTTCATCCTTCCAATTTCTCATAGAATTAAATCAATGTCTCATATTGTTTCTCTTTTTTTTTTTCTATCAAGTAAATTCAAATTCTATTAATAATTGCATAAGATTAATATTCTTAACCACCAACGTCTTAAAGCTTTAAGAAAATTAAATAACTTACACGAGCACATATAGTTTAACACAAGTGATTTGATTTTAAGATAGAGGTTATTATAAAGTACTCAGATACAAGAAGTTCTCAATAAAGTTCGAAGGACTTTATATAGTCAAAGAAAAGCTTTGGAAGAGTGTGAATGATTTGTTGATTAGTGAAGTAATTCCCATAATGAAAACATTAAATTCTAATGACCATAAATATTAAATATTTTCCATAACTAAGGCTTATGTATTCAACAATATCATCCATAAAGAACATTTTTCAATTGATAGTTGTTTGAAATTTGTAATCTATTTTTAAAATAAATAAATTTATTAAATCTATCATTTATTTAAATGAATAATTAGACAACTATATTCACTTTAAACTCAACTCCACCCTTAATATTATTATTACACATAAAATAAATTAAAATAAAATCAACATTTTTGTTTTTTTATTGGCGTCATTCAAAGCACATTCTTTTTTTTTTTTGGAACCCCATATAGGGGAATTTTATTGCTCACAAAAGAAAAGGGTTATAAGATCCTTAAGAGGGGCTAAACTCAGATTCTACCGCTCAAAGAGCTATAGACATCCTAAAGAGTAAATCCCCTATCTAAGTACAACCCACATAGCAAAAGAGAAACGACATTACCCAAGAAAATAAAAGAAAATAAAAGACACCTAGGAGCAAACTGCAAAGCTAGCCAACTGCAGTAGATGATGAGGCTGAAGAAGATTGTACCTCTAGAAAGAAAATGCCTACTTGATACCTGCATGAGAAGAGAAAATCTTTGCAAACAGCTAGATGAAAAATTAGCACAAAAAAAAATGGAAGTCTAAGGAATAAACATAAAGCAAAAGAAATAGTAAAATTGTAGAGAGGGCTCTAGAACCTTCACACCAGCATTGAGCAGCCACATACATGTGCATCCAGCAGCAAAGGAGGGAAACAACAAACATGTTACTACCAACCAAAGAAGGGAAGAAGTCAACTACCCATCATAACCAATAAGCTTGGGGAGATAGTCTATCCTTTGGAAAATCCTGTGGCCCAAAAATACGGTATAACCAATGAGAAGAAATCAACAAAGGTTCAATGAATGAAGAGAAGTCGATTCCTTTATCAACAAGTAGCCCATATAGTGCCAACAACTATCAGAATACACATCCACACCAACCCACCCAAGTTCCATATCACAACAATTAAAATGTAACAAGTCAGCATGATAGGAAATAACATCCAATTCTGGGGATGCTTATATAAATACCACCAGATATAAATGGTTCCAAAAGAATACAACATAACAGAATTAGTGGACATGTCCATAAGATAAAGCCATGAAGGAATGATAACATACTAACTGAATTAGGCCCGAAAACCAGATCTATCACATCCACGACAGGATTGCTTAAAAGCAGAAAAGTTGATAAAACCAACCAACAGGCAACTGCAACACACCAAACCAAAAGAATAGCAAACACAACTTCCAGGTCATTACAGACCAAACCCCATAAAGGATAAGTAAAAAATAGGAATTGCTGAAACGTAAAGCAGTTCACAACAGACAAAAAGAAGGAGGCAATCCCTGATAATGAAAGAAGAGCACCTTGCCAAACAGGGGTGCAGTCCACTCAAATAAAGAGCAAGATAAGCATTGCAGTAGTTAGTTATATAGATGAATTCATCCTTGGAAAAGCCCAAAAGGTCGCCTAGGAACACTTAAGAAGCGACAATAAAATAGAAAATGATACACAATATTAGCATATCTCATAAAAAAAATACTTCAATCCAATGAGCTTATAGCACCAAAAAGCTGATTCTGGATCGAAAAAAAGTTTCACACCTAAAAGGGAGGTAAACCCTCACCCAACCAATAGATTGAAACAAAAAGCAATAATAAAAGTTTACAGGTTCCTAACATAAGGCAAACCAGTTTTATCTAAATTCACAAGCCACCGTAATAGGGAAGGGATATTATCATAGGAGAATATATTCACCGAAGAGGATTTTGCACCCCAATCAGCAAGAAAATCTGCACAAGAATTACCTTCCAGAAAAATATGACAAATATGATAGTCAAGGGTGGCAAGAAGCCTCCTCGTGTGGTTAAGAAGATAGTAACTTTCAGCATTACCATGAGCTTCTGAATTTAATAACTCCAAGAGGAGGATAGCATCAATTTCAAACCATATTATTTTAAAACCTTTCTGAATGCATGACAAGATACTATAATGCAAACCATAAAGTTCAACAAAAGAATAGAGGGTCTTAAAGGAACAACAAAAGCAACAATCACCTTACCTTTACAGTCTCTTACAATATTTAGTGAGGTTGAAATTCGACCAGTAACTATGATTATTTCTAAGATTTCATCACATTTTGTATGAAAAGCATTTAATGGAATATTCTAAAGTTTTACATCCTAAACCACCTTCATTCAAAGGACCACAATAGGTGTACCAGCTAGCCCAATGTATTTTTTTGGAAGATGAGGTAGAACCCCAAAAGAATTTGTTAATAAGACAGTTAATCTTTTTAATGATAGAGGTGGTAGGGACAATGGTGGATAGGAAAAAGGCAAGGAGCAAAGAATGCTTTTAATCAAAACAAGTCTAGCTCCAAAGGATAGAAGATGGAATTCCCAATAGGAAGTTTTCTTATAAATTTTTTGAATCACCTAATCAAAAAGGGAAGATCTTTTCACAGGATGATATAAAGGAGTACCCAGGTACTTAATAGGGAGAATATGATGAGCAAATATCGAAATACTCTTAATAGCATTGATCCTAGAAGGAGAAATCGACTTACTAACAATAAAACCACTTTTATCAGGGTTAATTTTTAAGCCACTTTCTTTTCCAAACAGAATAAGGAACTTACAAAGTTTTTTAATGTAGCAGGTAGATCCATTGTAGAATATAATAAAATCATCTGCAAAGCTGAGGTGGGAAATAGGAAATCCACCCCTAGTTTTGTAGAACATGTTAGGCATTTTATCAAACATCTGTTCAAGACTTCTAAAGAGATATTCCACCGTGATATTGAAAAGGGGGGTCCCCTTGCCTTATCCTATGGGAGGAAGGGAAGAAGCCATGAACCTTGCCATTAATAAGTAATGAGAACCAAGAGTTCTCAATACCATTCTTGATTAATGTAATAAAATGATTGGAAAATCTAAAAAGAGACATAATTTTATAAAGGAAATTCCAACCAATGTTATCGTAAGCTTTGGAAATGTCCAGCTTAAAAACTAGGTTCTCACACCGAACCTTAGTATTTAAATCATGAACAATTTCTTAGGCTAATAGAAAATTATCAAAGATAGATCTACCTTTGACAAAACCTGTTTGATTGGGGAAGATAATTCTAGGAAGTAATCTACCAAGTCTTTTGGCTAGGATCTTAGATATGAGCTTATTAAAAAAGGCACAAAGGCTTATAGGCTTGAAATGGTTCCAAAGTTCAAGATTATCGATTTTAGGAATTAAGATAATGGAAGTACTAGAAAAGTATTTGGGGAGGGTAGTTCCTTTAAAAAAAATCCAAAACAACTTTAATCACATCTTCTTTGATAATATGCCAACACTTTTGAAAAAAAAAAAGGTAGTAAATCCATCAAGGCTAGCCACAGAATCTGTATTCATAGTCTGTAAAATGGATACAATTTCATACTCAGAGGGTATGGAAGTAAGCATTTTGTTATCTTCTTTAGTAATGATCTTAGGGATAACTTTAGGCTAGGATAACTCATCATAGAACACATTATTATTAAAAATATTAGTGAAGAAGGATACACCAGAATCCGCAAGCTCCTTGTTATCCGAACACCAGCTATTATCTTTAGTTTTGATTTTTTGATGTGATTTAGTGCCTTTTTCTTTTTGAACATAGCATGTAAATGTTTGATATTCCTATCACCATCCGATATCATTTTCAAGGAAGCCTTTTTCCTCCAATAGGTCTCCTCCATGTCTTGGTAGCATGTTAACCTATCTTTGGCTTGATTTAATATGGAAATTTTGGAGGGATCATGAATAGCAACTTCTTCTAAAACTATGACTTCTTGGTCTAAATATTTTATGTTTGTGAAAAGATTTTTGAAGCAGTGTTTGTTCCACCATTTGAGATATTATTTAAGCCTTTTTAATTTAAGCCACAATCTCGTCATCCCAACAATAGAGTCATCGGAGTAGAGAGGATTACCCCAATAGTAGCAACCACCTCCAGAAATCTATCATCCATAAGCCACATATTTTGAAATCAAAAGGAGTATGAGAGGAGGGGGATTTCGTACTAACCTTAATAGAGATGAGTAACGAGTAATGATCGAATAAGGTTCTACTGAGTTGTTCAACAGAAGTAATTGGAAAGGAATTGATCCATAAACTGTTAAACAAAATCATATCTAATCTTTGCCAAAGTCTATGTTTATTCGAGGTGAATTGAAAACCAATAAAGCCTAGATCGGTAAGGTGAAAATCCAGAATCATATTATTGAAATCCTCCATAGAGAATAGGTTAGGAGCATTGCCACCAACTCGTTCCGAAGAGGATGAGATAGTGTTGAAATCCCCACCCACGAACCAGGGAGAATTAACCGAGGATGAGAAATTAATTAGATCTTCCCACATGATCCTTCTATCATACCTATTACAAGAGGCATAAACAAAGGATCCAAAATAACACCAATTGTCAAAGGTGATTTTAACATTCACCACCTGGTGAAGATCCTGAATAATATGTAAAATAAAAGGACTTCTCCAAAAGATCCAAATTTTATTACTCGAGTTAGCGAAGAAACTATCAAAGCCAATCATTCTAGGGACAGATTGAATGCTAGAAGGAAGGATAAAGGGTTCCAAGATTGCCAGGAAAGAAATATTATGGGTGCGAACTAAGTTGTTGAGTCTATTGCGAACAGAGAGGGAACCTATCCCTCTCACATTCCAAATCAGGAAAGAGACCATTTATTTTGGATGAGAGGAGCCAGATATAGTAACTCTGGCAAGGCTAGGCAATTTAGATTTAGTTGATTTGTTCTTATTTTTTTTATAATTGTTTGAAAGTCATTGGCCAAATCTACTGCCTCACCATCAGATAACTAGTATTCAGTTAAGTGTTTGGTGAAGTAAAATGCTTGGGGGTTAAAGGGCATTTCTCCTTCTTCCAATTCAGTGTTGATGACCTAATGTAACTTGGGATTTGGGTTTAGGTCAGTGTTAGAAGAAGAAGCACAGGAGGGATTAGAATTAGGCAAAACACAAATACCTAAATCAGGAGTAAAAGTTATCTCTAAATAATGCACATCAGCCATTCCTATAATAGAATTCACTTGACCTTTAGCTAATGGAGACACAGAGGTAGGGATATTTGCATTGGTTAGGGAGCCAACAACTATGAGAGATCTAGAGCTACTATTAGAGCCATTAATGTCAATATTGTTACTTTGTAAATGGATTCCAACATGAGGAGCCTGTTCCTTATTAGGAAGTGAGCCAATCGATAAATGCTCAACCGTATCCATCTTAGATTTGGTCAGTCTTTGAACCGGAGGTTCGTTTCTATCAGGTATTGGAACGAGTCTATTAGTGACCATATCATTTTGTGGTTCATTCACAGGGGCTTTAATGGACGGAGCAGCTTTGGATAACACAGCAGAATGTTTCTTTAAATGCGGATGAGCCACAAAACAATCAGCAAATCCATGCCCATGAATTCTACAATGGGAGAAAAATATAGGAAACTTTTCAAACTCTACTTTTTGTAAATAACCATATATTTTTGATCTAAATAGATTTCCTTTGGATATTTTTTAGTTATATCCAATTCCATAAGTATCCGAGCAACAAAGGGTCAAGTGCTAGATGCGGTCGCTTAGTCCAATTGGAGAGGCCAACCGAACAGCCTAGCCACAGCATAGAGAAACTTGGGATTAAAGAAATGCACGCGAAGGTTAGGAATAGACAACCAAACTGGAATGATAAGAGATTCCTCCTTAATGTCAAAAAATGGAGTCCATTTCAATAAACGCATATGGCAATTAAAAATAAATTACGATCATCTAGCGAAAACATAGGAATAATCCAAATCATTAGACAGTTGAATCAATACATGCCATGAATCAATTAAACCCATAGAAAATGCACCAGATAATTTCAGATTATGAAAAAAGGCTCAGATATTTTCCCTAGAAGGATGCCTTAGAGCAAATTTATCAACCAAAGCAAACTCAAAAGGTTTAGCAAGCTTTTCAACCACTGAATCTGAACACATGATCGCGGGTACACCCAGAAAGACGTAGTAACAAATTCAAAAGACTCATCGAGATTCTTTGCCTTACCTACAAGCACTTCCTTGAAGGATTTAGAAGCCATTGAGGGATTTGAGGTAGAGATGCCAAGGGGTTCAGTACCTTTAACAGTCGCAAGAGGTGATGTAGGGTTCCCCCAAGGGGGAGCCAAAGTAGAATCTATAATCAGCAATCTAGCATTACAAAGAAAATCTAAAATGACCAAGTTGTCGAGAAGAAACACGATCTAGGAATCACACGCAACAAGGTGAGAGGAAAATCGCCAGAGCACGGGCGGTGGCTAGGGCTTCAGAAAGTGTAAAAAGAGTGCAACACGAGGGCTTCCCAGGAGGTCACCCATCCTACTACTACTCTCAACCAAGCACACTTACCTGCAAAGTTTTGATGGGATCCGGTGCACAGGTGCTAGTTGGGTCACACCCAAAAATGTCATGCTTTTTTTTAGACATTTAGGGAAATAATTCGCAAACTCCCACACATCATGCTTGTTGCCATTCTCAAGACACATGTTCATTGCATAATCAAATTTTATGTTTGATAATGCTAATCTTTTTTATTAGACAACAGAAAGATAATCTTAATATAAATAAGATAAATTTGCTAAATGGCAACAATGTTAAATTAGCTTACGATATATTTATGCAATTGTCAATCAAGGATTATTTTATTTCAACTTATTATTTTTTATATTTTTAGTTGACATTAGCTTTCTCTAATTCAGTTTTATATGATTTATTTTTGGATGGAAGGAAATATAAGAGCTTCATTTATTTTTTATAAAAAGTTAGTCATTTCAATGTAGAAAGCATTTGAATATTTCATGTGAATGTTTTATTTATATCTTATAAAATAGTTTTTGTTTATTATTTATCATATATTTGTATTATTATTTCACCATCCAAGTAATGATTAAATAATTTAAATATTTATTATGTCATCATAATTTTTCTCAATAGCCCCCTCATGGAGAAGAATATCATGGAGTTTATTCTTGTCCTTCATATAAGTAATATACTTTCTTGTTGTCATAATTATTAAAGGTTTGGTCAAATTATGGAAAAATATATATATCAATATTTATCCTTTATCAATATGATATTTTATGTAATAAAAATATCAATCACAGATATGATTGCTTCAAATATATGCTCTTGCCAATTCAATCAAACCTACAGAATAAATTTTGTCACTTTAATTACTTAGTGTAGCAAAAAAATTAATAATTTTCAAAATTCTGACTTAATTTTAAGCACAAAGCTGTTAACTTGGCTTAAAAAATTCTTTGAAAATAAAACTAAAATAATAATATTATTATAGATAATATAAACTTAAATTTCTTAAATATACGTAATGTATAAAAATGCTTGAAATATATTTATACAAGGGGGAATTAAGGACTATTTTATTTTAACTAATTTATGATATATCCCACTTCATCCTCCTTTAAGTTTTTATGACTATTTTCCTATACCCCTTTGGGGTTACTCTTACCAAGCATCAACTTAGCATAAGTAGGCTCCTTAGATTTTGGCCCACCTCAACCTCTAGAATCTTATTATTATTGTGTTGGACTAAGAGGTGTAAAATTCCTTTTCCCCATGAAAGTACCAATCTCTCCTTAATTATCTTCCAGAGAAACTTTAATCCAATGCTTATTTCTTATTATAAGTATTAACTAACATAATTGATGTTTTATAAAAATAATTAAACAAATTGACAACAACCTTTTAACTTGATCTTGTTGAAATATTCATGGTGAATGTCTTACTTTGCTCATATAAAAAAATCACTCAATTTTTATTTCTCTTCAAGCGATATTTTAGTTTCTTATCTCAACTCAAAAGTAGTTAAGAGGAAAAGAGCCTTTAGGAGACTTATCCTAAACCTCAAATATACTCGACCTAATCTGTTCAAGATGATTAATTCATGAAGAAAGCTCGGGGACTCACATCTTCTTAAACAAAATCAACATGAGGTAGCTTACTAGTTGGGCAATGAAGTCTACCATACTAACAAGGCGCTCGTTGGTTTGTAATGGTCAAGTTAGGAAGAAAATGCGAGGACTCGCATCTTCCAAATAAGTGACCACTAGGGTGACATACTAGTGAGGTAGCAGGTAGACGCGACCTAGAGCAACTAATGAGTGAGTGTCATAGAGGGCTTGTTCTCACATAAAAATAGCCTGAGATAAAAGATATGTGTTTATTTTTGTGCTTGTGTTAAAGAGAATAGGACACCGCTTGGGTTCTCTTACACCTATCCTAAAACACGCTGGAGATTTTGATGAAATGGTGCCAAGGATGGAAACCGGGAATTCCCACTAAGAAAGGATACCACTTGGGTTCTCTCATACCTAACTTAGTTATGCTAATCAAAATAGGATGCATCTTGGGATCTCTCACACCTATTCTAATAGCGCTGGGAGATTGTGTTTGATTGTGTTTGTGTTGTGAAAGGGGGATAGGATGTCACTGGGGGACTCTTACATCTATCATAAACATGTCATGGTGGATTTGCAAGACAAGCAAATGATGCTTCAAAAGAAGAGAAGATTTTGATGAAATGGAATCATATTCTTGTTCTTTAGTTGATAATTATTTTCAAACATGTTTTATGGATAATATTTGTTAGAGCCCATTAATTAGAAGCATCGGGTGTTCCCCTTTACAATCAATGAGCTGATAAGATCCTCCTTGGTATGCCTTCTCTCTGACATAGGGGCCTTCCCAAGTGGGTTCAAACTTGCCTCCCATCTTTCGACTGGCAACAATTGGTCTCCTTAGGACTAACACAAGTTCTCCTACTTGGAAAGACCTAAGGCGGACCAGCATGTTGTGAGCTTGAATCATTTTGGCCTTGTACAACTCAAGGTTATGGCACACCCGTAGGTGACTCTCCTCCAAACCTTAAACCTCTTCTAACTGCAACTTTGCACTCTACTCTGTAGTAATCTTGCTACCAAATTCTATCCTTAGTGATGGGAGTTAAACTTCTAAAGGTATAATGGCTTTGGACCCATACACTAAGGAAAATGGGATATATTGAGTTGGAGTTCGATATGTGGTGCGGTAGGCCCACAAGGCTTCAACCAACTACTCATTCCACTACTGCTTGTTATCATCAAGAGACTTCTTTAGTGTTTGGATGAGAGTTTTATTGAATGCTTCTACTAAGCCAATTACTATGGGGTAGTAGATGGTAGAGTATCTCCAATCTATACCGTGTCTTTTGCCGAAGCTATTGGTCTTAGTGCTTTTGAATGCAGTATCAATATCATATATAATTCATCGAGGCACCTCAAATCTATATACAATATGGTTTCTAAAAATTGAAGAACATGCTGAGTTATGACCTCTCTGAGTGGGATTGCCTCCGCCCACTTGGAAAAGTAGTCGGTGGCAACTAAAATGAACCGATGACCCTTAGAAGAAGTAGGATCGATCGGATCTACAATGTTAGTACCCCAACACTCAAATGGCTATGAAGCCAATGTAGGGTGTAGAATGTTGGGCGATTGATGTAAGACCACACTGTGTACCTGACACTGATGGAATCTCCTAGCTACATCCATGTAGTCTATAATCATCGAAGACTAATAATATCCTAGTCTCTTGATCTTCATCTTCATCTTCAGACTGGATTGATGCACTCCATATAGACCTGAATGTACCTTAGTCATAATCCTATGGGATTCATATTTGTCTAAACAGCATAACCACATTTGATCAAAAGACCATTTACAAAGATGCCATCAACGAGCAAAGGAGAGGGCCCTCTATTTCACTTGATAGGCATGTAACTTCTCTTGTGGTAGTTTGATAGTGTTCAAATAATCTATGAATGGTTTCCTCCAATACAACTCCTTGTCATTATAAGCAAATGGCAATCTCCCCTTCAAGAGAAATTCTCTCGATGAGTTCAGCATCAATAAGGGATAGCACTTATCTATTTTGAACCCTTATTTGAATGGACTCATCTTCTATACATGCCAAAGCATCTGCTACTGAGTTCTCTACTTGGAGAACCTTGTAGATAGTGATTTCAGGGATTTGGGCCAACAACTTCATGGTGTACTCATGGTAATGAAGAAGCTTGGGCTTGAGAACCTTATAGGACCGACAATCTGATTGATGGCCAACTGAAAATCTCCAAATATGTTGATAGTTTTGACACACACTATGATAGCTAACTCCAGATTGGTAATCAAAGCCTCATACTCAGCTTCGTTATTGGTGCAGGAATTGGAAACATAGTATGAGAATCTCATCACATCATGGTCTGGAGTTAGGAGAACTATTACTATCCCTATCTTTCTTAAAAGAGTAGATTATGGTGCTTCCCCTTTATGAAAAGAAGCCGCACCATCAAAACTCATCTCCCATTGGTGGTTATCAACCTAACCTAAGTTCATGATTTGTTCATCAGGGAGATCGTCACTAAGCGGAGAATCAACAGGAAGTGGGTGTGTTGCTAAGAAATTTGCTAGTGCTTATCCTTTTACTGCATGGAGGGGTACAAATGTGATATCAAACTACGAGAGAATCATGGTCCAACGTGCCAAACTTTTGGATAGCATTGGCCATGTCATGAGATACTGCAGTGGATTGGTTCTGGAAATCAAGTTCACTTTATAAGAAAGCATATAGTGTCATAGTTTTTGAGAGGTAAAGATTAAAGCTAGGCAATGTTTCTCAATAGGGTAGAGAGAATCGATGACAACTGAGGTAGTAGAGAGCACTCTCCTTCCCTTCATCATTAGTTTGGGCCAACAAAGCACCGAAAGATTCATCCAATGCGAATGTAGAGGGTGGCAGCGGATAAGGCTAGAACTGGCGGCTTCACCAAATACTGCTTGATATCTTCAAAGGTATGCTGACACTTATCATCCCATTTGAACTTGGCATCCTTTTTGACAAGTGCTGAGAATGGCATGTGTCTCCCTGATAGGTTGGAAATAAAGCGTCTTAGATAAGCTAACCATCCATGGAAAGATCTGAGTTGAGTTAAACTTTTAGGAGGTTGAGTTTCTAAGATAGCTTTAATCTTGAATCTATTACTATTCCCCGGTGTTGAACAACAAACCCAAGGAATTTTTCTGATCTGAATGCACACTTCAGGGGATTCATTTTAAGGTTATATTATCTTAACTATTTGAAAACTACTCTCAAGTCAAAGAGATGGTCTTCCTTTTCTCTAATCTTGACTACTAGATCATCTATGTCATGCTCAACCTGATGATGGATGAGTTCATTGAAGATCTGAGTCATGGCCCATTAGTATGTAGCACCAACATTTTTAAGGTCAAAAAGCATGACCATATAATAATAGATTTCAATCAGGATTTGAACAGCAGTGTTTCTTTCATCATCGGGGGCCATCTTGATTTGGTTATAGCTAGATGACCCATCCATGAAGGAGAAAACTGCATGAGATGAAGCGATGTCCACCATTAATTTTGGTATAGAAAGAGGAAACTAATCTTTAAGATATGCCTTGTTTAAGTCCCTAAAATCAATACATATGTGAATCTGGCCATTCTTCTTCTTAATTGGGATGACACTGGCTAACTAGGTAGGATATTTTTCTTCCCTAATGAATCCAGCATGGATTAGTTTCTTGACTTCATAAATGACATGTTGTTTGGTTTTGAATCGCATGCATCTAGGAGCTTGCTTAATAACGTTAACGATATGATCTATTGCTAGTTTGTGGACTGTCATGCCAGGAGATAATCCGAGCATCTCTTCATAACTCCATGCAAAGCAGTACTTAAACTCAGTCAATAGCCTAACTAAGTAATTAGTTTCTTATTCATTCAGCAATGAACTGATGTATGTCGGGCGTGGATTTTCTTCTGTCCCGAGGTTGATTTCTTTAAGCTTGTCAATTATTGAATGGATCTCCTCATCAAATTTTGGCAATGCATTTTTGATTTGGAGATCATCTGGATCATCTGAGATTTCTAAACACACATCCTCATAAGAGTTAGTTTGGTGTGAAAAAAACCTATCAAACTCTAGATGGTTTATGACAACTAAGCAGTAATCATCATCATCGACTAGACCCACTATATCAAATCCTAGTCCTGATCTTGAACGTACATGCCTGCCTGTGTTGTTCCATAGCTTTTTGAAGTACTCCGACCTATGCTTAAACCATGAGTAAGAAATCAAACTCTTCTTAGCAAGATTAAGAACATAAGGCAAGTACCAATCAAAAGGTAATTCCATTAATGTTTTATATGAATTATCCTCAAGTTATACATCAACTTTAGGACTTGAGGAGGATGATCCCAAAAAGAATCTCTTCGACTTCATATCCCTGGAAGACTGAGGGGCTTCTTTAACTACTAAATCATTAACTTTTTGAGATGAAAGTGAGGTTAGAGCTAAGATTCTTAACTACTGTCTGATAGTTTTACATACATTTGATTCAAATACTTTGCTTCGTCTGGAGGCCCGGTCTTCATTATTATCTAGCTCAAGTGTCACTTCCAATGAAACCCGCTGAGAGGGATTAACTAGTATGCTAATCACATTAGACTCATCCTCCGAGCTGGATTCTAACTCTATGTGAATAGTAGGGGTACTCCTATGTACTTGAACATAACTCTTATTGGCTGATAGCCAACCAGGGGGTCTTCCACCTCTAGAACTGCCTCTGTTTCTACCTCTACCTCTGCCTGGAGGAGGTCGCGCCATCCTACCCACATGTCCATATGATGAAATGAACTGTGAGTGAAATATGATATGCGGCTATATTTCTTCTTCAATTTTTCTTTCTTTCTCACTTGGATTTTTATTTTTTTTCTTTTTTCTTTTACTTTTTATTTTTGTTTATTTTAATTTTTTTATTTAAATTTTATCCAAGTTCACGAGAAAGGGAGTTTTGAGGAAGATAGTAGGTTGCATCCTCATATATCTCAACCTCTCTAACTGAAAATGGCTTTTCATCTCCCTTAACACATTACTCAGTCACATCCTTCCTAAACTTGATGCACTGATAGAGGGAGAATGGATTCATCTTGTTCTGGTGTATCCAAGATTTATCTGAATGAAGTATTCAATCAATAATATAAAACTTGGCTTTAGTATTCCAATCACCTATCTCCAAAGGTAACACTAAGGAACCTAAAGCCTTATCACCTTATTCATTGAATCCTCTCAACATCATCTAATCTCCTCAAAGTGTGTAGATGTCGATCCTCAAATAGGCAATGGTCTTTAGACTCATAATGTTCACCGATGTGCCTGGATCGACGAGAACTCTAGCAAGTTTGAATTTGCTCATGTCCATTGTAATGTAGAGGGGACGGTTGTGCTCCATGTCCCCTAGAAGAAGGTCTTCATCTATCAAAGTGATCCCCTAGGCTTCTCTAGAATAATGTGCCTCCTCACCAATAGCAGTCAACTGAGCTAAGCATATCTTTGGATCAAAGAGATCCTTGATTAATGATTCCCTCATTCTTTGGATAAGATAAAGGCATCATATATGCTTAGCTTAGATGGCTATTTTCTTAGGTGAGAGAGGACATTATAGTCCACCTTAGGCTGATCCTCCACAAGCATATCCAAGGGTGGAGCATCCTCTAGAGGGGCTTCTCGATCCTATGAACCAATGACTTATTTTCCTCTATCTTGAGGTGTCGCCCTAGGAGGTAGAGCTTTGCCACTACGGAGGTTGACTTCGGTGATCTCTTCTGGAAGGGTAATGGAAGATTCTACCTGCACGTCAGGCTCACCTACAGCTTCTCCTATAGGACCCTCGGAATTGGTTGATTTCAAGCCTATCTTAAGAGGCAAATCTGTAGCATTCAAAGTAGAAAAATCTAACTCTGAATCAGAAAGAGGAAGATCAAAATTATTATAGTTGTTGTTTAGACTTAAAGAGTTACATTAGGAATAGATTTAGACAACCCATCAAAAGTGACACAGATATAATTCAAGCTAACTTTATTCTTAAATTTCTTGGATTTGATAGGAGGTATATAGTAGAAATCAAGTAAAGTAAGAGGGGTGTGGGATTTGATGCCTTCATGTGTCGATACAAGTTGTCTACTAGAAGAAGAAGAGCTAGCTGAAGTAGAGGTAGTCGATGAAGTAGTAGTTGCAACGATGGACTAGAGGTTGGTCTCAGTCGGTGGTTATGCTAATGGGCTATCCTAGGCCGGCACATGCTGCTACTACAGCTACTGTTGCTAAGCTCCCCTTTCCCCTGAGTTAGCTCTAGCAACTTGCAAACCTTCCATGATGCTGGAGGTTTGAGCTAGCTCAAGTACCTGCAAGGAATGTTTTTTTATTTTCTAGATAATTTTCTTAGAGGTTTTGGATAAAGAAATATCCCAACATTCTATGGTTTTGGAAGGAGCGCAAGTATCCCCAAAGATTACCCTAATGGAACTGGATGGTTGTTCCACAAGGTATTCCTTGGGGATGACTATAACATCAGTCTTAAAGCTATGTTCAAGTCAGTCTTTAAATTGTGAAGTAATCTTCCAAAACATGACCTAGCATATAGTGGTAGGGACAAAAGTTAGGATCATGGCTTTTGCTTATTTCCCCCGGTCTCCTAAGTTTGGGTAGCTAAAAATCAGGCATCTTTAAGAGATTCATAAAGATCTTCCTGATTACTTCCCTCTTAAATGAATAAGGCTTGTTAAGTTTATCCAAAAGAGTAGGTAGACCATAGCTACCTGGTGGTGGGTATATGTATTATTACTGCTGATGATGTGGTTGAGGAGGAGGTGGTGTAGGCCGTGGAGGTTCTTGTGGCAGTCGCAGGGCTGCATGGTGGTGGTAGAGAAGGTGGAAACCACGGTTATGGAGAACCAGGTCTCTCAAACTGCTCTCTGGTCGGCTATTTTCCCTTATCTACTATTATCATTGCCCCTGGTTTCTTCTCATATACCTTCTACAGCTTTGGCTTTATTGGTAGATCTCGAGAAGGCAATTGTTTGACTTCTACTTGCAAGCTAGCCGCCTTGTTGATTAATTTCTCAAAAGTTTTGATGGTGAAACCTTTGAGCATGAAGGTGACTGGGCCATGGATATTCTTAAATGGTGTGCTGTTCAGATAGCTGTGGTTCACATTTCATAGTTAAATTACATCATCATAGAATGTAATCAATAAGAGACTCACTAGAATTTTATTAAGCCACAACGAATCGCCAATAGTGACCCTTTGTTAAGCTCCAGCAAACCTCTTGATAAAGAGTTGTTCCAACTCAGCAAAAGTCTTCACTGAACTATTTGGAAGTTCAACGTACCAGTCAAATGCTACACCCGCTAAGCTACTCATGAAGATGGAAGAGTAAAGCGTAACTTCCACCAACATTGCAACAAATAGCTCTGAAATGTGCAATGTGCTACCTTGGGTTCCCACTGCAATCAAAACTCTTGAAAGAAGGAGGCACAAAGGATATTGGATTGCATCGAATTCCTCCGGGTAGGGTCTACCCTTTGGAATTGATGATCCTCTTCAGGCTTGAGCCAATTCTTCTTTCACTTATGCTCAACCATCCTCTTGATGTCTTTTTCTTGTATGGAGTTACTATCCACTACCTTCATATGCATGCCGATGCAACCTTGCTTTACCGGAGGTAAAGTCTTGGTTGGATCCAACACATGCACCAACTCTGGCTGACTGGTCTCAGCTATAGCAGGATAGATTGTCGGTGCTTAGTTTTGAAGTGTTAAGACAGTTGTTAGCAGATCTTCGAGCCTCTTCTCTATCTTATCTATTTTTTCATCCTTCTGCTTTATCTGCTGAAGGAGGTGTTGGGTTGAGTTGGCCATGTCTTCCTGCTTGGCCTCAACACCTCAACACCAATAATAAATGTTTTATCAAGGTTTCCATCCTGCTCTAACATACCTGAAGAAATATAGCTATCCACGAAGGGGAGTAGAGGTCGGCTTGGCTAGTCACCAACATCATAGTTCAACCATCTGATTAAGAAACATATCAAGGGATTATTTATTTTGTTAAAAACAAGAATATAGTGTAAAAAATAGTGAAAAATAAAGATAGTGTACTGAAAAGTAGATATAGTAATTTAGATGAGTACACAATAAAAACATATATAATTTTTGAAAAAATATGAAAAATGTCATGTAAAATACAATGGCTAATAGAGGCGGTGGTCGACATCAATGGGCAGTAGCAAAAACCAATATCTACAAAGGATGATTATGACAGTGGTCGACAGTGACAAGCGATGGTGATAGGTGGTGGTGACTGACAGTAGGCAACTGCTGTCCAATGACAAGGTGGGTTCATTAGAAAAACATATTTAAGAAGAATTCTTCTTGAGTAAGAAAATGTCTACCCTAATGAGAAATATTGAAGGGAATGTTATTGGGATAAACTTATCAAGATGGGTTTCTAATGTAGGAGATCTTGGACCATCGATTGACCCAAAAATTATCAAGAAGGGGAAACTATATAAATAAATTAAGGTTCTTTCAAATATGTTTAATTACCCAAGTCTAGTTCTTCAAAATCAGTGGCTTCATATTAATGAACTAGGTGCCTCCATTCCATACCAAATCATAGTATTCATGCATGAAAATCTAATAATTAAAAATATGTTTAATAGACTAAGTAAATCCATATTACTCTTGATCTTCTTTATGGTAGAATGGGCTAAACTAATAATACTATCAAAGTTGTTGATGAATGATAAAGAGAAATCATTAAATTTGGTAATATAGAAATTAGGAAGACCTTTTTATTTGAGAGAATAGAATTATGTGTGGATTAAAATCAACAACAAGCAAGCATTACTCCTAATAGTATGTTAAAAATTAATAAAATTAATAAAATATAAAAATATTAGTTAATCTAGTTCTTAATAAAGACAGAAGAAGAGGGGGACAATGGAGTGTGGAAAAGAAGATGAGATTTAAGAGTTTGGAGGCTAAAAGAGAGTGATAAGCTAAAAGAGAAATAATTTTTTTAGATAAGTTCTTGGCGAAAAGTTTAGGATAAAAGGAAGGTAAGTGTGATGTGTGGGGAGAATATATAGGCATGAAGTATTCTAATAAAGGCCAAAAGAAGGCTAGAGGTAAGAAAATAACTGATAAATAAGGAGGAAGAAGATGATTTTAAGGAGAAGGAATTACCATAAAGAAAATTGGGGTGAAACACAATAAACCCTAACAAAGAGAGTCCCAAAAAGCATAGCTTATCACTAAATGTATTTACTTTGACTAATATGTTAATTGATAATGTATTGTATTTATTTTACTTATCCTTAGTTCATCAAAATAATATCATAAATTTATTTTATTATTCATGCTATATATTCCAATTACATCTAGAATAAATAAAAATATTGAGGTATGGGGATAGTAAAAGAGAAGAGAGATTGTATAAGTTGTTAAGCAAAAAATTAAAATAAAAACTTCATAAATATTTCTAATTCAATAATTAAATATTTTTTTATGAATGCATGAAAAGTGCCTAAAATACAAGGTCCTTATGCTTCATCATAGGAGGCCATAGTTAAAATAATAAATTATCAAAAAAATTTTGAAAACAAATATCTAAAGAGGATACACTTAAACCATCATGAGAGATGAGTTTATTGCTATCATAATAATCACTTTAATTCTAGTCATTCATGTAGCCACATGTCAAATACAAACGTAGAACAAAAAAAATCCTAAATGTTTTAAAATTTAACTAATAAAAAATAATCATAAGATGTATAAAGATTCATATTAGATAAAATTAAAAAGGTAAAAAGAGAGAACATACTATTTCATGTTCAAATCATGATAAGAACCACTATATGTTCTATTATTGAATAAAAAAACATTAAAAATGCCTAAATAAAATCATCTTAACCTTATCAACAAGACTAAAGTACCCTTGCATGTTCAAACTAAGAGGTGGAATATATCTAAATTGGACTTTATGGGCATCCCCTTGGTTACTTATTTTAAATTGCTTCTCATAATTACTAATTCACAAGCACGGAGAAGGACTCATATCAAGCCTTTTAGCCACCTTGCTTTCACCTTTGGGATACATTAACACATTTATTCTTAATAATATCAAATCATTTTTACCTCTCTCGTATGTTTTCTTAATTAACGTTATAGATTTTTTTCTTTTAATCTTAGAGGTGGATCATCACGAAGTTGGTAGAAAGCAACTTGAAGAAAGAAATACCCATGAAAAAGTATAATATGGTGCTAGAGCATAGCTTTGTTCAAGGACTATCTGTTGGGTTGTTTAGTATGTTGCCAGAGAAATTTTATGACAAAGTTAAAGAAGGAAGCATAATATTGAAGCCTTCTAAGAACTTTGAATTTTGCAAACCTATAGAAACTGATTTGGTAATATATGCCAATGGGTTTAAATGTGAACAAAAGATTAGAAACATTTTTATTTTTCCTTGGTTCAAAAAAATTGTAACGGGCTCAGAAGATATGTCAGTTCCTCTCTATAGGTATAAATATATTCATTAACTAATTAAAACATGCTTAAAATAGGGATACTTACATTTGAAAGAAAACCAAAGCAAGCAGTACATACATCCTCTGATTCCACAAAATGGTTGTCATTGGATATTCTAAGAGCATTTCAACAATATATGTTTCAGAGATGAGGGCAAGGTGTTTGGCTTGTTTTCTTGATAGTGGCTTCTTATTACCAAATAAGATAGACATGAAGATGAATATAATAGAGTGGGATACGTATTTTAAGAAATATATAGAAAATTCAACTGGACATAATCGTAGATGTTGCATCACCCTTGTTCGTAATTGGTATAATGATCAATTATGCAAAGATATGGGTTGCAACCTTAGAAGGAAGAAGGGATTTTTTACAGACTTATGCATTCCATATGTAACACTACCATTGCCGGTCCCAAGTACGGATGAAAAAAGTGGAGGGTTGCATTAGGTAGTCGACAGCCAGCATAAAATTTGTCGAAATAATCATGACATGAATCCTTTAAATCATTGTGTTAATGCTAGGCCCTCCGAAAGCGCTCAGTATGGCTTGAATACGTGAAAAATGTGTAAACCGTGATCTACCGGCAAGTACATAAGCAAGGGTTCCCACATTATGGATGCGGCAAAGAATTTAGTCCATGAAACTAGAATTAGGTTAGGATCTTGGAATATAGGTACTCTTACGGTAAATTAATGGAATTAATAGATATTATGGTTCATAGAAAGATAAATATTTTATGTGTTCAAGAAACTAAATGTTGGTGAGAAGGCCAAGGAGATTGATAGTTTAGGTTTTAAACTTTGGTATTCAGGTAAAAGTCGAACTAGAAATGGTGTAGGTTTGATTATAGATAAAAGTTTGAAGGATAATGTTATAAGTATTAATAGATGTGGAGATAAAATTATAGCTTTAAAGATTATTGTGGATACTAAGATTATCAATGTTATAAGTTCTATGCTCCTCAAGTAGGTTTAGAAATTTTTTTGGAATGAATTAGGATTAATACAAAAGATATCTCTTGAAGAAAAGTATTTATTGGGGAGATTTAAATGGACATGTTGGTAGAGTGGTAGAAGATTTTAAAAGTATTCATGGTGGTTATGGATTTGGAGTGACTAAGAAGAAGGGGACTATATTAGATTTTGCATTAGCTTATGATTTTGTAGTTGCTAATACTTTATTTAAGAAAATAGATGAACATATTATTACTTATAAAAATGGATCTAGTAAAACATAGATTGATTATTTTCTGATAAGAAAAATAGATCGTTTAGATTGTAAAGATTGTAAGGTCATTCCAAGTGAAATTTTAAGTACCCAACATCGACTATTAGTTTTAGATTTTAAGATGAAAGGTTATAAGAGAAAAAATAAATTAAATTATTGTCCTAAAGAATACAAATAAAAATATTTTTAAGAGCAAACTACAAGAAATTAGAATTTGGGATGTTCATAAGAAAGCTAACGTTATGTGGGAAAAAATATCAAGTGAAATTAAGTTGCTAAAGATGTGTTTGGAGAATCAAAAAGAAAAGCTTCTTTTAATAAGAATAGTTAGTGGTGGAGTCAGAGTGTGCAAGAAAAGATAAGAAATAAGAAGCATTATTACAAAACTTGGTTTAGATGTAAAACTGAGAATTGGGAAAGATATAAAGTTTCTAGAGATTCTAAGAAAGCAATATATGATGCAAAAATTTAGCTTTTAGTGATTTGTACAATAAGAAGAGGTGAAAGATGTATCTATAAGTTAGCCAACCAAAGAGATAGGAGAAGTAAAGACATAGTGGTATTAAGGATGAAAATAATAAAGTGCTTTTCTTCGAAAAAGATATTGAAAATAAGTGGATGAGGTATTTTGATAAACTTTTCAGTGAAGGATCTAAAAGTACGATTGATTTTAGCAACCTTAATACCCTAAACAAAAATAGAGAATTTCATTTTTATCGTCGTATTAGTAAATAAGAAGTGAAGCTTTAAAGAAAATGAAATGTGGAAGCTAGACGGATAATATTCCAATAGATGTATGGAAATGTTTAGAGATCACAATCTTTAATACAAAGAAAAGTTTCTATATAATAATTTAAAGAATTAAGTTAATATACATTAAAATTATGGGAGAGAGTGAGCATGTAGATTTCTACTATGGATGCTATACATTTGTTAAGAGGTTTGATGGAGAAGCATAAAGAAAGTAAGAATGATCTACATATGATATTTATTGATTTAGAAAGCTTATGATAAAGTCTCAAGAGATGTTTTTTGGAGAGTTCTAGAACAAAAGGAGATAATATTGGTTATATTCAAGTCATTAAGGATATGTATACTAAGTTACTTGTGTCCAAACACAAGGAGGATTGACAAAATATTTTCCTATTTCGGTTGGATTACATCAAGGATCAACATTAAGCCCTTATCTTTTTTACTTTAGTTATGGATGTTCTTAGAGGCATTTACAAGAAAATGTACCTTGGTGTATGCTTTTCGATGACATTCTTCTTGTTGATAAGACTAGAGAGGGAGTCCAATAGAAACTTCAATTATGGAGGTCAACTTTAGAGTGTAAAGGTTTTCATTTAAGTAGATCTAAAACTGAATATATGGAGTGTAATTTTAGTTGTAGAAGTTTTAGTGACAGTGTTGTGACTTTAGGTGATCAAGTCATTAATAAGAGTGAGCGATTCAGATATTTAGGCTCTATTGTTCAAAATGATGGTGAAATAGATGGAGATGTTATTAGTAGAATTCAAGTTGGATGGTTGAAGTCGAGGAATGCATCTCGCCTATTATGTGATAGAAAAGTTCCACTTAAACTTAAGGGAAAATTTTATAAGATGGTGGTAAGACCTGCAATGACTTATGGTGCAGAATGTTGGCCAATAAAAGAGAAGCATAACACTAAGTTAAGTGTAACAGAGATGAGGAGGCTCAGGTGGATGAGTGGCTTTACTCTTAGAGATAGAATGCAAAATGAGTATGTTCGGGAAAAAGTTGGAGTAGCTCCAGTGGTAGATAAGATTAGGGAGAGTCGCCTTAGATGGTTTGGCCACATAAAGCATCTCCGATGACCCGATTAGGAGAGTAGATGCATTAGATTTACCTTATGTTAAGAAAGGTAGAGGTAGACCTAAAAAGACTTGGTTAAGATGTATAAAAAATGATCTTAGTATACTTGAATTAAATGAGAATTTGACACATAATAGGACACAATGGAGACGAAGGATTCATGTAGCCGATCCCACCTAGTAGGATTAAGGCTTGTTGTTGTTGTTGTTGTTGTTGTAATGCATTCCATATGTGCCTACAGATTATGCCCAGCTCGAGTTAAAAAAGTAATAAATGTAAGTTTTTATGTTAATGGATGATTATTAATACCATATATTCTGGTCAATATTTAATGGTTTGTCAAACAATTGCTTGCATGTTCATCACTATGAACTTTAATTTTCATATATCTTGTTGATAAGAATTAAATTAGTTTCTCGTAGTGTTGCTCATTTTTCCTAACAACTAAATGTAGTTATCCTTGGAGGCTTTGGATTGATATTATTAGCACTTAAAATAATTAAACTTTTGTAGAAATCAAATACACTTCATGTTATATTCTAAAATCACGAAAAGAGATTTTAAAATATTAAAAAATGATAAATTGAATTATTCTGGTTGATTTATTCAATTGTTGGAGGTCTCACTTTTATAAATAGATGTAAATTTGAAATTACATGCATATCAAATTAAATTTTACTTAATACATAAAAAAAATTTAATGGATGATTACTTATGAGGATTAAATTTTCTATTGTGTCTTGCACATGGATAGGTTGACCTTAGCTCTATGATGGAAATGTAATTCACTTGATTGATTAAAAAAAATCTAGACATTTAAATTCAATGATCTTACCATCAAGCTTTTTTTTATGGAACCGTATGAGAAAGATTATCCACTTCAAGTTGATATAGAAGGTTTTCTTTGCTTTAGATAAAATGGGGCATTCTTCTCTGCTTCAGATAAAACTTATTTTGGGTCTCTGCAATTTTTATGCCTCCATGACAAATAAAGACTATGAGAATGAATAAATGCAAAATAACACCATATAAGGTGCATGACAAGACTTGGACAAACAATATAAATGAATATTTAATGAGTTACAATCAAATTTATATTAATATTTGGTGGCAATTGTATTACAACAAGGACTATAATAGCAAACAAATCACGTTAGGTAAAATCTGAATGCTGTATAATATATCATGTGCTGGTATTTTGCACATATCTTACTCATTTTTAGCGAATTTGATGAAATAAATATCTGGAAAGCTAACAAATTCCTATACAACTTTAATGTTGATCATTTTGATAATTACCTATGGATAAGCTACAGTTTTACAAACATTACATGAAAAAAGTCTGAAATACTGAAAAATATATCTTGTGCCGGTATTTCTCACATACCTCACTCGTTCCTTAGCAAAATTGGCTGAAATAGGTATTTTTCGATAGCTAACAAAATTTTCTATAACTTTTATGTTGATCACATTTGATAATTACCTACGGATGAGCTAGGGTTTTGCAAACATCACATGAAAAAATTCTGAAATGCTGAAAAATATATCATGTGCCGATATTTCGAACATATCTCACTTGTTTTCTGGCCGAATATGATGAAATAGGTATCATTGGAAAGCTAACTACTTTATCTAAAAATTTATGCCGACCATTTTGATAATTACCTATGAATGAGCTACAGGTTTTGCAAGTATCACATGAAAAAAGTGTGAAATTCTCAAAAAATATATCATGTGCCGGAATTTGGCACATATCTCACTCGTTGCTTGGACAAATTGAATGAAATAAGTATCTTTAGAAAGCTAACAATTCCTCAACAACTTTCATGTTGACCATGCATAATAATTACCTACAGATGTGTGACATGTATTTTTTTGCAAACATCACATAAAAAAGTCTGAAATACTGAAAAATATATTATGTGCTGATATTTTGCACGTATCTCTCTAATACCATAGCCAAATTGGATGAAATAGGATTCGTTGTAAAGCTAACAAATTCTTCTATAACATTTATTTTGATTATTTTTTATAATTACCTATGGATGCTTATAGTTTTCATAAAATTACATAGAAAAGCCTAAATTGCTGAAAAATATATCATGTGCCATTATTTCCCATATTTCACTTATTCTTTCACTAAATTAGATAAAATATATACCATTGGAAAGCTAACAAATTTTTTTATAATTAAAATTTATTCATACTAGCTATAGCTCGACTTGATCCATTCAGTTGGACCATCCAAAATAAATTTGTTTCAATCATGGGATTTATAATGCAAAATGGAGATTTATCACAAAGCAATAAACAAAAAAATGAGAAGTTTATATTTCAAAAGTGTGTGAGAAACGACATTATACATGTATGCAATATCTAGAAAATCAAAGAAATACAATGCTAGTTTGCAATAACAACACTCAAATCTCAATAGAGAATGATGGTGGAGTAGATCAACAAATCAAGTGAAAGTAATTTTACACAATATTAAACATATCACAATAAACTTATTTAGAATATAAGTGCTAAATACAATAGAAAAATTATATATACATCAAAAGCTTAATAGATTCAACAAAATATCCTAGTGCATTACATCTCATCATCATTAACCGTTACTTAGGTCTACATTCAACAAAGAAAATTATATTTAATAATAAGAAACTGTTGCACAAGATAGTGATTAACGAAAAGACTGGACAATTATTACAAAATCTAAAAATATAAAATCATCTTTCTAACTCCTTGTGCATCCATCTAGCCTTCGATTATATAGATCTTGAAAGAAAGGATCGAATCATTATATAATTCTTTAATAAGTTGTCATAAATTATTTCAATCTCTTTACTAGAAGCTTAGAATACTATAATGTTTTGTCATGAGTTCATTGAATATTTGTCTCTTCTTAGAATCTTGTGTTGAACTCTGAATTAAATTTACAACTTGGGCTACACTATCAGCCATCATGAGAATACAATCACATAAAGACGATCACTATCATTACTTTTGGTCTTTTTGTATTTAGTAAATCCCTTTGAAGTTGAATGCATTGACTTTATTATTCATTTATGTAGAGTCCTACGTAAGATTTACTTGCATACAATCAATGGGTTGGGATGCATCTAAACATATTTTAATAAAATGACGATTGTCTTGTCATCTCCTCTAAACTAATATGTTGAGTACCAAAAGAAGTTTCAGAAGTTTCTGAGTTTGTCCATTCTCGAATGGAGTGAACATCACCACAAACTTTCTCGATCCTTTCATACATATCAACAAATTCAATCAAAACTTTCCAAAAAAAATATATACAATTTTCCAAAAAAAACATCTTGTACTAAAGAAATATTATTTATAGAAAGATAATAAATCTATCATCACAAAAAATAATCTACTTGCTAAAATGGATGTGTTCTGCGATCCAAATTTCTAGTTAATTATCAACTTAGTTCATGTACTCCATATTGCATTAGCCATTTGGTCTCTTTTGTCCAACCACAAATCAGAAATGTCTATAAATCTTATATCATGTCTATTAATATGTGCTTTCCTAACACACTTATTTTCTGAAAGAATGAAATCATCACTCATTTCTAAAATGATCCTATTATATAAGATGCAAGTTGCAAAAAAAAAAAATATCAACTTGTGTTTGTAATAAAAAATATGGGTTGCACGATACTTCCAAATCGATTTTTCAAATGACCAAAAGCATCTAGTAGTGTAGAGTGATGAATGTCAAAGGTTAACCAACTCCTTAGCTTTTCTTGGTCTAATGCTAGTGAATCCTTTATGGAGATATAAAACTCTTCCTAATAGAGTATCCATCGCCCACTAGGTAGTACTTACTTGTGAGTAGTGAGTGCTATTCTTTAGAAGTAAAATAACTAATGAAGTGATATTTATATTATAAATATTTTGTACCTTGTGGAATAACTGGACCATTATATTGTTTTAATATATTATGAAGTCGTATCTTCATGTGCTAAATCTTCCCACCCAACTAAAATATATGTAAACCTTAAATCAAAGTTTATTGTTGCAAGCACATTTTGGGTGGGATAAGATATTTTGTCCCTCTAAAAGCATATTCATATTCTTTAAAAACCCTAACTTTAATATGGGTTCTGTCAGAGCTCAAATACAATCCCAAAATTAATAAGTTATATTAATAAGAACAATAAAATACTTATATAAGATATCATTATCGTACTTTAAAGAAAGACATGAATCTATCATTCAATTATATTTTATGTTGAGTTTCAAATGATGGAAGCATTATCATCTCATGTCATAACTCTCCTACAATATGCAATACAACATTAATGTACCTACTTACAGTTTCTCTGGAGCATTGAAAGTTGAATCGAGTGATTTGATTTCTCACACTATGCCCAAGGGTATGTAATAATTTAACAACACGCTCTTCAATTTGTACATTAAATGTGTCTACAAGTAAACCTCTTTTTTGAATATAATTTTTTTTAAAAAGAACTTTTTTTATTTGAACCATATTCACTATATGTAATCGATTCATGATACAATCTAGAAAAGTATGTTTCACATTGAATATTTCTCTCGATTAATGCTTTGTTGATCTCTCTCAATGTATATAATTAAACATATATAATAATGATAGAACAACGCATGAATGACTAAAGCAAGTTGATTTCTATTGATCTCTACATCATTTGAAAACTCATTATAATCGAGGGATCATCTTTCACTATTTTTAGATGTCTTAGTCATTGACTTCTACACTGATAGTCACTAAGCTGAGTCCTCAGAAAAACAAGTAAATATATTTAGAAAAATGACGAAATATGCAAATTAGTTGAAAATGAAGGGTTGATAAAGAGAAAAGAGAAAGAGGAAGAGATGAACAAAGAAGAGAATAATCATTTTGTAATCATGGACATCTCATTAAAGATAAAGTATGGTTGAATTAAAAGTTTTGATTGAATTTGTTGATATGTATGAAGGGATCGAGAATTCCTAGTATTTATTTAAGCCTCTTTGATAAAAATCTATACTTAGATTTTTAATTTTATTATTTTCTTTGAAAGATTTGATGCTTCTCTTTTTAATAAGTTTGGGTGAACTAGACTTTGGGGAAATATTTTCTTACTTTATTTTTATTTTACATCATGGAACTTTTCTATAAACTTCAAGTTTTCTCTAACAATCTACATATTGTATATTAAATATAGTACAAAGCTAAATAACACTATTGTAGAAATTAGCAAGACAACCTTCCTGAAAAATAATGCTTAATCATGCAAATAAAACTAGATTAACTACAACATTATCAAAATAATCTGCAATAGAGTTGTTAATCTTATTTAAAACTAAAATTTCAATAACAATGAATCAAGCAACCATCAAGCATTGTACTCTGAATACTTAAAACTGTTTGGTTGTATATAAAATAATTCCAAATTATTTTGTATACAAATAGAATTATTAAATTTAAATCATCAAATATATATTAAAAATTAAATAAATTATAAAAAAATCACTACTTCTTTAAAATAATTTACTATTCATTTATTTTAAAATAAAATAATCTCTTTATAATTTATATATCAAAGGCATATTAAAATAATACTAAATTTATTAAATTATATCATAATTAATAAAAGTAATTAATGTTGCCTGACTAATAGCATTTTGGGATCAAAGAGCAATAAGTTAACAATATAAAGGCGCATCTTTAACTTACAATGGTTAATTGATATAAATTTGTTGAGCTTAGAATTCAATTTACCAAATTCCTTATAGGTTTGCTTTACACTAGCATTTTTTCTGCAAACAATAAATTAAACTAAGTTTCTAAATCCACACCAAATCAAAATTATGACAAAACTAGTCAACATAACTTCAAAATTATTCTACGCAAATCCTAATGACTCCTGCAAATGAAAATCAATTGTAGGCCAGTTCTTAATTCCATTAGGTGGTGCTATCCAGAAAGGGCCCTAATAAAGCTTAATTATCGAAGCTTTAGAATAATACCAGATATCAATCATAATCTCAACAAGGAAAGCGGAATAGGTGCTGTATAAAATAAACCGCAAATAGAAAAAAAAAATCATAGCAAGAATCTAAAAAAACCAGCACAACAAAATATAAAATCCATTTCAGCAACAAATTGAGAATCAATTAATTCCAATATTGACTTGAGCGAAGAGAAAAGTACCGTAAAAGCACCCAAAAAATTGGCAAATGTAAATGGAAGCATAGTGAGAATCTAATCAAGCGTTTCAGATGAATCAATAAAACCAAAATATTACCTCCTTCTCTACGTAGCAGGAAACGAATACTGAATTATTTTTAGCGAAATAATAGAAAGGAGAAAAAAGAAAGAGAAACGAAGAGATGTGCTCAATCAGCTCGCCAATCTAATAGCAGATGGCATAGGGGAGCTTTGTGAGCGGGAGAAGAGCTTTGCGCACACAGGACGATTTGCATGGGAGAGGAAGATTTCATGCACGGGATGGAGAAGGTACTTTCGCTTGGAATGGGGTGTCGTTGTGTGTACTTGTCGTAGGAGAGGCGCATGGATGGAAGACGAAGAGTTTTGCGCACAAGACGGATGAAATTCTTTCCTGTTGAAGAGAATGCGTGATTTTTAATTTCGCTCGATTTGATGGAATTTTAATTACACGCGGAATAGGCTATTCACAGGATTTAAAATACCGTAAAAATTTATCCTGCATATTTTATTTCAACCAGAACAATCAAAATATAAAATACACCATGGCATTGCTCCTATCAATGGCTAGGGGACCACCTAATTTACTAACACAGCATTTAGTAACAACCATTTAAGAATCAACTAACACTAACTATGATCTTTTTGTAGTTGAGCTAAAACTTGATCTCCTTCGGAGCTCTCATTCCTAGCTCAAATTTTCATTTATTGCTCCTTTGATCTCGTTACTGTATATGAACCTAATATTTTTACCTTTTTTGTTTCATTTTAAAAAATTTTATGTTAATCATTCTTTTCTTTTAATTTTGACTGTTAGCATGATCTATGAATTTCGAGCCATGAAAATTGTTTTTTTTTTATTATATAGAGATTTTCTGATCTGCGATGTATTGGGTTGAAATATAATTATTATTTACTTTAAATTTGTTTGATTTATTTGTAATTTATTTAACTGTTTCTAGTTGCTTTTTTTTTAAAAAATACATGGGGTTTGTTGATTTGAATTTTTGTACTAGTCTATTTGTTGATAATCATTCTATTATGAATAAAAATTAATAAATGATTGCAATATTAGAGTTTTATCTACCGAACATTAGATTATGATGACTATAATTAATGTTGTATTATCTTCTCATTTTCTCAGATACTAAAAATCTTTAATAGCACAAGTTCTTACTCTAATCGTTGTCATTTTGGTAAGGTATGAACAGTTATTGGTACTTAATCTCTCAAGTTCCTTCAAAACATTTAGTTATTACTATGTAGTAGAATTATTATTATGCATATTATATTCTAAATTATAATTACAACATTTTTTTTATATATCACATTCTTAAGGTTTGACATATGCAATTAATAATTTATAAATTAAAGCATGCTAAAATTTAAAGAACATATTTACTAATTAGATATTATTTTATTTGCTTCAATTTCAAAAAAAAAAATTATCGTGTTTTTTATGGTGGAAATGATAGATTGGCTTTATTGTTGAAATTAAAAAGTAAAATTTATATGCATATCACACAATTCTTATATATTTATGTATCTAAAACCTAAAGTTTCATATACACATATCTAACACTTTAGTATATATAAAAAAATGGAGTATTTAGCTTTAAAAGAAAGGTAAATGATAGTATTATTTTTAATGTGATAATAAAGGTTTAAGCATTACATCTTTAAATATTAAATTTTAGATTTATAAATACATACGAATTATGTGGTCTATATGTATATCACCCAAATAAAAATATCGATAATGATAAAGTTATGGTGGTGTTTGTAAAATTTTAGTATAAGTGAAGTGATGAGAAAAAAATTATAAAGATATTGTAATGTTTCTCTAACTAATTTTTTAATTTTCTTAATATTACAGAATAATCAGTTAATTCAAATAGCCAAATAAGAGATGTGAGCATCAATATAATGTAAAATGGAGTTTTCTTTGGAAAGTGGAAAATAACTCTCCCATTATGTGTACCACTACCATTACATTTTTAGGTGAAAGTATTTAAATTTATTGATTTTGATAGATGTAGGTGATAACATTGATTGTATGGTTATGTTTTGGCTGGTGAAATAAATGCAATTATGGGCGAGGATATATACATTAATCAACATATTTATGTTGGTCTGATGAATAAAATATCTAACCTATCAGTCTGATGAATAATTGTGGGCCAGCATATTAAAATTAAATAAAATATGAATAATTTTATTATTATTGGTCTGATGAATCTACTATTTTTTAGAGAATGAGAATATTCTAAAAAAAATTAATTATTATTATTATTATTATTATTATTATTATTTGTGTTAGTTTAATTAGTTTTATTCATCGAGTTATATGAAAGTTTAATTTTGATGACTTTGATTGTTTCGATCTGTATCTTATATTATTTTATGTGACTAAATATTTATTAAATTCTGATTTTATTTTTTTATTAAATTTATTATTGTTTGCACTATTTTTAAATAATATTATTCTATTTAAGTCTATGTTTTAGTATTATAATTAATTGTATTATTATAAATTTCTTAAAGAATAAAAAATACTCATTCAAGGTTTGAGAGCATATGATATATGTATGTAAATGTATATATATGAATGTATGTATGAATATGTATATATGTATGTATTATGTTTTATTATTATAATAATTGTAGTTGCATATCGGGTCATAATTGTAATTTTTGATCAACATGAAAGTTGTGAGGAATTTTGTTACGATTCCAACGATACTAAGCTCTCTTGATTCCAGATGAATGATATGAATAAAGACGGCCTCAAAAATTTCGGTGCTAGCTTTTTTCACACATTCGCAAAAAATGCTGCTTATCGGGCCATAATCTAAATTTTTGATCAACATGAAAGTTGTGGGAAATTTTGTTACTATTCCAAAGATACTAAGCTTACTCAATTTTGATACCGGATGAGATAAATATGAGCAAAATACTTCAGCTGCCACCAATTTAAAAAAAAAATTAAGGCGAGCCAGTCTTCCGTTCAAAGATGTCCCCTAGTAATACTAATAATAATAATAATAATAATAATAATAATAATAATAATAATAATAATAATAATAACAATCCGGAATGCTATATAAAGCTAGGAAGTGTTATCTCGAAAAACGGCCATGGAGACGCAAAAAGTGTATCATCGGGGCCGGCGTCAGCGGGCTAGCGACTTGTAAATACTTACTGGCAAGCGGATTCCGGCCGGTGGTCTTGGAGGCTGAGCGGAGCATCGGCGTCGTGTAGAAGAGCACGCCGGCATCGGCAAGGTTGCAGGATGTGAGGTGGGATTACCAATTCTCCGACTTTCCGTGGCCGGAGAAGGTGAGGGAGCTTTTTCCGGATAATAAGCAGGTGATGGAGTATAGAATCCTATGCTCTGATATTTGATCTCATAAGACATGTGAGGTTTGGAGAGAAGGTGGAGGGGATAGAATACGTTGGCGCTGGAGAGGAGGAGATGGAGGCATGGAATCTATGGGGTGGCACCGGCGACGCCTTCAGCGACCGCCGACGAGGGGTCTGGCACGTCACGGGGAAGAGTGTCGACGATGGAACAACAAAGGTAAATTTATATTTTAATTATACTAATTAAATATTAATTTGTGGAGATTAATCAAAGTTTGTTTTATTAATATGTTGCAGCATAAGTCATAGACATATAAATATTTACGATCATTTCAGTGATGACATGCATGTTGAAAGAGAATATTTATATAGAATTTAAAGAAGTCAACTAAGAGTTAATAATATACAATTGGTGAAGATTTTTCTCTCAACTTTGATATTCATGTTCAAGAGGACAAACATAAAGAAAAAAAGAATTAATAATATTAAAGTAATGAGAATTTAATATTTTACAAGAATTTACGGTATATAACTATGGATCACTATTATATTGATGTTCTAATATTCTATCTATTTTTAAAATATTTATATTTTTAGAATATAACTAAAAATATTGAGAAAATAGTTAGATGAATAAATATAAAGTAAATTTAATTTTTATAAATAGTTTAAACGAGTACAATATGTACAATTTTAAATCTATTTTTCATTTTAAATTCAACATTTGATAATTGAAATATCAAAAAATAATTGCATGTCTATATAAACATACAATTTTGGTATACATAAAATATTAAAAGTAATGCTAAGTCAATCATTGCCAATTTTAATAGAAGAATAGGAATTCTTATTAACAATAAGCCTATTTGTTTGACATGTTAACACTCAACATACAACTAGTTTAGCCCAATTAAAATTTAATTAAGACTCTAATCATGATAAATAGAAACTAGAAGTTTGAATAAATTTAAAATATAGATCATGTTCAATCACACCTCAAGCTCGATAAAAAATTTGAAAGAGTTTAACCAACCTATTATCAGGCTAATCTCAATTCATTTATAGCCCTATCTTCTATCAATATGCTATGTAGGTACATGTGATTGATTTTGTGATTCTCCGCATTGGAAGATTTAGTAGTCTTCCAAATATCCCAATATTTCCCAAAAAAAAAAAAGGTCTAGAGATCTTTAATGGCTAGGTTATTCATTCTATAGATTATTCTAATATGGGTACAGCCGCTGCTAAATTGGTTAGAGGAAAGAGAGTTACCAATGTGGGTTACCTCAAAACAGCACTTGATATAGCTATAGAATGTGCTAATATTAATGGTAACTTCTTAACCCATTTTTTTTTTTTTGCATTATTGTTGTTGTTGTATGATGATCATAAAAGTTTAAATAAAATCAACTCTATATTTTGAGCAGGACCTGAATATCTTTGTACTATGATAATTCGAACAAAGAGGTGGAATGGGGTCAAATTTGAGGCTTGGGGGTATCCCTCTTTATTACTTGTGCTTAAATCGCTTCTCAGAACTACTTCATAAGCCTCGGGAAGGACTCATAATAAGTTTCTTAGCAACATTGCTTTCACCTTTGGTATAAATCTAATTCATACTTATTTCTTAATAATTATAAATTAAATTTACAATTCTCGCATGTGTATATACTTAATTAACATTATAAAATATTTATTTAAATCTCAGAGGTAGATCGTCTCAAAGTTTATAGAAATTTACATAAAGATAACAATCCCTATGAAAAAAATATGGGATGGTTCCTGAGCATAGTTTTACCCAAGGAATTTCTGCGAGTTTAGCATGTGCATTACCAGAAAAATTTTATGACAAAGTAGAAGAAGAAAGCATTATTTTGAAGCCATCTAAGAACTTTGAATTTTGTGAGAATGACATCCTTATCGAAGGCCAAACTATGCCTATAGAAATCGATTTGGTAATATATGCCACTTGGTTTAAAGGTGATCTAAAGCTAAGAAACATCTTTGTTTCTCCTTGGTTTAAAAAAATTATAGGCTAAGATGTGGTTGTTCCTCTCTATAGGTATGAATACATTCATTAACTAATTAAAGTCGAGATAGAATAGCTACTCACCTAACATAGATAATTTTAATCCATACAGATAATGCATACATCCCCAAATTCCACATATGGTAATCATTGGGTATTCTGAGAGCAAGCTAACATTTATATTTTAGAGATAAGAGGTGGTTAGCTTGTTTTATTGATAATAGTTTCCTACTGCCTAGCAAGAGAGAGTTGGAAAAGAATATAATGGAGTGGGATAAGTACTTCAAAAAATATACGGGCAATTCAAGTGGTTATTATTGCAGATGTAGCATCACTCTTGTACGTAATTGGCACAATGACCAGTTGTGCAAAGATATGGGTATCAACCCTCAAAGAAAGAAAGGATTTTTCACAGATTTGTTCCTCCCATATGGTCCCACAGATTATGCTAACCTCAAGTTAAAGAAGCAATAGAAGTGGGCTTATGATTTAATGAATGATTAATAAGTATTATGACATATTTTATGTATGCTGAATACTAGTATTTGCTCATATAATTATTAGAACTTTTGTTCATCCTTCCAATTTCTCATAAGAATTAAATCAATGTCTCATATTGTTTCTCTTTTTTTTTTTCTATCAAGTAAATTCAAATTCTATTAATAATTGCATAAGATTAATATTCTTAACCACCAACGTCTTAAAGCTTTAAGAAAATTAAATAACTTACACGAGCACATATAGTTTAACACAAGTGATTTGATTTTAAGATAGAGGTTATTATAAAGTACTCAGATACAAGAAGTTCTCAATAAAGTTCGAAGGACTTTATATAGTCAAAGAAAAGCTTTGGAAGAGTGTGAATGATTTGTTGATTAGTGAAGTAATTCCCATAATGAAAACATTAAATTCTAATGACCATAAATATTAAATATTTTCCATAACTAAGGCTTATGTATTCAACAATATCATCCATAAAGAACATTTTTCAATTGATAGTTGTTTGAAATTTGTAATCTATTTTAAAATAAATAAATTTATTAAATCTATCATTTATTTAAATGAATAATTAGACAACTATATTCACTTTAAACTCAACTCCACCCTTAATATTATTATTACACATAAAATAAATTAAAATAAAATCAACATTTTTGTTTTTTATTGGCGTCATTCAAAGCACATTCTTTTTTTTTTGGAACCCCATATAGGGAATTTTATTGCTCACAAAGAAAAGGGTTATAAGATCCTTAAGAGGGGCTAAACTCAGATTCTACGCTCAAAGAGCTATAGACATCCTAAAGAGTAAATCCTATCTAAGTACAACCCACATAGCAAAAGAGAAACGACATTACCCAAGAAAATAAAAGAAAATAAAAGACACCTAGAGCAACCGCAAAAGCCAACCTAGAGATGATGAGGCTGAAGAAGATTGTACCTCTAGAAAGAAAATGCCTACTTGATACCTGCATGAGAAGAGAAAATCTTTGCAAACAGCTAGATGAAAAATTAGCACAAAAAAAATGGAAGGCGTTAAGTCTAAGGAATAAACATAAAGCTGAAAGAAATAGTAAAATTGTAGAGAGGGCTCTAGAACCTTCACACCAGCATTGGGCAGCCACATACATGTGCATCCAGCAGCAAAGGAGGGAAACAACAAACATGTTACTACCAACCAAAGAAGGGAAGAAGTCAACTACCCATCATAACCAATAAGCCTGGGGAGATAGTCTATCCTTTGGAAAATCCTGTGGCCCAAAAATACAGTATAACCAATGAGAAGAAATCAACAAAGGTTCAATGAATGAAGAGAAGTCAGCATTCCTTTATCAACAGTAGAGCCCATATAGTGCCAACAACTATCAGAATACACATCCACACCAACCCACCCAAGTTCCATATCACAATAATTAAAATGTAACAAGTCAGCATGATAGGAAATAACATCCAATTCTGGGGATGCTTATATAAATACCACCAGATATAAATGGTTCCAAAAGAATACAACATAACAGAATTAGTGGACATGTCCATAAGATAAAGCCATGAAGGAATGATAACATACTAACTGAATTAGGCCCGAAAACCAGATCTATCATCCAGATTGCTTAAAAGCAGAAAAGTTGATAAAACCAACCAACAGGCAACTGCAACACACCAAACCAAAAGAATAGCAAACACAACTTCCAGGTCATTACAGACCAAACCCCATAAAGGCTAAGTAAAAAATAGGAATTGCTGAAACGTCAAGCAGTTCACAACAGACAAAAAGAAGGAGGCAATCCCTGATAATGAAAGAAGAGCACCTTGCCAAACAGGGGTGCAGTCCACTCAAATAAAGAGCAAGATAAGCATTGCAGTAGTTAGTTATATAGATGAATTCATCCTTGGAAAATAGCCCAAAAGGCTGCCTAGGAACACTTAAGAAGCGCACAATAAAATAGAAAATGATACACAATATTAGCATATCTCATAAAAAAAATACTTCAATCCAATGAGCAGTTTATAGCACCCGAAAAGCATTCGATTTACAGATCGAAAAAAAGTTTCACACCAGCCTAAAAAGGGAGGTAAACCCTCACCCAACCAATAGATTGAAACAAAAAGCAATAATAAAAGTTTACAGGTTCCTAACATAAGGCAAACCAGTTTTATCTAAATTCACAAGCCACCGTAATAGGGAAGGGATATTATCATAGGAGAATATATTCACCGAAGAGGATTTTGCACCCCAATCAGCAAGAAAATCTGCACAAGAATTACCTTCCCGAAAAATATGACAAATATGATAGTCAAGGGTGGCAAGAAGCCTCCTCGTGTGGATAAGAAGATAGTAACTTTCAGCATTACCATGAGCTTCTGAATTTAATAACTCCAAGAGGAGGATAGCATCAATTTCAAACCATATTATTTTAAAACCTTTCTGAATGCATGACAAGATACTATAATGCAAACCATAAAGTTCAACAAAAAGAATAGAACAGGGTCTTAAAGGAACAACAAAAGCAACAATCACCTTACCTTTATAGTCTCTTACAATATTTAGTGAGGTTGAAATTCGACCAGTAACTATGATTGCTTCTAAGATTTCATCACATTTTGTATGAAAAGCATTTAATGGAATATTCTAAAGTTTTACATCCTAAACCACCTTCATTCAAAGGACCACAATAGGTGTACCAGCTAGCCCAATGTATTTTTTTGAAAGATGAGGTAGAACCCCAAAAGAATTTGTTAATAAGACAGTTAATCTTTTTAATGATAGAGGTGGTAGGGACAATGGTGGATAGCAGATAAAAAGGCAAGGAGCAAAGAATGCTTTTAATCAAAACAAGTCTAGCTCCAAAGGATAGAAGATGGAATTCCCAAGAGGAAGTTTTCTTATAAATTTTTTGAATCACCTCATCAAAAAGGGAATATCTTTTCGCACGACGATATAAAGGAGTACCTAGGTACTTATAAGGAGAATATGATGAGCAAATATCGAAATACTCTTAATAGCATTGATCCTAGAAGGAGAAATTGACTTACTAACAATAAAACCACTTTTATCAGGGTTAATTTTTAAGCCACTTTCTTTTCCAAACAGAATAAGGAACTTACAAAGTTTTTTAATGTAGCAGGTAGATCCATTGTAGAATATAATAAAATCATCTGCAAAGCTGAGGTGGGAAATAGGAAATCCCCTAGTTTTGTAGAACATGTTAGGCATTTTATCAAACATCTGTTCAAGACTTCTAAAGAGATATTCCACCGTGATATTGAAAAGGGGTCCCTTGCCTTATCCTATGGGAGGAAGGGAAGAAGCCATGAACCTTGCCATTAATAAGTAATGAGAACCAAGAGTTCTCAATACCATTCTTGATTAATGTAATAAAATGATTGGAAAATCTAAAAAGAGACATAATTTTATAAAGGAAATTCCAACCAATGTTATCAGAAGCTTTTGGAAATGTCGACTTAAAACTAGGTTCTCACACCGAACCTTAGTATTTAAATCATGAACAATTTCTTAGGCTAATAGAAAATTATCAAAGATAGATCTACCTTTGACAAAACCTGTTTGATTGGGGAAGATAATTCTAGGAAGTAATCTACCAAGTCTTTTGGCTAGGATCTTAGATATGAGCTTATTAAAAAGGCACAAAGGCTTATAGGCTTGAAATGGTTCCAAAGTTCAAGATTATCGATTTTAGGAATTAAGATAATGGAAGTACTAGAAAAGTATTTGGGGAGGGTAGTTCCTTTAAAAAAATCCAAAACAACTTTAATCACATCTTCTTTGATAATATGCCAACACTTTGGAAAAAAAAAAACCTTAGTATTTAAATCATGAACAATTTCTTATAATAGAAAATTATCAAAGATAGATCTACCTTTGACAAAACCTATTTGATTGGGGAAGATAATTCTGAAGTAATCTACCAAGTCTTTTGGCTAGGATCTTAGATATGAGCTTATTAAAAAGGCACAAAGGCTTATAGGCTTGAAATGGTTCCAAAGTTCAAGATTATCGATTTTAGGAATTAAGATAATGGAAGTACTAGAAAAGTATTTGGGGAGGGTAGTTCCTTTAAAAAAATCCAAAACAACTTTAATCACATCTTCTTTGATAATATGCCAACACTTTTGAAAAAAAAAAAGGTAGTAAATCCATCAAGGCTAGCCATTAATCAGTATTCATAAGTAAAATGGATACAATTTCATACTGAGGGTATGGAAGTAAGCATTTTGTTATCTTCTTTAGTAATGATCTTAGGGATAACTTTAGGCTAGGATAACTCATCATAGAACACATTATTATTAAAAATATTAGTGAAGAAGGATACCCAAAGCTCCTTGTTAAACACCAGCTATTATCTTTAGTTTTGATTTTTTGATGTGATTTAGTGCCTTTTTCTTTTTGAACATAGCATGTAAATGTTTGATATTCCTATCACCATCCGATATCATTTTCAAGGAAGCCTTTTTCCTCCAATAGGTCTCCTCCATGTCTTGGTAGCATGTTAACCTATCTTTGGCTTGATTTAATATGGAAATTTTGGAGGGATCATGAATAGCAGCTTCTTCTAAAACTATGACTTCTTGGTCTAAATATTTTATGTTTGTGAAAAGATTTTTGAAGCAGTGTTTGTTCCACCATTTGAGATATTATTTAAGCCTTTTTAATTTAAGCCACAATCTCGTCATCCCAACAATAGAGTCATCGGAGTAGAGAGGATTACCCCAATAGTAGCAACCACCTCCAGAAATCTATCATCCATAAGCCACATATTTTGAAATCGAAAAGGAGTATGAGAGGAGGGGATTGCATAATAGAGATGAGTAGCAGTAATGATCACGAGTTGTTCACAAGTAATTGGAAAGGAATTGATCCATAAGCTAAACAATCATATCTAATCTTTGTCAAGTTTATTCGAGGTGAATTGAAAACCAATAAAAGCCTAGATCGGGTGAAAATCAATCATATTATTGAAATCCTCCATAGAGAATAGGTTAGGAGCTTTGCCACCAACGTTCAAGAGGATGAGATAGTGTTGAAATCCCCACCCACCGAAGGAGAATTAACCAGGATGAGAAATTAATTAGATCTTCCCACATGATCCTTCTATCATACCTATTACAAGAGGCATAAACAAAGGATCCAAAATAACACCAATTGTCAAAGGTGATTTTAACATTCACCACCTGGTGAAGATCCTGAATAATATGTAAAATAAAAGGACTTCTCCAAAAGATCCAAATTTTATTACTCGAGTTAGCGAAGAAACTATCAAAGCCAATCATTCTAGGAATAGATTGAATGCTAGAAGGAAGGATAAAGGGTTCCAAGATGTGAAAGAAATATTATGGGTGCCTAAGTTGTTGAGTTCTATAATTGTTTGAACATTGGCCAACCCCGCAAGCAATTTAGATAAATTGTTAAAGTGAAATAAAAGTTAAGGGCATTTCTCCTTCTTCTGTTGATGACCTAATGTAACTTGGGATTTGTTAGAAGAAGAAAGGGAGGAGGGATTAGAATTAGGCAAAACACAAATACAAATCGAGTAAAAGTTATCTCTAAATAATGCACACCCATTCCTATAATAGAATTCACTTGACCTTTAGCTAATGGAGACAGAGGTAGGGATATTTGCATTGGGGAGCCAACAACTATGAGAGATCTAGAGCTACTATTAGAGCCATTAATGTCAATATTGTTACTTTGTAAATGGATTCCAACATGAGGAGCCTGTTGGGAAGTGAGCCAACCGATAAATGCTCAACCGTATCCATCTTAGATTTGGGCAGTCTTTGAACCGGAGGTTTGTTTCTATCAGGTATTGGAACGAGTCTATTAGTGACCATATCATTTTGTGGTTCATTCACAGGGGCTTTAATGGACGGAGCAGCTTTGGATAACACAGCAGAATGTTTCTTTAAATGGATGAGCCACAAAACAATCGAAATCCATGCCCATGAATTCTACAATGGGAGAAAAATATAGGAAACATTTCAAACTCTACTTTTTGTAAATAACCATATATTTTTGATCCTAAATAGATTTCCTTTGGATATTTTTTAGTTATATCCAATTCCATAAGTATCCGAGCAACAAAGGGTCAAGTGCTAGATGCGGTCGCTTAGTCCAATTGGAGAGGCCAACCAACGACAAACAAGAAACTTGGGATTAAAGAAAGGTTGTTAGGAATAGACAACCAAAGCGGAATGATAAGAGATTCCTCCTTAATGTCAAAAATGGAGTCCATTTCAATAGCATATGGCAATTAAAATAAATTACGATCATCTAGCGAAAACATAGGAATAATCCAAATCATTGACAGTTGAATCAATACATGCCATGAATCAATTAAACCCATAGAAAATGCACCGATAATTTGATTATGAAAAAGGCTCGATATTTTCCCTAGAGCAAATTTATCAACCAAAGCAAACTCAAAAGGTTTAGCAAGCTTTTCAACCACTGAATCTGAACACATGATCGCGGGTACACCCAGAAAGACGTAGTAACAAATTCAAAAGACTCATCGAGATTCTTTGCCTTACCTACAAGCACTTCCTTGAAGGATTTAGAAGCCATTGAGGGATTTGAGGTAGAGAAAGGGTTCAGTACCTTTAACGAAGAGAGGTGATGTAGGGTTCCCCAAGGGGAGCAAAGTAGAATCTATAATCAGCAATCTAGCATTACAAAGAAAATCTAAAATGACCAAGTTGTCGAGAAGAAACACGATCTAGGAATCACACGCAACAAGGTGAGAGGAAATCGCCAGCAGGTGGCTGGTGTAAAAGTGTCAACACGAGGGCTTCCCAGGAGGTCACCCATTCTACTACTACTCTCAACCAAGCACAACTACCTGCAAAGTTTTGATGGGATCCGGTGCACAGGTGCTAGTTGGGTCACACCCAAAAATGTCATGCTTTTTTTTAGACATTTAGGGAAATAATTCGCAAACTCCCACACATCATGCTTGTTGCCATTCTCAAGACACATGTTCATTGCATAATCAAATTTTATGTTTGATAATGCTAATCTTTTATTAGACAACGAAAGATAATCTTAATATAAATAAGATAAATTTGCTAAATGGCAACAATGTTAAATTAACTACGATATATTTATGCAATTGTCAATCAAGGATTATTTTATTTCAACTTATTATTATTTTATATTTTTAGTTGACATTAGCTTTCTCTAATTTTTTATATGATTTATTTTTGGATGGAAGGAAATATAAGAGCTTCATTTATTTTTATAAAAGTTAGTCATTTCAATGTAGAAAGCATTTGAATATTTCATGTGAATGTTTTATTTATATCTTATAAAATAGTTTTTGTTTATTATTTATCATATATTTGTGTTATTATTTCACCATCCAAGTAATGATTAAATAATTTAAATATTTATTATGTCATCATAATTTTTCTCAATAGCCCCCTCATGGAGAAGAATATCATGGAGTTTATTCTTGTCCTTCATATAAGTAATATACTTTCTTGTTGTCATAATTATTAAAGGTTTGGTCAAATTATGGATTATGGAAATATATATATCAATATTTATCCTTTATCAATATGATATTTTATGTAATAAAAATATCAATCACGATATGATTGCTTCAAATATATGCTCTTGCCAATTCAATCAAACCTAGAATAAATTTTGTCACTTTAATTACTTAGTGTAGTAAAAAAATTAATAATTTTCTGACTTAATTTTAAGCACAAAGCTGTTAACTTGGCTTAAAAAATTCTTTGAAAATAAAACTAAAATAATAATATTATTATAGATAATATAAACTTAAATTTCTTAAATATAATGTATAAAAAATGCTTGAAATATATTTATACAAGGGGAATTAAGGACTATTTTATTTTAACTAATTTATGATATATCCCACTTCATCCTCCTTTAAGTTTTTTATGACTATTTTCCTATACCCCTTTGGGGTTACGCTCTTACCAAGCATCAACTTAGCATAAGTAGGCTCCTTAGATTTTGGCCCACCTCAACCTCTAGAATCTTATTATTATTGTGTTGGACTAAGAGGTGTAAAATTCCTTTTCCCCATGAAAGTACCAATCTCTCTTTAATTATCGGAGAAACTTTAATCCAATGCTTATTTCTTATTATAAGTATTAACTAACATAATTGATGTTTTATAAAAATAATTAAACAAATTGACAACAACCTTTTAACTTGATCTTGTTGAAATATTCATGGTGAATGTCTTACTTTGCTCATATAAAAAAATCACTCAATTTTTATTTCTCTTCAAGCGATATTTTAGTTTCTTATCTCAACTCAAAAGTAGTTAAGAGGAAAAGAGCCTTTAGGAGACTTATCCTAAACCTCAAATATACCGACCTAATGTTTCTCAAGATGATTAATTCATGAAGAAAGCTTGGGGACTCACATCTTCTTAAACAAAATCAACATGAGGTAGCTTACTAGCTGGGCAGTGAAGTCTACCATACTAATAAGATGCTCGTTGGTTTGTAATGGTCAAGTTAGGAAGAAAATCGAGGACTGCATCTTCCAAATAAGTGACCACTAGGGTGACATACTAGTGAGGTAGCGGTGTAGACCGACCTAGAGCAACTAATGAGTGAGTGTCATAGAGCTTGTTCTCACATAAAAAATAAACGAGATAAAAGATATGTGTTTATTTTGTGCTTGTGTTAAAGAGAATAGGACACCGCTTGGGTTCTCTTACACCTATCTAAAACATGAAATGGTGCCAAGGATGGAAACCAGGAATTCCCACTAAGAAAGGATACCTCTTGGGTTCTCTACCCTAACTTAGTTATGCTAATCAAAATAGGATGCATCTTGGGATCTCTCACACCTATTCTAATGGGAGATTGTGTTTGATTGTGTGTGTGTGAAAGGGGATAGGATGTCACTTTGGGGACTCTTACATCTATCATAAACATGTCATGGTGGATTTGCAAGACAAGCAAATGATGCAAAAGAAGAGAAGATTTTGATGAAATGGAATCATATTCTTGTTCTTTAGTTGATAATTATTTTCAAACATGTTTTATGGATAATATTTGTTAGAGCCCATTAATTAGAAGCAGGTGTTCCCCTTTACAATCAATGAGTGATAAGATCCTCCTTGGTATGCCTTCTCTAGAGCATAGGGACCTTCCCAAGTGGGTTCAAACTTGCCTCCCATCTTTCGACGGCCAGTAATTGGTATCCATAAGACTAACACAAGTTCTCCTATTTGGAAAGACCTGGGACCAACATGTTGTGAGCTTGAATCATTTTTGTACAACTCAAGGTTATGGCACACCTCTCCTCCAAACCTTAGACCTCTTCTAGCGCAACTTTGCACTCTACTGTAGTAATCTTGCTACCAAATTCTATCCTTAGTGATGGGAGTTAAACTTCTAAAGGTATAATGGCTTTGGACCCATACACCAAGGAAAATGGGATATATTGAGTTGGAGTATATGTGGCCCACAAGGCTTCAACCAACTACTCATTCCACTCGCTTGTTATCAAGAGACTTCTTTAGTGTTTGGATGAGAGTTTTATTGAATGCTTCTACTAAGCCAATTACTATGGGGTAGTAGATGGTAGAGTATCTCCAATCTATACCGTGTCTTTTGGCGAAGCTGTTGGTCTTAGTGCTTTTGAATGCAGTATCAATATCATATATAATTCATCGAGGCACCTCGAATCTATATACAATATGGTTTCTAAAAAATTGAAGAACATGCTGAGTTATGACCTCTGGTGGGATTGCCTCCCACTTGGAAAAGTGGGGTGGCAACTAAAATGAACCGATGACCCTTAGAAGAAGCAGGATCGATCGGATCTATAATGTCAGTACCCCAACACTCAAATGGATATGAAGTCAATGTAGGGTGTAGAATGTTGGGCGGTTGATGTAAGACCACCTGTGTACCGATGGAATCTCCTAGCTACATCCATGTAGTCTATAATCATCGAAGACTAATAGTATCCTAGTCTCTTGATCTTCATCTTCATCTTCAGACTGGATTGATGCACTCCATATAGACCTGAATGTACCTCAGTCATAATCCTATGGGATTCATATTTGTCTAAACAGCATAACCACATTTGATCAAAAGACCATCGGTACAAGATGCCATCAACGAGAGCAAAGGAGAGGGCCCTCTATTTCACTTGATAGGCATGTAACTTCTCTTGTGGTAGTTTGATAGTGTTCAAATAATCTATGAATGGTTTCCTCCAATACAACTCCTTGTCATTATAAGCAAATGGCAATCTCCCTTCAAGAGAAATTCTCTCGATGAGTTCAAAGATAAGGGACTTATCTATTTTGAACCCTTATTTGAATGGACTCATCTTCTATACATGCCAAAGCATCTGCTACTGAGTTCTCTACTTGGAGAACCTTGTAGATAGTGATTTCAGGGATTTGGGCCAACAGCTTCATGGTGTACTCATGGTAATGAAGAAAGAACCTTATAGGACCGACAATCTGATAGATGGCCAACTGAAAATCTCCAAAGATGTTGATAGTTTTGACACACACTATGATAGCTAACTCCAGACTGGTAATCAAAGCCTCATACTCAGCTTCGTTATTGGTGCAGGGATTGGAAACATAGTATGAGAATCTCATCACATCATGGTTAGGAGAACTATTACTATCCCTATCTTTCTTAAAAGAGTAGATTATGGTGCTTCCCTTTATGAAAAGAAGCCATCAAAACTCATCTCCCATTGGTGGTTATCAACCTAACCTAAGTTCATGATTTCTTCATCGTGAGATCGTCACGGAGAATTAAGGAAGTGGGTGTGTTGCTAAGAAATTTGCTACTGCTTATCCTTTTATCCCATAGAGGGGTACGAATGTGATATCAAACTATGAGAGAATCATGGGCTAACGTGCCAAACTTTTGGATAGCATTGGCTGTGTCATGAGATATTGCAGTGGATTGGTTCTGGAAATCAAGTTCACTTTATAAGAAAGCATATAGTGTCATAGTTTTGAGAGGTAAAGATTAAAGCTAGGCAATGTTTCTCAATAGGGTGGGTAGTTAAGAGGAATCGATGACAACCGAGGTAGTAGAGCACTCTCCTTCCCTTCATCATTAGTTTGGGCCAACAAAGCACGAAGATTCATCCAATGCAAAGAATGTAGAGGGTAAGTGGCGGGGATAAGGCTAGAACCGGCGCTTCACCAAATACTTGATATCTTCAAAGGTATCGACACTTATCATCCCATTTGAACTTGGCATCCTTTTGACAAGTCAGAATGGCATGTGTCTCCCTGATAGGTTGGAAATAAAGCGTCTTAGATAAGCTAACCATCCATGGAAAGATCTGAGTTGAGTTAAACTTTTAGGAGGTTGAGTTTCTAAGATAGCTTTAATCTTTTCTGAATCTATTACTATTCCCGGTGTTGAACAACAAACCCAAGAATTTTACCAATGCACACTTCGTGGATTCATTTTAAGGTTATATTATCTTAACTATTTGAAAACTACTCAAGTCAAAGAGATTCTAATCTTGACTACTAGATCATCTATGTCATGCTCAACGATGATGGATGAGTTCATTGAGTCATGGCCCATTAGTAGCACCAACATTTTAAGGTCAAAAGCATGACCATATAATAATAGATTTCAATCGATTTGAACAGTGTTTCTTTCATCATCGGGGCCATCTTGATTTGGTTATAGCTAGACCCATCCATGAAGGAGAAAACGCATGAGATGGCATGTCCACCATTAATTTTGGTATAGAAAGAGGAAACTAATCTTTAAGATATGCCTTGTTTAAGTCCCTAAAATCAATACATATGTGAATCTGGCCATTCTTCTTCTTAACTGGGATGACACTGGCTAACTAGGATATTTTTCTTCCTAATGAATCCAATTAGATGACTTCATAAATGACATGTTGTTTGGTTTTGAATCGCATGCATCTAGGAGCTTGCTTAATAACGCTTAACGATATGATCTATTGCTAGTTTGCGTCATGCCGGAGATAATCCATCTCTTCATAACTCCATGCAAAGGCTTAAACTTCGGTCCAATAGCCTAACTAAGTAATTAGTTTCTTATTCATTCAAGAATGAACGATGTATGTCTGCCTCTTGGTTGATTTCTGCTTGTTAATGGATCTCCTCATCAAATTTTGGCAATGCATTTTTGATTTGGAGATCATGGATCATCTGAGATTTCTAAACACACATCCTCATAAGAGTTAGTTTGGTGTGAAAAAAACCTATCAAACTCTAGATGGTTTATGACAACTAAGCGAATCATCATCATCTAGACCCACTATATATCCCGATCTTGAACGCATGCACTGTGAATCACCTATGCTTAAACCATGAGTAAGAAATCAAACTCTTCTTAGCAAGATTAAGAACATAAGGCAAGTACCAATCAAAAGGTAATTCCATTAATGTTTTATATGAATTATCCTCAAGTTATACATCAACTTTAGGACTTGAGGAGGATGATCCCAAAAAGAATCTCTTCGACTTCATATCCACGGAAGACGAGGGGCTTCTTTAACTACTAAATCATTAACTTTTGAGATGAAAGTGAGGTTAGAGCTTCTTAACTGATAGTTTTACATACATTTGATTCAAATACTTTGCTTCGTCTGGAGGCCCGGTCTTCATTATTATCTAGCTCAAGTGTCACTTCCAATGAAACCCACCAGAGGATTAACTAGTATGCTAATCACACTCATCCAAATGGATTCTAACTCTATGTGATTAGTATCATGTACACATAACTCTTACTGATAGCCAACCAAGTCTTCCACCTCTAGAAGCGCCTCTGTTTCTACCCTCTACCTCGCTCGGAGGAGGTCGGCCATCTACCCACATGTCCATATGATGAAATGAACTGAGTGAAATATGATATGCTATATTTCTTCTTCAATTTTTCTTTCTTTCTCACTTGGATTTTTATTTTTTCTTTTTTCTTTTACTTTTTATTTTTGTTTATTTTAATTTTTTATTTAAATTTTATCCAAGTTCACGAAAGGGAGTTTTGAGGAAGAGGTTGCATCCTCATATATCTCAACCTCTCTAACTAAAATGGCTTTTCATCTCCTTAACACATTACTTCACATCCTTCCTAAACTTGATGGCGATAGGGGAGAATGGATTCATCTTGTTCTGGTGTATCCAAGATTTATCAAGCAAAGCGGTGAATGAAGTATTCAATCAATAATAATAAAAACTTGGTATTCCAATCACCTATCTCCAAAGGTAACACTAAGGAACCTAAAGCCTTATCACCTTATTCATTGAATCCTCTCAACATCATCTAATCTCCTGTGTGATGTCGATCCTCAAATAAGTAAATGGTCTTTAGACTCATAATGTTCACATGTGCTGATCGATCACCGAGAACTCTAGCAAGTTTGAATTTGCTCATGTCCATTGTAATGTAGAGGGGACGGTTGTGCTCCATGTCCCCTAGAAGAAGGTCTTCATCTATCAAAGTGATCCCCTAGGCTTCTCTAGAATAATGTGCCTCCTCACCAATACCAAGCTGAAGCATATATCTTTGGATCAAAGAGATCCTTGATTAATGATTCCCTCATTCTTTGGATAAGATAAAGGCATATATGCTTAGCTTAGATGGCTATTTTCTTAGGTGAGAGAGGACATTATAGTCCACCTTAGTGATCCTCCACAAGCATATCCAAGGGTGGAGCATCCTAGGGGCTTCGATCCTATGAACCAATGACTTATTTTCCCATCTTGAGGTGTCGCCTAGGAGGTAGAGCTTTGCCACTCGGAGGTTGACTTGGTGATCTCTTACGGAAGGGTAATGGAAGATTCTACCGACGCCTCACCCTATAGGACCCTCTAATTGATTTCAAGCCTATCTTAAGAGGCAAATGTAGCATTCAAAGTAGAAAATCTAACTCAATCGAGAGGAAGATCAAAATTATTATAGTTGTTGTTTAGACTTAAAGAGTTACATTAGGAATAGATTTAGACAACCCATCAAAAGTGACACAGATATAATTCAAGCTAACTTTATTCTTAAATTTCTTGGATAGGAGGTATATAGAAATCAAGTAAAGTAAGAGGGTGTGGGATTTGATGCCTTCATGTGATACAAGTTGTCTACTAGAAGAAGAGCTAGAAGTAGAGGTCGATGAAGTAGTAGTTGCAACGATGGACTAGGGTTGGTCCGGTGGGTAATCTATGGCCATTTAGTATACATGCCTACCGTTGCTAAGCTCCCCTTTCCCCTGAGTTAGCTTTAGCAACTTGCAAACCTTCCATGATGTCTTTGGAGGTTTGAGCTAGCTCAGCACCAAGGAATGTTTTTTATTTTCTAGATAATTTTCTTAGAGGTTTTGGATAAAGAAATATCCCAACATTCTATGGTTTTGGAAGGAAAAGATCCCCAATGGAATGGATGTTCCACAAGAGTATTCCTTGGGATGACTATAACATCAGTCTTAAAGCTATGTTCAAGTCAGTCTTTAAATTGTGAAGTAATCTTCCAAAACATGACCTAGCATATAGTGGTAGGACAAAAGTTAGGATCATGGCTGCTGGTCTCTAAGTTTAGCTAAAAATCGGGCATCTTTAAGAGATTCATAAAGATCTTCCCTCTTAAATGAATAAGGCTTGTTAAGTTTATCCAAAAGAGTAGGTAGACCATAGCTACTGGGTGGTGGTATATGTATTACGATGATGTGGTTGAGGAGGAGGTGGTGTAGGCGTGGAGGTTCTTGTGGCGGCGGTGCATGGTGGTAGAGAAGGTGGAAACCACGGTTATGGAGAACCGTGTCTCAAACTGCTCGGCTATTTTCCCTTATCTACTATTATCATTGCCCCTGGTTTCTTCTCATATACCTTCTACAGCTTTGGCTTTATTGGTAGATCTCGAGAAGGCAATTGTTTGACTTCTACTTGCAAGCTAGCCGCCTTGTTGATTAATTTCTCAAAAGTTTTGATGGTGAAACCTTTGAGCATGAAGGTGACTGGGCCATGGATATTCTTAAATGGTGTGCTGTTCAGATAGCTGTGGTTCACATTTCAAAGTTAAATTACATCATCATAGAATGTAATCAATAAGAGACTCACTAGAATTTTATTAAGCCACAAACGCCAATAGTGACCCTTTGTTAAGCTCCAAAGAAACCTCTTGATAAAGAGTTGTTCCAACTCGAAAGTCTTCATGAACTATTTGGAAGTTCAACAAATGCTACACCAGCTACTCATGAAGATGGAAGAGTAAAGCGTAACTTCCACCAACATTGCAATAAATAGCTCAAAATGTGCAACTTGGGTTCCCATCAAAAAACTCTTGAAAGAAGGAGGCACAAAGGATATTGGATTGCATCAATTCCTCAGGGTCTACCCTTTGGAATTGATGATCCTCTTGAGCCAATTCTTCTTCTTTCACTTATGCTCAACCATCCTCTGATGTCTTTTTCTTGTATGGAGTTACTATCCACTACCTTCATATGCCGATGCAACCTTGCTTTACGGAGGTAAAGTCTTGTTGGATCCAACACATGCACCAACTCTGCGTCTCATATAGGATAGATTGTGCTTAGTTTTGAAGTGTTAAGACAGTTGTTAGCAGATCTTCGAGCCTCTTCTCTATCTTATCTATTTTTTCATCCTTCTGCTTTATCTGAAGGAGGTGTTGGAGTTGGCCATGTTCCCGCTTGGCCTCAACACCTCAACACCAATAATAAATGTTTTATCAAGGTTTCCATCCTGCTCTAACATACACGAAGAAATATAGCTATCCACGAAGGGGGAGAGGTCGGCTAGTCACCAACATCATAGTTCAACATATCATTATTAAGAAACATATCAAGGGATTATTTAAAAAATATAGTGTAAAAAATAGTGAAAAATAAAGATAGTGTAGTAGATATAGTAATTTAGATGAGTACACAATAAAACATATATAATTTTGAAAAAATACAATGTCAATGGCTATCGGGCACAAGCAAAACCAATAGGATGACAAAGACAAGGATGATAGGTGGTGGTGACAAGAAGGTGAAGCATTCAATGACAAGGTGGGTTCATTAGAAAAACATATTTAAGAAGAATTCTTCTTGAGTAAGAAAATGTCTACCCTAATGAGAAATATTGAATGTTATTGGGATAAACTTATCAAGATGGGTTTCTAATGTAGGAGATCTTGGACCATCGATTGACCCAAAAATTATCAAGAAGGGGAAACTATATAAATAAATTAAGGTTCTTTCAAATATGTTTAATTACCCAAGTCTAGTTCTTCAAAATCAGTGGCTTCATATTAATGAACTAGGTGCCTCCATTCCATACCAAATCATAGTATTCATGCATGAAAATCTAATAATTAAAAAATATGTTTAATAGACTAAGTAAATCCATATTACTCTTGATCTTCTTTATGGTAGAATGGGCTAAACTAATAATACTATCAAAGTTGTTGATGAATGATAAAGAGAAATCATTAAATTTGGTAATATAGAAATTAGGAAGACCTTTTTATTTGAGAGAATAGAATTATGTGTGGATTAAAATCAACAACAAGCAAGCATTACTCCTAATAGTATGTTAAAATTAATAAAATTAATAAAATATAAAAATATTAGTTAATCTAGTTCTTAATAAAGACAGAAGAAGAGGGGGACAATGGAGTGCGGAAAAGAAGATGAGATTTAAGAGTTTGGAGGCTAAAAGAGAGTGATAAGCTAAAAGAGAAATAATTTTTTTTAGATAAGTTCTTGGCGAAAGTTTAGGATAAAAGGAAGGTAAGTGAGATGTGTGGGGAGAATATATAGGCATGAAGTATTCTAATAAAAGGCCAGAGGTAAGAAAATAAGAGATAAATAAGGAGGAAGAAGATGATTTTAAGGAGAAGGAATTACCATAAAGAAAATTGGGGTGAAACACAATAAACCCTAACAAAGAGAGTCCCAAAAGCATAGCTTATCACAAAAATGTATTTACTTTGACTAATATGTTAATTGATAATGTATTGTATTTATTTTACTTATCCTTAGTTCATCAAAATAATATCATAAATTTATTTCATTATTCATGCTATATATTCCAATTACATCTAGAATAAATAAAAATATTGAGGTATGGGGATAGTAAAAGAGAAGAGAGATTGTATAAGTTGTTAAGCAAAAAATTAAAATAAAAACTTCATAAATATTTCTAATTCAATAATTAAATATTTTTTTATGAATGCATGAAAAGTGCCTAAAATACAAGGTCCTTATGCTTCATCATAGGAGGCCATAGTTAAAATAATAAATTATCAAAAAAAATTTTGAAAACAAATATCTAAAGAGGATACACTTAAACCATCATGAGAGATGAGTTTATTGCTATCATAATAATCACTTTAATTCTAGTCATTCATGTAGCCACATGTCAAATACAAACGTAGAACAAAAAAAATCCTAAATGTTTTAAAATTTAACTAATAAAAAATAATCATAAGATGTATAAAGATTCATATTAGATAAAATTAAAAAGGTAAAAAGAGAGAACATACTATTTCATGTTCAAATCATGATAAGAACCACTATATGTTCTATTATTGAATAAAAAAACATTAAAAATGCCTAAATAAAATCATCTTAACCTTATCAACAAGACTAAAGTACCCTGTTTCAAACTAAGAGGTGGAATATATCTAAATTGGACTTTATGGGCATCCCCCTTGGTTACTTATTTTTAAATTGCTTCTCATAATTACTAATTCACAAGCCTGGAGAAGGACTCATATCAAGCCTTTTAGCCACCTTGCTTTCACCTTTGGGATACATTAACACATTTATTCTTAATAATATCAAATCATTTTTACCTCTCTCATATGTTTTCTTAATTAACGTTATAGATTTTTTTCTTTTAATCTTAGAGGTGGATCATCACGAAGTTGGTAGAAAGCAACTTGAAGAAAGAAATACCCATGAAAAAGTATAATATGGTGCTAGAGCATAGCTTTGTTCAAGGACTATCTGTTGGGTTGTTTAGTATGTTGCCAGAGAAATTTTATGACAAAGTTAAAGAAGGAAGCATAATATTGAAGCCTTCTAAGAACTTTGAATTTTGCAAACCTATACAAACTGATTTGGTAATATATGCCAATGGGTTTAAATGTGAACAAAAGATTAGAAACATTTTTAGTTTTCCTTGGTTCAAAAAAATTGTAACGGGCTCAGAAGATATGTTAGTTCCTCTCTATAGGTATAAATATATTCATTAACTAATTAAAACATGCTTAAAATAGGGATACTTACATTTGAAACCAAAAGCAAGCAAAGCATACATACATCCTCGATTCCACAAAATGGTTGTCATTGGATATTCTAAGAGCATTTCAACAATATATGTTTTGAGATGAGGGCAAGGTGTTTGGCTTGTTTTCTTGATAGTGGCTTATTACCAAATAAGATAGACATGAAGATGAATATAATAGAGTGGGATACGTATTTTAAGAAATATATAGAAAATTCAATGGACATAATCGTAGATGTTGCATCACCCTTGTTCGTAATTGGTATAATGATCAATTATGCAAAGATATGGGTTGCAACCTTAGAAGGAAGAAGGGATTTTTTACAGACTTATGCATTCCATATGTAACACTACCATTGCCGGTCCCAAGTACGGATGAAAAAAGTGGAGGGTTGCGTAGTAATCGACAGCTAGCATAAAATTTGTCGAAATAATCATGACATGAATCCTTTAAATCATTGTGTTAATGCTAGCCTCCGAAAGCGATCAGTATGGTTTGAAAAAAAGAAATGTGATCGGGCTGTTACATAACAAGGGTTCCCACATTATGGACGGAAAAGAATTTAGTCCATGAAACTAGAATTAGGTTAGGATCTTGGAATATAGGTACTCTGTAAATTAATGGAATTAATAGATATTATGGTTCATAGAAAGATAAATATTTTATGTGTTCAAGAAACTAGAGAAGGCCAAGGAGATTGATAGTTTAGGTTTTAAACTTTGGTATTCGGTAAAAGTCGAACTAGAAATGGTGTAGGTTTGATTATAGATAAAAGTTTGAAGGATAATGTTATAAGTATTAATAGATGTGGAGATAAAATTATAGCTTTAAAGATTATTGTGGATACTAAGATTATCAATGTTATAAGTGTGTCTCAAGAAGTTTTAGAGGTAGCTCAAAGAAAATTTTTGGAATGAATTAGAGGGATTAATACAAAAGATATCTCTTGAAGAAAAGTATTTATTGGGGAGATTTAAATGGACATGTTGGTAGAGTGGTAGAAGATTTTAAAAGTATTCATGGTGGTTATGGATTTGGAGTGATAATGAAGATATATTTGCATTAGCTTATGATTTTGTAGTTGCTAATACTTTATTTAAGAAAATAGATGAACATATTATTACTTATAAAAATGGATCTAGTAAAACATAGATTGATTATTTTCTGATAAGAAAAATAGATCGTTTAGATTGTAAAGATTGTAAGGTCATTCCAAGTGAAATTTTAAGTACCCAACATATTAGTTTTAGATTTTAAGATGAAAGGTTATAAGAGAAAAAATAAATTAAATTATTGTTCTAGGATTAGATGGGGACACTTAAAGAACACAAATAAAAATATTTTTAAGAGCAAACTACAAAAAATTAGAATTTGGGATGTTCATAAGGAAGCTAATGTTATGTGGGAAAAATATTAAGTGAAATTAAGCAAGTTGCTAAAGATGTGCTTGGAGAATCAAAAGGAAAAACTTCTTTTAATAAGAATAGTTAGTGGTGGAAAAGAGAAAGATAAGAAATAAGACATTATTACAAAACTTGGTTTAGATGTAAAACTTCGGAGAATTGGGAAAGATATAAAGTGGCCAGAGAGAGATTCTAAGAAAGCAATATATGATAAAAAATTTAGCTTTTAGTGATTTGCAATAGATTAGATACCAAAGAAGGTGAAAGATGTATCTATAAGTTAGCCAACCAAAGAGAAGTAGGGTGAGGGTGAAAATAATAAAGTGCTTTTCTAAAAGATATTGAAAATAAGTGGATGAGGTATTTTGATAAACTTTTCAGAAGGATCTAAAAGTACGATTGATTTTAGCAACCTTAATACCCAAAACAAAAATGAGAATTTGAATTAGAAAACAAAGCTTAAAGAATATTCCAAATGTTTAGGAGATCGAGGAATTTCTTGGCTTACAAATCTTTTTAATGTTTTTAAAGACTAAAAGATGAGAGATGAGTGGAGAAAGAGTTTGTTGGTTCTATATTTAAGAATAACGATGCACAAGAGTGTGCAAATAGAGGAATTAAGTTAATGCCATAAAAAATTATGGGAGAGAGTAATTGGTTACATGTGATGTACAAGTTTCTCACAATCATTTCATGCGTAGATCTACTATGGATGCTATACATTTGTTAAGAGGTTTGATGGAGAAAGAAAGAAAGTAAGAATGATCTACATATGATATTTATTGATTTAGAGAAAGCTTATGATAAAGTCTCAAGAGATGTTTTTGGAGAGTTCTAGAACAAAAGGAGATAATATTGGTTATATTCAAGTCATTAAGGATATGTATACTAAGTTACTTGTGTCCAAACACAAGGAGGATTGACAAAATATTTTCCTATATTTTTGGATTACATCAAGGATCAACATTAAGCCCTTATCTTTTTTACTTTAGTTATGGATGTTCTTATGAGGCATTTACAAGAAAATGCTTGGTGTATGCTTGATGACATTCTTCTTGTTGATAAGACTAGAGGGAGTCCAATAGAAACTTCAATTATGGAGGTCAACTTTAGAGTGTAAAGGTTTTAAGTAGATCTAAAACTGAATATATAATGGAGTGTAATTTTAGTTGTAGAATAGTGTTTGACTTTAGGTGATCAAGTCATTAATAAGAGTGAGATATTTAGGCTCTATTGTTCAAAATGAAATAGATGGAGATGTTATTAGTAGAATTCAAGTTGGATGGTTGAAGTCGAGGAATGCATGCCTATTATGTGATAGAAAAGTTCCACTTAAACTTAAGGAAAATTTTATAAGATGGTGGTAAGACCCAATGACTTATGAATGTTGGCCATAAAAGAGAAGCATAACACTAAGTTAAGTGTAACAGAGATGAGAGGCTCGTGGATGAGTGGCTTTACTCTTAGAGATAGAATGCAAAATGAGTATGTTCGGGAAAAGTTGGAGTAGCTCAGGTGGTAGATAAGATTAGGGAGAGTAGATGGTTTGGCCACATAAAGCATCGACCGTCCGATGACCCGATTAGGAGAGTAGATGCATTAGATTTACCTTATGTTAAGAAAGGTAGAGGTAGACCTAAAAAGACTTGGTTAAGATGTATAAAAATGATCTTAGTATACTTGAATTAAATGAGAATTTGACACATAGGACACAATGGATGCGAGAAGGATGATCCCACCTAGTAGGATTAAGGCTTGTTGTTGTTGTTGTTGTTGTTGTAATGCATTCCATATGTGCCTATTATGCCCATGAGTTAAAAAAGTAATAAATGTAAGTTTTATGTTAATGGATGATTATTAATACCATATATTCGTCAATATTTAATGGTTTGTCAAACAATTGCTTGCATGTTCATCACTATGAACTTTAATTTTCATATATCTTGTTGATAAGAATTAAATTAGTTTCTCGTAGTGTTGCTCATTTTTCCTAACAACTAAATGTAAAGTTATCCTTGGAGGCTTTGGATTGATATTATTAGCACTTAAAATAATTAAACTTTTGTAGAAATCAAATACACTTCATGTTATATTCTAAAATCACGAAAAGAGATTTAAAAATATTAAAAAATGATAAATTGAATTATTCCTGGTTGATTTATTCAATTGTTGGAGGTCTCACTTTTTATAAATAGATGTAAATTTGAAATTACATGCATATGAAATTAAATTTTGCTTAATACATAAAAAAAAATTTAATGGATGATTAGTTATGAGGATTAAATTTTCTATTGTGTCTTGCACATGGATAGGTTGACCTTAGCTCTATGATGGAAATGCAATTCAATTGATTGATTAAAAAAATCTATACATTTAAATTCAATGATGTTACCATCAAGCTTTTTTTTATGGAACCGTATGAGAAAGATTATCCACTTCAAGTTGATATAGGAGGTTTTCTTTGCTTTAGATAAAATGGGGCATTCTTCTCTGCTTCAGATAAAACTTCTTTTGAGTCTCTGCAATTTTTTATGCCTCCATGACAAATAAAGACTGAGAATGAATAAATGCAAAATAACACCATATAAGGTGCATGACAAGACTTGGACAAACAATATAAATGAATATTTAATGAGTTACAATCAAATTTATATTAATATTTGGTGGCAATTGTATTACAACAAGGACTATAATAGCAAACAAATCATACGTTAGGTAAAATCTGAATGCTGTATAATATATCATGTGCTGGTATTTTGCACATATCTTACTCATTTTTTAGCCGAATTTGATGAAATAAATATCGTTGGAAAGCTAACAAATTCCTATACAACTTTAATGTTGATCATTTTTGATAATTACCTATGGATAAGCTACAGTTTTTACAAACATTACATGAAAAAAGTCTGAAATACTGAAAAATATATCTTGTGCGTATTTCTCATACCTCCTCGTTCCTTAGCAAAATTGGCTGAAATAGGTATTTTTCGATAGCTAACAAAATTTTCTATAACTTTTATGTTGATCACATTTGATAATTACCTACGGATGAGCTACAGGTTTTGCAAACATCACATGAAAAAATTCTGAAATGCTGAAAAATATATCATGTGCCGATATTTCGAACATATCTCACTTGTTTTCTGAATATGATGAAATAGGTATCATTGGAAAGCTAACTACTTTATCTAAAAATTTATGCCGACCATTTTTGATAATTACCTATGAATGAGCTACAGGTTTTGCAAGTATCACATGAAAAAAGTGTGAAATTCTCAAAAATATATCATGTGCGAATTTGGCACATATCTCACTCGTGTTTGGACAAATTGAATGAAATAAGTATCTTTAGAAAGAACGAATTCCTCAACAACTTTCATGTTGACCATGCATAATAATTACCTACAGATGTGTGACATGTATTTTTTGCAAACATCACATAAAAAAGTCTGAAATACTGAAAATATATTATGTGCTGATATTTTGCACGTATCTCTCTAATACCATAGCCAAATTGGATGAAATAGGATTAGTTGTAATAATTCTTCTATAACATTTATTTTGATTATTTTTATAATTACCTATGGATGCTCTATAGTTTTCATAAAAATTACATAGAAAAGCCTAAATTGCTGAAAAATATATCATGTGCCATTATTTCCCATATTTCTCACTTATTCTTTCACTAAATTAGATAAAATATATACCATTGGAAAGCTAACAAATTTTTTTATAATTAAAATTTATTCATACTAGCTATAGCTCGACTTGATCCATTCAGTTGGACCATCCAAAATAAATTTGTTTCAATCATGGGATTTATAATGCAAAATGGAGATTTATCACAAAGCAATAAACAAAAAAAAAAAGTTTATATTTCAAAAGTGTGTGAGAAACGACATTATACATGTATGCAATATCTAGAAAATCAAAGAAATACAATGCTAGTTTGCAATAACAACACTCAAATCTCAATAGAGAATGATGGTGGAGTACAGATCATCAACAAATCAAGTGAAAGTAATTTTACACAATATTAAACATATCACAATAAACTTATTTAGAATATAAGTGCTAAATACAATAGAAAAATTATATATACATCAAAAGCTTAATAGATTCAACAAAATATCCCATTACATCTCATCATCATTAACCGTTACTTAGGTCTACATTCAACAAAGAAAATTATATTTAATAATAAGAAACTGTTGCACAAGATAGTGATTAACGAAAAGACTGGACAATTATTACAAAATCTAAAAATATAAAATCATCTTTCTAACTCCTTGTGCCATCTAGCCTTGATTATATAGATCTTGAAAGAAAGGATCGAATCATTATATAATTCTTTAATAAGTTGTCATAAATTATTTCAATCTCTTTACTAGAAGCTTAGAATACTATAATGTTTTGTCATGAGTTCATTGAATATTTGTCTTTCTTAGAATCTTGTGTTGAACTCTGAATTAAATTTACAACTTGGGCTACACTATCAGCCATCATGAGAATACAATCACATAAAGACTGATCACTATCATTACTTTTGGTCTTTTTGTATTTAGTAAATCCCTTTGAAGTTGAATGCATTGACTTTATTATTCATTTATGTAGAGTCCTAAGATTTACTTCAGTACAATCAATGGGTTGGGATGCATCTAAACATATTTTAATAAAATCTGGACGATTGTCTTGTCATCTCCTAAACTAATATGTTGAGTACCAAAAGAAGTTTCGAAGTTTGTCCATTCTCGAATGGAGTGAACATCACCACAAACTTTCTTGATCCTTTCATACATATCAACAAATTCAATCAAAACTTTCCAAAAAAAATATATACAATTTTCCAAAAAAAACATCTTGTACTAAAGAAATATTATTTATAGAAAGATAATAAATCTATCATCACAAAAAATAATCTACTTGCTAAAATGGATGTGTTCTGCGATCCAAATTTCTAGTTAATTATCAACTTAGTTCATGCAGCTCCATATTGCATTAGCCATTTGGTCTCTTTTGTCCAACCACAAATCAGAAATGTCTATAAATCTTATATCATGTCTATTAATATGTGCTTTCCTAACACACTTATTTTCAGAAAGAATGAAATCATCACTCATTTCTAAAATGATCCTATTATATAAGATGCAAGTTGCAAAAAAAAAAAATATCAACTTGTGTTTGTAATAAAAAATATGGGTTGCACGATACTTCCAAATCGATTTTTCAAATGACCAAAAGCACTACTATAGTGTAGAGTGATGAATGTCAAAGGTTAACCAACTCCTTAGCTTTTCTTGGTCTAATGCTAGTGAATCCTTTATGGAGATATAAAACTCTTCCTAATAGAGTATCCATCGTCCACTAGGTAGTACTTACTTGTGAGTAGCTGTGAGTGCTATTCTTTAGAAGTAAAATAACTAATGAAGTGATATTTATATTATAAATATTTTGTACCTTGTGGAATAACCAGACCATTATATTGTTTTAATATATTATGAAGTACTGTATCTTCATGTGCTAAATCTTCCCACCCAACTAAAATATATGTAAACCTTAAATCAAAGTTTATTGTTGCAAGCACATTTTGGGTGGGATAAGATATTTTGTCCCTCTAAAAGCATATTCATATTCTTTAAAAACCCTAACTTTAATATGGGTTCACGAGCTCAAATACAATCCCAAAATTAATAAGTTATATTAATAAGAACAATAAAATACTTATATAAGATATCATTATCGCATTTTAAAGAAAGACATGAATCTATCATTCAATTATATTTTATGTTGAGTTTCAAATGATGGAAGCATTATCATCTCATGTCATAACTCTCCTACAATATGCAATACAACATTAATGTACCTACTTACAGTTTCTCTGGAGCATTGAAAGTTGAATCGAGTGATTTGATTTCTCACACTATGCCCAAGGGTATGTAATAATTTAACAACACGCTCTTCAATTTGTACATTAAATGTGTCTACAAGTAAACCTCTTTTTTGAATATAATTTTTTTTAAAAGAACTTTTTTATTTATTTGAACCATATTCACTATATCGTAATCGATTCATGATACAATCTAGAAAAGTATGTTTCACATTGAATATTTCTCTCGGATTAATGCTCTCTCCTCAATGTATATAATTAAACATATATAATAATGATAGAGCCAACAATGCAAACATAAAATGACTAAAGCGATTTTTTATTGATCTCTACATCATTTGAAAACTCATTATAATCAGAGGATCATCTTTCACTATTTTTTAATGTCTTAGTCATTGACTTCTATAATGACAATCACTAAGCTTAGTCCTCCGAAAAACAAGTAAATATATTTAGAAAAATGACGAAATATGCAAATTAGTTGAAAAATGAAGGGTTGATAAAGAGAAAAGAGAAAGAGGAAGAGATGAACAAAGAAGAGAATAATCATTTTTGTAATCATGGACATCTCATTAAAGATAAAGTATGGTTGAATTAAAAGTTTTGATTGAATTTGTTGATATGTATGAAGGGATCGAGAATTCCTAGTATTTATTTAAGCCTCTTTGATAAAAAATCTATACTTAGATTTTTAATTTTATTATTTTCTTTGAAAGATTTGATGCTTCTCTTTTTAATAAGTTTGGGTGAACTAGACTTTGGGGAAATATTTTCTTACTTTATTTTTATTTTACATCATGGAACTTTTCTATAAACTTCAAGTTTTCTCTAACAATCTACATATTGTATATTAAATATAGTACAAAGCTAAATAACACTATTGTAGAAATTAGCAAGACAACCTTCCTGAAAAATAATGCTTAATCATGCAAATAAAACTAGATTAACTACAACATTATCAAAATAATCCTGCAATAGAGTTGTTAATCTTATTTAAAACTAAAATTTCAATAACAATGAATCAAGCAACCATCAAGCATTGTACTCTGAATACTTAAAACTGTTTGGTTGTATATAAAATAATTCCAAATTATTTTGTATACAAATAGAATTATTAAATTTAAATCATCAAATATATATTAAAAATTAAATAAATTATGCACAAAAAATCACTACTTCTTTAAAAATAATTTACTATTCATTTATTTTAAAATAAAATAATCTCTTTATAATTTATATATCAAAGGCATATTAAAATAATACTAAATTTATTAAATTATATCATAATTAATAAAAGTAATTAATGTTGCCTGACTAATAGCATTTTGGGATCAAAGAGCAATAAGTTAACAATATAAAGGCGCATCTTTAACTTACAATGGTTAATTGATATAAATTTGTTGAGCTTAGAATTCAATTTACCAAATTCCTTATAGGTTTGCTTTACACTAGCATTTTTTCTGCAAACAATAAATTAAACTAAGTTTCTAAATCCACACCAAATCAAAATTATGACAAAACTAGTCAACATAACTTCAAAATTATTCTACGCAAATCCTAATGACTCCTGCAAATGAAAATCAATTGTAGGCCAGTTCTTAATTCCATTAGGTGGTGCTATCCAGAAAGGGCCCCTAATAAAGCTTAATTATCGAAGCTTTAGAATAATACCAGATATCAATCATAATAAAGAAAAAATAGGTGCTGTATAAAATAAACCGCAAATAGAAAAAAAAATCATAGCAAGAATCTAAAAAAACCAGCACAACAAAATATAAAATCCATTTCAGCAACAAATTGAGAATCAATTAATTCCAATATTGACTTGAGCGAAGAGAAAAGTACCGTAAAAGCACCCAAAAAATTGGCAAATGTAAATGGAAGCATAGTGAGAATCTAATCAAGCGTTTCAGATGAATCAATAAAACCAAAATATTACCTCCTTCTCTACGTAGCAGGAAACGAATACTGAATTATTTTTAGCGAAATAATAGAAAGGAGAAAAAAGAAAGAGAAACGAAGAGATGTGCTCAATCAGCTCGCCAATCTAATAGCAGATGGCATAGGGGAGCTTTGTGAGCGGGAGAAGAGCTTTGCACACAGTATGGGAGAGGAAGATTTCATGCACGGGATGGAGAAGGTACTTTCGCTTGGAATGTCGTTGTGTGTACTTGTCGTAGAGAGGCGCATGGATGGAAGACGAAGAGTTTTGCGCACAAGACGGATGAAATTCTTCCTGCTGAAGAGAATGCGGATTTTTTAATTTCGCTCGATTTGATGGAATTTTAATTACACGCGGAATAGGCTATTCACAGGATTTAAAATACCGTAAAAATTTATCCTGCATTTATTTTATTTCAACCAGAACAATCAAAAATATAAAATACACCATGGCATTGCTCCTATCAATGGCTAGGGGACCACCTAATTTACTAACACAGCATTTAGTAACAACCCTTTAAAAACCAACTAACACTAACTATGATCTTTTTGTAGTTGAGCTAAAACTTGATCTCCTTCGGAGCTCTCATTCCTAGCTCAAATTTTCATTTATTGCTCCTTTGATCTCGTTACTGTATATGAACCTAATATTTTTACCTTCTTTGTTTCATTTTAAAAAATTTTATGTTAATCATTCTTTTCTTTTAATTTTGACTGTTAGCATGATCTATGAATTTCGAGCCATGAAATTTGTTTTTTTTTATTATATAGAGATTTTCTGATCTGCGATGTATTGGGTTGAAATATAATTATTATTTACTTTAAATTTGATTGATTTATTTGTAATTTATTTAACTGTTTCTAGTTGCTTTTTTTTTAAAAAAATACATGGGGTTTGTTGATTTGAATTTTTGTACTAGTCTATTTGTTGATAATCATTCTATTATGAATAAAAATTAATAAATGATTGCAATATTAGAGTTTTATCTACCGAACATTAGATTATGATGACTATAATTAATGTTGTATTATCTTCTCATTTTCTCAGATACTAAAAATCTTTAATAGCACAAGTTCTTACTCTAATCGTTGTCATTTTGGTAAGGTATGAACAGTTATTGGTACTTAATCTCTCAAGTTCCTTCAAAACATTTAGTTATTACTATGTAGTAGAATTATTATTATGCATATTATATTCTAAATTATAATTACAACATTTTTTTTATATATCACATTCTTAAGGTTTGACATATGCAATTAATAATTTATAAATTAAAGCATGCTAAAATTTAAAAAACATATTTACTAATTAGATATTATTTTATTTGCTTCAATTTCAAAAAAAAATTATCGTATTTTTAATGGTGGAAATTATAGATTGGCTTTATTATTGAAATTAAAAAGTAAAATTTATATGCATATCACACAATTCTTATATATTTTTATATCTAAAACCTGAAGTTTCATATACATATATCTAACACTTTAGTATATATAAAAAATGGAGTATTTATCTTTAAAAGAAAGGTAAATGATAATATTATTTTTATGTGATAATAAAGGTTTAAGCATTACTTCTGTAAATTTTAAATTTTAGATTTATAAATACATACGAATTATGTGGTCTATATGTATATCACCCAAATAAAAATATCATCGTGGTGTTTGTAAAATTTTAGTATAAGTGAAGTGATGAGAAAACAATTATAAAGATATTGTAATGTTTCTCTAACTAATGTTTTAATTTTCATAATATTACAGAATAATCAGTTAATTCAATTAGCCAAATAAGAGATGTGAGCATCAATATAATGTAAAATGGAGTTTTCTTTCGAAAGTGGAAAATAACTCTCCCATTATGTGTACCACTACCATTACACTTTTAGGTGAAAGTATTTAAATTTATTGATTTTGATAGATGTAGGTGATAACATTGATTGTATGGTTATGTTTTGGTGAAATAAATGCTATTGTGGGAGGATATATACATTAATCAACATGTTTATGTTGGTATGATGAATAAAATATCAAACCTATCGGTCTGATGAATAATTGTGGGCGGGGATATTAAAATTAAATAAAATATGAATAATTTTATTATTGTTGGTCTGATTTTTTTTTTTTTTTTTTTTTTTTTTAGGGAAACCCCATTATACGGGGGTATTTTATTACCACAAAAATAAGGTTACAAGATCCTTAAAAGGGGTTACACTCCAGAACTATTGCTCAAAGAGCTACAATCAACCTAGGGAGAAAAACCCCAATCTAAATACATCCAAAATCCAAAGAAAGCATTAAAACAATTAAAAGTAAAATAGTAACTGGAGCAAACCTGCAAAACAATAAGAGAACAGCAAAAAAATATAGCAGTTAAGGTAATGCCGACAATAAGTGGAGGAAAACACCATAAAGTGATAATGATATTAAGGAAATGGGATAGAATCGGCTCAGGCTCAATCACATCCTGTTGGGGCAGATGCAAGTATGAGCATCCGGACTTCAGCAGAAGGGTTACATCATAGGAGCAACTACCAAACCAATAGAAAGTGAGATCGTCACCGCCATCATAGCCAACAAACCTGAGAGAAGGCAAAATCCAGTTGTTGATCGATAAGTGAGCTTTATAACCTGCAAACCTAATCAAGCTCATCTCGAGATTAAGACCATCCCAATAGAATATATCAGTGCACAAAAAGGCCCAGGAAACCCTCCCCTTATAAATGACCTTGGGATAGCAGTGGTAAGGTAAAGCAATGTATTTCAGCACAGGGTATGTAATACAAACATCCAAACTACATCCAAGAATTGCATTTAGAGCAGCACTACCAATAAGAGCTTTCATGGGTGCCATATAGGTAATTCAGTTCATGAATCGAACCAAATAGTAGAACATTTAATAATCCAGTTAGAATATCATCATCAGCTGATGATATCATCAACCACAAGCAGTAAATAGGGAAATAGCTATTCACGGCCAGGACGGCTTTTTCCAACCGAAAGATGAGAAGGCAGCACAACCAACATATTGAAGAAATGAAAGCCCAATTTAACCCAGCAATCATGCGAAGTGACAAAATGCAACAAGGTATTGTATGACCAAATGTAACAACTAACCAAAGTATAAACCCAAAGAACTAACCAAAGTATAAACCCAAATAATGCACTTGAAAGAATTCCCATATGAATATTCCGGGACAGGATCGACCACAAGTTACGAGAAAAAATTTTAGAGCTGCAGTTCCAAGCCGATTTGACCATAAGCAGAAAAATGAAAGCCCAACTCAACCCAGCAATCATGCGAAGTGACAAATTGCAGCAAGGTAATATGTGCCACAGCCAAATGTAACAACTAACCAACGTATAAACCCAAAGAATGACTTAGTCGCAATTCCCATATGAACTAGTAGAACAAAAGCCACAAGTTAATTGTATAGATCTGTTCTAAGCAGATTCACAGCCATAAGCAGAATAATTTTCCAGATAATTCATATCAAAAATCGATCCAGATAATAGGACAATATAAGCACTATAAGCACCAAAGAAGAATTGCATCCACAAGCAGTAAACCGTATTACAATTACTCACAGCCAAAGGTGACTTTTTCAAATGTAGGATTAGAAAACAGCAAAACCCATGCATGATGCAAGTAATAAAACAATCAACTGTCTCATAGAAAAGGGTGCAAAGCCTAACGCAATGCATCCATTTGTAACAAACAACCCAAAAATTATCCAAAATATCGTTTAGAGTAGCCAAGCAAACAGATAGGTGCCGCAGGAAATCAGATCAAAATTAACCCAGGGGAACAATACAGATATTCCCCGCCAGACAATAATAACATCAAACAGAAAAAATTTCCATAAATCGAGATATTCACAGCCAGGGCCAACAGTCCAGCAGATCTTCTGAATGAAAAGAGGCAACAATGCTTAATGGGGGACCTAATCCAGTAAAACAACAATAACATAAAGCAGATAGGGTGCTTCAGCATTCAGAAAAAAATGAAGACAAGATGCAAATTCTACCGAATATGTCATGATCGATGTAAGGCAAACCCGTCTTGTCCAGGTTAACCAATCCTTTTAAGTATTTAGGAATAGAATGGTTATCAAAATTAGTGGGCTCATTCAATCTAGTCCCTAAATTAGTAAGGTAATCGACAAGCATTTCCCTCCATATATGAGTGATTTTGTAACAAAATTGATTGAGTAGAATTTTAGTTTGCTTGATTAAATAATATAATTCCACATTGCCATTTTTTTCGAGGAGATCAATTAGTAGTAAGGCATCCACTTTGATATTAAGCCAACCTTTCTGTAATGCAATGTTAAGAGCATTATACACTGCCATTAGTTCAGCAAAAGGAACTGAATTAGTAATAATAGGATTAGCAAAGGCCATGAGAACATCACCCTTGAAATTTCTAAAGATGCCACCACAACCAGAAGCATTAGGGGATACTCTCGGTGTTAATTTTGATAACGTTATCATGTGGTTTGGCCCAATAAAGTATTTTGGCTTGATTAGAGATGTTTGTATCAGGCAAATGCAAACCCAATTTAGAGGCGACAAATTTACACCCTTTTAAGTGTTTATATTTAATAAGGTTGGCTTTAAATAGATCACGGATTTTGAATTTAGTTTTGGCAATTATTCGAATGATTCATAGAAATATCGTTATGCTTAGCATCATTTCTAGCCATCCAAATGAACCGAGAATAATGATCGAGAATAATTTTAATATGACCTTTTATATTGTTTTCAAAATATATCTCGAGGAGTTGATAAATAGAAGCGAGCGTTATATTTGTCAATGGAGAAAAGATTATCGTACCAAATCCAAAGTTTAGATGCAATCGCTCCATTCACAAATTGGTGATTTACATTTTCAATATGGGAGCAACAATGACATTTTGATGGGAGGTAAAAACCTTTACCCCACATCAAGGAATCAATAGGGACAAAGCTTTTTAAGATACGCCAAGTGAGTATGGAATATGAGGTGGGAATATTATTATGCCAAAGTCGAGCATACACTTTGGAATAATCGCGAGGTTCTTTGATCATAAGCCAAACATTTTAAAATTGAATTTGTGAGAGAGTTTAAAAAGAATCGGTCTTTTATTGGATGTAATGTTTATGTTATTGAGTTTGTCTAAAAGGATGAGGGATATAATCAATGAGCACGGAAAAATTCCATTTATTATCATTCAGAAGAATTGACTTTGATGGTATCAATAGTACATGAGGATATTAATTCATCAAAAGAGTTATTTCCAAGCTTATCTTGCTAAGAAAGAGTTGCCAGAGTTAATGCCCCAAAAAATTAAAGATTCCGCCTTCCATTTGATTTTACAAAGTCTTTTCCAAATAGGAGAAGCGTTAGTTTTATAAGAGCAGTTCAATGGGTGCTTAGATAGGCAATATTTGTTAGTCATGAAGTTAGCCCAAAGGCTATTGTTGCTTCTAAAATTCCACTAGAGTTTATAAGAGAATGCGTTGATGGTGTCTTTGATAGATTTGCAGTCCAGACCACCTTCCCCACGCCACAGATTTTGTGCCAAGAGGACCAGTGTATTTTTGAGGAAGAGGTATTAGACCCCCAAAAAAATTTGTTAATTAGCCTCTCAATTCTATTAATACAAAAATTGGTTGGAACGATAGTTTGAATAAGATAAAGAGGCATCGAATTAATACTCTTAATCAGAGTTAACCTCCCTCCAAAGGATAGAAAATGATATTCCCAAGAGGAGATACGGTTGGATATTTTGTGGATTAAATCGTCAAAAAGGTAAGATCTTTTATGTCCTTTGAACAGAGGAGAACCTAGATAATTGATCGGAAGATGATGTTGATGAAAGTTAGTGATCCTCATTATCTGATTAATCCTATTATTGTTGATTTTATTAGCGGTTATGAAGCAACATTTATTTTTGTTAAGGAGGAGGCCACTTTCTTTGCCAAATTTTTTAAAGAATTTCATAATGGTTTTGATGTGCGGTATAGAGGCATTGCAGAAAATGATAAAATCGTCAGCAAAGCAAAGATGAGTAATGGGAAATCCACCTTGAGTTTTGTAAATCATACTTGGTTTCTTATAGAAAAGATCGCTCGTTCTCTGGATAAATAATCTACATATAAAAAAGCAATGGCGATAATGGATCTCCTTGGCGTGTGTGTGTAGAAGTGAAGAAACCGATTCTCCATTAACGATAAGCGAGAACCAAACATTCGAATACAATTTTAATGATAATGAATAAATTCGGTTTGAGAATCAAAAAAGTTGGAGTATAGAAACGAGGAATTCCCAAGAGAGTTTGTCAAAGGCTTTAGAAATGTCCAGTTTGAAAGCAATTACTCTAATAGGAACATCAATATCATGAATCATTTCTTGTGCTAAAAGGATATTATCGCCTATGGTTCTCCCTTTAATGAAACCGGTTTGATTACGGGAGATAATGTTTACAAAGAGGGTTGATATGGTTGGCGATTATTTTGGATATTAGCTTGTTAAAAAGGTGCATACTAATCGGTCTAAAATCATTCCATGTTTCGGATGGTTGTTTTAGGGATAAGTATTATGGAGGTGCTAGAGAAGAATCTAGGAAGGGGTTGCCATTGAAAAAGTCAATAACGCATTAAATCGACTTAATAATGGACCGTTGGAAGAATATAGTAGTGTAACCATCCCGCCGAATCGAGTGCGAATTCATGCTTTGGAGAATATTACTAATTTCAGATTCCGTCGGAGACTTACAAAGAGAGATGTTTTGATCAGAAGTAATTTTTGAGGGAATCAGATGAGGGTTAGCAATAGGTTCCAAGTTAATGTTATTGTTTAATAAATTTTGGAAATAATGGGTAACCGAGTCTTTAATATCATTTTTATCCGATATCCAATTATCATTATTGTTTTTAATTTTCTTAATTGAGTTTATAACTTTTCTTTTGTTGAAAAGAGCATGGAAATATTTTGTGTTTCTGTCACCATCGGCAATATGTTTAGTAGCAGCTTTTTGCCGCCAATAAGTTTCCTCCATGTTTTGATATTTAATCAAGTTATCTCTAGCTTCGTTGAGTTCATCATTTTTATTAGGGTCAGAAACGGCAGCTTCTTCAAGAGAGCACACAAGATCTTCCATAGTTTTAAGATTTGCAAAAATGTTTTTAAAATGATGTTTATTCCACCAGTTCAGAGTTTGTTTTAATCTTTTAAGTTTAAGCCAAAAATGGATCATGCCTTTAATGGAGTTATCAGGGTGAATAGGGGCCGTCCAGTTAGTCAAAACAATAGACATAAAGTCATTATGTTGCAACCACATATTTTGGAAATGAAAGGGGACTGGTGCGGATATTGAAGTAGGGGGTGTTTTCACAGTAATCAGAAGAGGGGCGTGATCAGACAGTGTTCTACTTAAGTGTTCTACTAGGGTATGAGGCCATTGATCAATCCAAAGGTGGTTAACTAGGATAATAATCGGCGTTGCCAAAGTCTAGAATTGTTCCAATAGTTGGAACCGAGAACCCTATATCGGTAAGGTTACGCCCGAATCATATTAGCAAAATCTTCCATAGAATTAAGATTAGGAGATGACCCTCCCCTTCTTTCAGAAGTAGAGAGGATGGTGTTGAAATCTCCGCCAACCATCCAGGGTTGAGTGACAGAGGAAGCTAAAGATCTTAAGTTATTCCATAGAATGTTCCTACCGGCTCTATTACAAGATGCATAAATAAAAGAGCACAACACGGTGAAGACACCCACAGAAATCTGAGCATTAATCAATTGTTGTTGGTTGTCAAGGATATTGATGCTGATAGAATTATTCCAAAACAACCAAATTTTGTTGTTTATGTTGTGAGTAAAATAAGGGAAACCTAGTGTTCTAGCGGTAGTAATCTTAGAAGAGTGGATAAGTGGTTCGGATAGTAAGGAGAGATATGAATGCTAATGAGGTTTCTAACGCGATTGAACTAGGAGTCCCAATACCACGAATGTTCCAAATGATGAAATTAATCATAATTGTTGTAATGAAAAGATTGATTGGATGAGAAAGAGGAGGAAGGAAATTATAGTTGATGTAGGGTTGATGAAGATCTTGTGATTCCGGTTGCATTTTAGAGTTATTTTGGATTTGAATGATTTTTTTTGTTTATAGCTTTGAAAGGGTCCGCTGTCCAAGGTATCTCCGTCGAAAAGAGTAGTTTGTGTGATCCAAAGTTTCATTATTACAAAGGAATCGTGATGGTAATTTCCTTCTACCATATCGAGAATGACTGATTAGTTATGCTATCATTTTGGCCATTCAAAGTGTTAGGGGATGTAGGAATAGTTTCATCTTCTTTTTCTAGATTAATGGTTTGTTTTTTTTTATTTTGTTGCTGATCCAAACTAAGATTTATAGTCGAGGTGGTGTTCCCAACCCTAAGTTCATCAGAATTTCTTTGGTTTGGGTCATTAGTTGGCACGCATGTTACCAATGGGCATAGTAGTAGGCATATTTTGAGTTCTAAAACCAACTGTCATCAATGTCATTGTTCAACACGAATAGCCTCCTTGCAATTCAAGTTCTAAAGAGTGATTTTGTGACGGATGATTATTTTGGTTAGCTTTTGGCACATATGCCATTTTAGTTGGTTGTTCCTTAGGCACCGAAATAGTGGGAATAGGAAGATTGTTTTTTTTTGAGATGTGGATGTAATATAAAACAATCTGTGTGTTCATGCCCATGAATTTTGCAGTGTGTACAGAAAGAGGGAAAGTTTTCAAATTCAACCTTTTAATTATAACCCATTTTTCAGATCCAATCATTTCTTTTGGATGTTTTTTTGTTATATCAACTTCAACAAGTATCCGAAGCACCGATGGATCTCACGGCCATAGCTTGATCAATTTGAAGAGGCCGTCCAAAGATAGCCCCCACAGCAAACAAAACCTGATGCGTAACAAAATGTATGCGCATATTGGGCAAAGCAAGCCAAATAGGAACAATTGGTAATTCTTCTTTAATATCAAAACTAGGTGTCCACTTAAGAAGTCGCATTTGGCAGTTGAAAACGAAATAAGAACGACGTGCAAAAACTCTAGAATAATCCAAATCATTTGATAATTGAATTAGCACATGCCTCAATCAATCCCACGTAAAAGTGCCCGTGAGTTTCGACTATGAAAAAAAGAGCGATATTTTCTAAGGCGTTTCAAGTTGAATTTACCCACCAACGAGAATTCAAATGGCTTAGCAAGAATTTCGACATCTGAATCCGAACACATTATTGCAGGCATACCACGGAAATCAGTAGACATTAGTTTAACCGAAGTATTAGGGGGAACGGATTTACCCGAGAGAGCATCCTTGAAAGATTTAACAGAAGCCGAAGGTAAGGATACTGGATCGAGCATACCGGAGTGCGATTTGTCCAGAGCAAGCGCGGAAAAAGCCATTTCCGCCATCCGAAGAGAGGCAGTATACATTACCAACTGAAGCAGGGGATAGATCGATACCAAATCGTAGAAGAACAACGGTTGATTGCAGTCGGAAGCAAGGAAAACACGGGAGCCGCCAGGAACGCGTTAGGGCTCGGGAGGAACGCGTTAGGGCTCGGGAAGATATTTTGATGGTTGTTACTGTTACTTTTTCGCTACTAATTTGTCTTTGAATAATCGTTATTGTTGGTCTGATGAATCTACTATTTTTTAGAGAATGAGAATATTCTAAAAAAAAATTAATTATTATTATTATTATTATTATTATTATTATTATTTGTGTTAGTTTCATTGATTTTATTGATCGAGTTATCTGAAAGTTTAGTTTTGATGACTTTGATTGTTTCGATCTGTAGCTTATATTATTTTATGTGACTAAATATTTATTAAATTCTCATTTTATTTTTTTATTAAATTTATTATTGTTTGCACTATTTTTAAATAATATTATTCTATTTAAGTCTATGTTTTAGTATTATAATTAATTGTATATTATAAATTTCTTAAAGAATAAAAAATACTCACTCAAGGTTTGAGAGCATATGATATATGTATGTAAATGTATATATATGTATGTATGTATGAATATGTATATATGTATGTATTATGTTTTATTATTATAATAATTATAGCATATCGGGTCATAATTGTAATTTTCGATCAACATGAAAGTTGTGAAGAATTTACGATTCCAACGATACTTTCTCTTGATTCCGACAGGATGAGTCCGATGAGACAAATAAAGATGGCTGCTCTCAAAAATTCCAGTACAGCTTTTTTACAGATTTGCAAAAGCTACTTACCATAATCTTAATTTTTGATCAACATAAAAGTTGTAAAAAATTTCGTTACTATTCCAACGATACCGAGCACACTCAATTCTGATACCGGATGAGATAGATATGAGCAAAATACTTCAGCTGCCACCAATTTAAAAAAAAATAATTAAGGCGAGCCAGTCGTCCGTTCAAGGGATGACTTGGCCAATTTTTTTCGGTGCCTAATTAGCTAATTAAACTTATAATTATACCTAATTTAAAAATATCCCATAATAATAATAATAATAATAATAATAATAATAATAATAATAATAATAATAATAATAATAATCCAGAATGCTATATAAAGCTAGGAAGTGTTATCTCGAAAAAACGGCCATGGAGACGCAAAATGTGTATCATCGGGGCCGGCGTCAGCGGGCTAGCGACTTGTAAATACTTACTGGCAGGAGGATTCCGGCCGGTGGTCTTGGAGGCTGAGCGGAGCATCGGCGTCGTGTGGAAGAGCATGCCGCATCGGCAAGGTTGCAGGATGTGAGGTGGGATTACCAATTCTCCGACTTTCCGTGGACGAAGCTTTTCGGGATAATAAGCAGGTGATGGACTATATAGAATCCTATGCTCAGATATTTGATCTCATAAGACATGTGAGGTTTGGAGAGAAGGTGGAGGGGATAGAATACGTTGGCTGGAGAGGAGGAGGAGATGGAGGCATGGAATCCATGGTCACCGGCGACGCCTTCAGCGACCGCCATGAGGGGTCTGCCATGTCACGGTGAAGAGTGTCGACGATGGAACAACAACAAAATTTATAATTTAATTATACTTATTAAATGTTAATTTGTGGAGATTAATCAAAGTTTGTTTTATTAATATGTTGCATAAGTCATAGACATATAAATATTTACGATCATTTCAGTGATGACATGCATGTTGAAAGAGAATATTGATATAGAATTTAAAGAAGTCAACTAAGAGTTAATAATATACAATTGGTGAAGATTCTTCTCTCAACTTTGATATTCATGTTCAAGAGGACAAATATAAAGAAAAAAAAAAGAATTAATAATATTAAAGTAATGAGAATTTAATATTTTACAAGAATTTACGGTATATAACTATGGATCACTATTATATTGATGTTCTAATATTCTATCTATTTTTAAAAATATTTATATTTTTAGAAAAATATTGAGAAAATAGTTAGATGAATAAATATAAAGTAAATTTAATTTTTATAAATAGTTTAAACGAGTACTATATGTACAAATTTAAAACTATTTTTCATTTTAAATTTGACATTTGATAATTGAAATATCAAAAAATAATTGCATGTCTATATAAACATACAATTTTGGTATACATAAAATATTAAAAGTAATGCTAAGTCAATCATTGTCAATTTTAATAGAAGAATATGAATTCTTATTAACAATAAGCCTATTTGTTTGACATGTTAACACTCAACATACAACTAGTTTAGCCCAATTAAAATTTAATTATGACTCTAATCATGATAAATAGAAAATAGAAGTTTGAATAAATTTAAAATATAGATCATGTTCAATCACAGCTCAAGCTCGATAAAAAATTTGAAAGAGTTTAACCAACCTATTATCAGGCTAATCTCAATTCATTTATAGCCCTATCTTCTATCAATATGCTCTGTAGGTACATGTGATTGATTTTGTGATTCTCGCATTGGAAAATTTAGTAGTCTTCCAAATATCCCAATATTTCCCAAAAAAAAGGCCAGAGATCTTTAATGGTTAGGTTATTCATTCTATAGATTTTTCTAATATGGGTAGTACATCATTGCTAAATTGGTTAGAGGAAAGAGAGTTACCAATGTGGGTTACCTCAAAACAACACTTGACATAGCTACAGAATGTGCTAATATTAATGGTAGCTTCTTAACCCTTTTTTTTTTTTTTGCATTATTGTTGTTGTTGTATGATGATCATAGTTTTACCCAAATTTGAGGTGGACCTGAATATCCTTGTACTATGATAATTCGAACAAAGAGGTGGAATGGGGTCAAATTTGAGGCTTGGGGGTATCCCTCTTTATTACTTGTACTTAAATCGCTTCTCAGAACTACTTCATAAGCCTGGAAGGACTCATAATAAGCTTCTTAGCAACATTGCTTTCACCTTTGGTATAAATCTAATTCATACTTATTTCTTAATAATTATAAATTAAATTTACAATTCTATGTGTATATACTTAATTAACATTATAAAATATTTATTTAAATCTCAGAGGTAGATCATCTCAAAGTTTATAGAAATTTACATAAAGATAACAATCCCTATGAAAAAAATATGGGATGGTTCCCGAGCATAGTTTTACCCAAGGACTTTCTGCGAGTTTAGCATGTGCATTACCAAAAAATTTTATGACAAAGTAGAAGAAGAAAGCATTATTTTGAAGCCATCTAAGAACTTTGAATTTTGTGAGAATGACATCCTTATCGAAGCCAAATTATGCCTAAAAAACCGATTTGGTAATATATGCCAGGGTTTAAAGGTGATCTAAAGCTAAGAAACATCTTTGTTTTCCTTGGTTTAAAAAATTGTAAAGATGTGGTTGTTCCTCTCTATAGATGTGGTTGTTCACCTAACATAGGTATGAATATATTTCCACATATGGTAATCATTGGGTATTCGAGAGCTAGCTAACATTTATATTTTAGAGATAAGAACAAGGTGGTTAGCTTGTTTTTTTTATAATAGTTTCCTACCTAGCAAGAGAGATGGACAAGAATATAATGGAGTGGGATAAGTACTTCAAAAAAATATGGCAATTCAAGTGGTTATTAGTGCAGTAGCATGACTCTTGCTGAATTGGCACAATGACCAGGTGCAAAGATATGGTATCAAACCTCAAAGAAAGAAAGGATTTTTTGCATTTGTTCCTCCCATATGGTCCCACGATTATGCTAACCTCAAGTTAAAGAAGCAATAGAAGTGGGTTTATGATTTAATGAATGATTAATAAGTATTATGACATATTTTATGTATGTTGAATACTAGTATTTGCTCATATAATTATTAGAACTTTTTTTCATCCTTTCAATTTCTCATAAGAATTAAATCTTATCTCATATTGTTTCTCTGTTTATTCTATCAAGTAAATTTGAATTCTATTATTAATAGCATAAGATTAATATTCTTAACCACCAACTTCTTAAAGCTTTAAGAAAATCAAATAACTTACATGAGCACATATAGTTTAACACTAGTGATTTGATTTTAAGATAGAGGTTATTATAAAGTACTCTGATAAAAGAAGTTCTCAATAAAGTTTGAAGGACTTTGTATAGTCAAAGAAAAGCTTCGGAAGAGTGTGAATAATTTGCTGATTAGTGAAGTAATTCCCATAATGAAAACATTAAATTCTAATGACCATAAATATTAAATATTTTCCATAACTAAGGCTTATGTATTCAACAATATCATCCATAAAGAACATTTTTCAATTGATAGTTGTTTGAAATTTGTAATCTATTTTTAAAAATAAATAAATTTATTAAATCTATCATTTATTTAAATGAATAATTAGACAACTATATTCACTTTAAACTCAACTCCACCCTTAATATTATTATTTCACATAAAATAAATTAAAATAAAATCAATATTTTTGTTTTTTTATTGGCGGCATTCGAAGCACATTCTTTTTTTTTGGGAACCCCATATAGGCAAATTTTATTGCTCACAAAAGAAAAGGGTTACAAGATCGTTAAGAGGGGGTAAACTCAGATTCTACCACTCAAAGAGCTACAGACATCCTAAAGAGTAAATCCCCTGTCTAAGTACAACCCACACAGCAAAAGAGAAACGACATTACCCAAGAAAATAAAAGAAAATAAAAGACACCTAGGAGCAAACCGCAAAGCTAGCCAACAGATGATGAGGTCAAGAAGATTGTACCTCTAGAAAGAAAATGCCTTGATACGCATGAGAAGAGAAAATCTCGCAACAACTAGATGAAAAATTAGCACAAAAAATGGAAGGCGTTAAATCTAAGGAATAAACATAAAGCTAAAAGAAATAGTAAAATTGTAGAGAGGGCTCTAGAACCTTCACACCAACTTGGGGCACATACATGTGCATCCAGCAGCAAAGGAGGGATACAACAAACATGCTACTACCAACCAAAGAAGGGAAGAAGTCAACTACCCATCATAACCAACAATCTTGGGAGATAGTCTATCCTTTGGAAAATCGTGGCCCAAAATACAATATAACCAATGAGAAGAAATCTACAAAGGTTCAATGAATGAAGAGAAGTCAGCATTCCTTTATCAACAGTAGAGCCCATATTGTGCCAACAACTATCAGAATACCAATCCACACCAACCCACCCAAGTTCCATATCACACAATTAAAATGTAACAAGACAACATGATAGGAAATAGCATCTAATTCTGGGGATGCTTATATAAATACCACCAGATATAAATGGTTCCAAAAGAATACAACATAATGTAGTGGACATGTCCATATGATAAAGCCATGAAGGTATGATAACATACTAACCAATTAGGCTCAAAACTGATCTAACAGATTGCTTAAAAGCGGAAAAGTTGATAAACTCAACCAACAGGCAACTGCAACACACCAAACCAAGAGGATACTAAACACAACTTCCAGGTCGTTACAAACCGAACCCCATAAAAGCTAAGTAAAATAGGAATTGTCAAACGCGCAAGCTCACAACACAAAAAGGAGGCAATCTCGATAATGGAAGAAGAGCACCTTGCCAAACAGGTGCCCACTCAAATAAAGAGCAAGATAAGCATTGGGTAGTTAGTTATAGACAAATTCAGCCTTGGAAAATAGCCGAAGTTTAGAACACTTAAGAAGTGCACAATAAAATAAAAATGATACACAATATTAGCATATCCCATAAAAATACTTCAATCAAATGAGTTTATAACACCAAAATTCGATGGATCGGAAACAAGTTTCACACACTAAAAGGGAGGTAAACCTTCACCCAACCAATAAATTGAAACAAAAAGCAATAAGAAAATTTTGTAGGTTCCTAACATAAGGCAAACCAGTTTTATCTAAATTCACAAGCCCCCATAATAGGGAAGGGATATTATCATAAGAGAATATATTCATCGAAGAGGATTTTGCACCCCAATTAGCATGAAAATCTGCATAAGAATTACCATCCTGAAAAATATGAGAAATATGATAGTCAAGGGTGGCAAGAAGCCTCCTCGTGTGGATAAGAAGATAGTAACTTTTAGCATTACCATGAGCTTCTGAATTTGATAACTCCAAGAGGAGGAAAGCATCAACTTTAAACCATATTGTTTTAAAACCTTTCTGAATGCATAACAAGATACTATAATGTAGACCATAAAGTTCTGCAAAAAGAATTGGATGTTATTTCCTTTGAAGCTAGAAGGAGTAAGAAGTTTAGCTTTATGAAGGGAAGTAATTTTACATTTGGTTCTAGAAATAATACGATGAAAGTTCATAGGATTGTACACGATATCATCATTTCTTTCCCCAGATATACTAACAAGCACACATTTGACATGATCTTTCGGTGAAAAAGAAAGAAAATTATTTAAAAGGCGCAATATAGAGAGGGAGCCATCAAAAAGAAGAGTATTAAACATACTAGCATACAGACTTTAGAAAGAATGGGTCCGTTCAAAAGACATGATCCACGCTTTCAATGCGAAGCAACATTTGGATGGAAGATGAAAGCTTTTTTTCAAGAAAATGACATCCACAGAATGTAGTGTTTAAGGATATGCCAAGTTAGAATCGAAAAGGAGGAAGGGATAGAATTACTCAAGATTTTAGAAACAACTAAGGATTCTTGACTTTTAAATCTCAATGCATGCCACACATCCTTAAAGACAAAATCTCTAGAGGAGGAATTTTTAAACAAGATTTGATTAGGTTTATTGGATGTAGGATTAATATTAAGGATTTTGTTAATGATCACATTGGGAACATAAGAAACCAATTGAGCTATATCCCAAGAATTATGAGTAATGAAATGGCTAACCTTTTCAATAGATTGTATTGAGTAAGGAGTCAATAGAACCCAAACCCAGCCAATTATCTTGCCAAAAGAAGGAGGAACCAGAATTCACACCCCAGGAGATCAGTTTCTCTATAGCCCACTTGATATTGCAAAGTCTTCTCCACACTAGGGAGTCCCCTAGTTTGAAAGAATAAATGAGGGGTTGTTTACCCTTACAATATTTAGCGAGGTTAAAATTTGACCAGTAACTATGATTTCTTCTAAGATTTCATCACATTTTGTATGAAAAGCATTTAATGGAATCTTCTAAAGTTTTACATCCTAAACCACCTTCATTCAAAGGACCACAACAGGTGTACCAGCTAGCCCAATGTGTTTTTTTGGAAGATGAGGTAGAACCCCAAAAGAATTTGTTAATAAGATGGTTAATCTTTTTAATGATAGAGGTGGTAGGGACAATGGTGGATAGAGATAAAGGCAAGGAGCAAAGAATGTTTAATCAAAACAAGTCTAGCTCCGAGGATAGAAGATGGAATTCTTATAAGTTTTCTTATAAATTTTTGAACCTAATCAAAAGGGAAGATCTTTTCGCAGATGATATAAAGGAGTACCGTACTTAATAGGGAGAATATGATGAGCAAATCTCGAAATACTCTTAATAACATCGATCCTAGAAGGAGAAATCGACTTACTAGCAATAAAACCACTTTTATCAGGGTTATTTTTTAAGCCACTTTCCCTTCCAAACTAAATAAGAAACTTACAAAGTTTTTTAACATAGCGGGTAGATCCATTGTAGAATATAATGAAATCATCTTCAAAGCTGAGGTGAGAAATAGGAAATCCACCACTAATTTTGTAGAACATGTTAACCATTTTATGAAACATCTGTTCAAGACTTCTAGAGAGAGATTCCACCGTGATAATGAAAAGGGTCGAAGAAAGGGGGTCCCCTTGCCTTATCCTATGGGAGGAAGGGAAGAAGCCATGAACCATTAATAAGTAATGAGAACCAAGAGTTCTCAATACCATTCTTGATTAATGTAATAAAATGATTGGAAAATCTAAAAAGAGACATAATTTTATAAAGGACAACCAATGTTATCGTAAGCTTTATAAATTCCCAGCTTAAAAACTAGGTTCCCACACCGAACCTTAGTATTTAAATCATGAACAATTTCTTAGGCTAACAGAACATTATCAGAGATAGATCTACCTTTGACAAAACCTGTTTGATTGGGGGAGATAATTCTAGGAAATAAACTACCAAGTTTTTTGGCTAGGATCTTAGATATGAGCTTATTAAAAAAGGTACAAAGGCTTATAGGCTTAAAATGGTTCCAAAGTTCAGGATTATCAATTTTAGGAATTAAGACAATGGAAGTACTAGAAAAGTATTTGGGGAGGGTAGTTCCTTTAAAAAAAAATCCAAAATAGCTTTAATCACATCTTCTTTGATAATATGCCAACACTTTTAAAAAAAAAGGTCGTAAATCCATCAAGGCCAGCCATAGAATCCATATTCATAGTATGTAAAATGGATGCAATTTCATACTCAGAGGGTAAGGAAGTAAGCATTTTGTTATCTTCTTCAGTAATGATCTTAGGGAAAACTTTAGGCCAGGATAACTCATCATAGAACACATTATTATTAAAGATAATAATGAAGAAGGATACACCAGAATTTGCAAGCTCCTTGTTATCAGAATACCAGCTATTATCATTAGTTTTGATTTTGTGATGTGATTTAGAGCCTTTTTCTTTTTGAACATAGCATGAAAATATTTAATATTCCTATCACCATCCGATATCCTTTTCAAGGAAGCCTTTTGCCTCCAATAGGTCTCCTCCATGTCTTGGTAGCATGTTAACCTATCTTTGGCTTGATTTAATAAGGTAATTTTGGAGGGATCATGAATAGAAGCTTCTTTTAAAACTATGACTTCTTGTTCTAAATATTTTATGTTTGTGAAAAGATTTTTGAAGTAGTGTTTGTTCCATCATTTGAGATATTATTTAAGCCTTTTTAATTTAAGCCATAATCTCGTCATCCCAACAATAAAGTCATCAGAGTAGAGAGGATTACCCCAATAGTAACAACCACCTCCAGAAATCTATCATCCATGAGCCACATATTTTGAAATCGGAAAGGAGTATGAGAGGAGGGGGATTCCGTACTAACCTTAACAGAGATGAGTAAAGGGTAATGATCAGATAAGGTTCTACTGAGTTGTTCAACAGAAGTAATCAGAAAGGAATTGATCCATAGACAGTTAAACAGAATCCTATCTAATCTTTGCCAAAGTCTATGATTATTCCAGGTGAATTGAGAACCAATAAAGCCTAGATCGGTAAGGTGACAATCTAGAATCATATTATTAAAATCCTCCATGGAGAATAGGTTAGGAGCATTGCCACCAACTTGTTCCGAAGAGGAAGAGATAGTGTTGAAATCCTTACCCATGAACCAGGGAGCATTAACCGAGGATAAGAAATTAACCAGATCTTCCCACATGATCCTTCTATCATACCTATTACAAGAAGCATAAACAAAGGATCCAAAATAACACTAATTGTCAAAGGTGATTTTAACATTCACCACCTGGTGAAGATCCTGAATAATATGTAAAATAAAAGGACTTATCCAAAAGATCCAAATTTTATTACTCGAGTTAGCGAAGAAACTATCAAAGCCAATCATTCTAGCAATAGATTGAATGCTAGAGGAAGGATAAAGGGTTCCAAGATTGCCAGGAAAGAAATATTATGGGTGTGAACTAAGTTGCTGAGTCTATTGTGAATAGAGAGGGATCCTATCGCTCTCGCATTCCAAATCAGGAAAGAGACCATTTATTTTGGATGAGAGGAGCCAGATCTAATAACTCTGGCATGGCTAGGCAATTTAGATTTAGATGATTTGTTTTTATTTTTTATAACTGTTTGAAACTCATTGGCCAAATCGCACCATCGATAACAGATTCCTAAGTGTTTGGTGAAGTGAAATGTTTGGGGTTAAAGGGAATTTCTCCTTCTTCCAATTGATGACTGATGATAACAATTTGGGTTTAGGCTGAAGAAGAAGAAGCAGAGGGATTAGAATTAGGAAAAAAACACAAATACCTAAATCAGAGTAAAGTTATCTCTAAATAATGCACATCAGCCATTCCCAATAGTATCCACTCTGACCTTAGCTAATGGGAGACACGAGGGACACGTGCAACACTAGGAATCTGTCTCGCTTGGGGATATGCCTATTAGAGCCATTAATGTCAATATTGTTACTTTGTAAATGGATTCCCACATGATGGGGCCCTGCCTTATTAGACAACCTGAGCCTGCAACCCATCCATCTTAGATTTGGGTGGCTTTGAACCGAGGTTCATTTCTATCATCGGAACAAAGTTAAAGGACTATTTGTACTGTTCATCTACAAGTGGCCTTTAATGGACCTGAGCAGTTTTTTGGATAACACAAATGAATCTTTAAATGCGGATGAGCCATAAAACAATCAGCAAATCCATGCCCATGAATTCTAAAATGTGAGCAAAATACAAGAAAATTTTCAAACTCTACTTTTTGTAAATAACCATATTTTTTTGATCTTAAATAGATTTCCTTAGGATATTTTTTAGTTATATCCAATTCCATAAGTATCCGAGCAACAAAGGGTCTAGTGCTAGATGCGGTCACTTGGTCCAATTGGAGAGGCCGACCGAATAGCCTAGCCATAGCATAGAGAAACTTGGGATTAAAGAAATGCACGCAAAGGTTAGGAATAGACAACCAAACTGGAACGATAGGAGATTCCTCCTTAATGTCAAAAAATGGAGTCCATTTCAATAAACGCATATGGCAATTAAAAACAAAATATGATCATCTAGCGAAAACATGGGAATAATCTAAATCATTAGATAGTTGAATCAATACATGCCGTGAATCAATCAAACCCACAAAAAACACACCAGATAATTTCAGGTTATGAAAAAGGCTCAGATATTTTTCATAGAAGGATGCCTTAGAGAAAATAAATCAACCAAAGCAAACTTAAAAGGTTTAGCAAGCTTTTCAACCACTAAATCCGAACACATGATTGTGAGTACTCCCCAGAAAGACGTAGTAACAAATTCAAAAGACTCACTGGGATTCTTTGCCTTGCCCGCAAGCACTTCCTTGAAGGATTTAGAAGCCATTAAAGGATTTGAGGCAGAGATGCCAAGGGGTTCAGTACCTTTAACAGCTGTAAGAGATGATGTAGGGTTTCCCCAAGGGGGAGCCAAAGTAGAATCTATAATCAACAATCTATCATTACAAAGGAAATCTAAAACAGCCAAGTTGTCAAGAAGAAACACGCACGGGAATGCATAGCGGTGAGGAAAATCATGAGCTGCAGGCGGTGGCTAGGGCTTCAGAAAGTGTAAAAGGAGTGCAATAAGAGAACTTCCCAGGAGGTCACCCATCCTACTACTACTCTCACCCAAGCACACTTAACTGTGGAGTTCTAATGGGATCCGGTGCACTGGTGCTAGTGTGGTCGCACCCAAAAATATCATGCTTTTTTTGAGACATTTGAGCGAAATAATTCGCAAACTCACACACATCATGCTTGTTGCCATTCTAAAGACACATGTTCGTTGCATAATCAAATTTTATGTTTGTTATTGCTAATCTTTTTTATTAGACAGCAGAAAGATAATCTTAATATAAATAAGATAAATTTGCTAAATGGCAACAATGTTAAATTAGCTTATGATATATTTATGCAATTGTCAATCAAGGATTATTTTATTTCAACTTATTATTTTTTATATTTTTAGTTGACATTAGCTTTCTCTAATTCAGTTTTATATGATTTATTTTTGGATGGAAGTAAATATAAGAGCTTCATTTATTTTTTATAAAAAGTTAGCCATTTTAATGTAGAAAGCATTTGAATATTTCATGTGAATGTTTTATTTATATCTTATAAAATAGTTTTTGTTTATTATTTATCATATATTTGTATTATTATTTCACCATCCAAGTAATGATTAAATAATTTAAATATTTATTATGTCATCATAATTTTTTTCAACAGCCTCCTCATGGAGAAGAATATCATGGAGTTTATTCTTGTCCTTCATATAAGTAATATACTTTCTTGTTGTCATAATTATTAAAGGTTTGGTCAAATTATGGAAAAATATATATCAATATTTATCCTTTATCAATATGATATTTTATGTAATAAAAATATCAATCACAGATATGATTGCTTCAAATATATGCTCTTGCCAATTCAATCAAACCTAAAGAATAAATTGTCACTCTAATTACTTAGTGTAGCAAAAAAATTAATAATTTTCAAAATTCTGACTTAATTTTAGGCAAAAAGCTATTAACTTGGCATAAAAAAATTCTTTGAAAATAAAACTAAAATAATAATATTATTGTAGATAATATAAACTTAAATTTCTTAAATATAAGTAATGTATAAAAATGCTTGAAATATATTTATATAAGGGGGAATTAAGGACTATTTTATTTTAACTAATTTATGATATATCCCATTTCATCCTCCTTTAAGCTTCTATGACTAGTTTCCTATACCCCTTTGGGGTTAGGCTCTTACCAAGCATCAACTTAGCATAAGTAGGCTCCTTAGATTTTACCTCAACCTCTAGAATCTTATTATTATTGTGTTGGACTAAGAGGTGTCAAATTCCTTTTCCCCATGAAAGTACCAATCTCTCCTTAATTATCTTCTAGAGAAACTTTAATCCAATGTCTATTTCTTATTATAAGTATTAACTAACATAATTGATGTTTTATAAAAATAATTAAACAAATTGACAAGAACCTTTTAACTTGATCTTGTTGAAATATTCATGGTGAATGTCTTACTTTTCTCATATAAAAAAATCACTCAATTTTTATTTCTCTTCAAGCGATATTTTAGTTTCTTATCTCAAATTAATATATAAAAGTGAGAAAGCTTGGAAGACTATTTTGCTATGGTTTTATTTATGATCTTGAATGTTGTAATATCTTTAATTAAGAATAGCAACGGTCCTAAATCTAGATCCATTCTTTGAACAATGAACATTCAATAACTCTTATTTGGATATTATTTTTTTCACTTGAAGATCTAGGGGTGTGCACTAGTCAGTTCAAATTGAAAAATCAAATCAAACCGACATTATTGGGTCAGTTTGGTTTGGTTTTAAATCTCAAAATTCAATTTTTTTGGTTGTAAATGCCTAGTTATTCAGTTTTTGAATTTCGGTTAGATTTTTTTTAAAAGATCGGTTAAACTGAATAAACCAAAATTAGTTAAAAAGTCAAATATAAATATGTAATTTTGAATATAAATGCTTAATTATTTATATAGATTTATTGATTTCTAATTGACTAAGAAATTTTTAATGTATAAAATTTATTAGATTATTTTAATTAATTAGTTCATTAAAAACTATTTATTTATTTATATATGCTATTTAGTTTAACTGAAAATTGAACCGAGTAAACCGAATTACATGTAAGTATTATGTATTTACTTATATAGCAATTAAATCTTTATATTTACTTTTATGACTTCTTATTCTCTAAAAAACAACAAAGGAAATCACTAGCATTAACTTTATCTATGGTAAAGCACATATTTTTCTACATATATTTTAATATGATTTAGGCACTTTGGTGAAATTTATTTTATACATCTTCGCCTTCATCTATCTCCCTTTTCTTTTTGGGAGAAGTGGATGAATGAAAATAGAGATATATAAAATATGTCTTGTCGGGATGCCACGTAGATCTGCAGATGTTCTTATTAGGGTGATCGGGTACGACATTGAGGAAAGGTGTACTATCTCGAGAGATAGAAGTCACCATCCTATAATAGACATAATCACCTCAATAATGACTCCTAAAGACTATGGTTCTTCGGAATGTACCATAGATTCTTTCTCGACTTTACATGAAAAAAGTAAAGAAGGGTTTATTTTAAACTGGGTTCATTAAGTTCCCTATAGGGGCAAGCCCCCATAGTTAATTACATCATAAGGAATAATATTCCTTAGGAATACTCTCGATTAAAGTAAATGATCGTTGTCTCCAAAGAATTCGAAAAGGTAGGACTATCAATCGATTGGTTTAATTTTGTAGAAAGCCAGGTGGGATCAATCAAGAAGAGGGAGTTCTTATTGAAGCCAAATGAAAATAAGTAGGGGATGCTTAAGATACTAGGAAGCCTAGTAAGCATCTCAGATTATCCTATGGTTGGGCTTTACATTTTTAAAATTGAATTTATTTGTTCGAGTTAAATTTTTATAAGAATGTTAGGGATTATAATTTCATGATACAAGGTCACAAAATGCCTAAGAGGTGAGGATTTATCCTTGTACCCTACAAAGGGAAAGAGTAACCTCAAAACCTAAATCTGGGGAGCTTTGGTGAGGGCCAAAAGCACGATCTAAATCTAAGGCTAAAATGGGTATTTGGTTTAACTCCACAAGAGAGAATAAATCACCCGACTGTTGGACTTACAACCGCCTAGGGGTGGCTGCCAACTAACTCCTCCAACAATTTTAAAATATGTTGGCAAGTCATATGTTTATGCAAGATAGTAAGATTGTTATTTATTTAGAAAGAGACTAAGTCTTTAAACACACTCTATAAGAGATTAGATCATGTAGGGCATGCTTTAATGACTTAAATTTAATGCAAAATTTCATATATTTTATTTTTATTTTGGACAATCAATTTGACACATGCTTTAGAAATTAGATTATGGGCCAAAATCAGCAAGATAAGGTGTGTTTCCACCATGACTCTCATAGATCAAGCCAAATTCTCTGGCAAAAGTGGAAGCCCTCCAATCAAGAGTGAAATAATAGTCTTTTTATGCATGATGTTAGAAAAGTAAGACAATATCTAGCTAAGAGGTTGGTTAATTCTTTTATCTTGATTTCTAGCCTAAGCTTTAAGTGAGGTTATGAGTTTTTTTTTTTTTGAGTTGATTAATTTGGTCGATGATTTATTTTTTCCTGAGAGCCTAATCGTCATCCAGGCCACACATCAAAGCAAGGAAGAAACTAGGAAAAGTTGACATCTTAATGCGCAAGTTAAACAAACATCAATCAATTTATAAAACTAGCGTAAAAGAATAAAAGGCCATTTGTGGTCAGGCTCCACCACACGAACCCAAAAAAAAATTGGGTAATCGAGCTCTACTCTTATACAACCTTGATTGCAATTGAATAAATTACAATTAAGCAAGGAATTCATGTTATGGGGGTCTTCATTCTTCATTTCTTATTTCTTCTTTTCTTCTTTTCTTCTCTTGGTTTCTTCTTTTGGATGGTTGGAATATGGCTGCTCCAAAGGCTTCACATGATATATAAGATGAAATCTTATGACAAATGCTCATCCTAATCCCCATAACAATCATTCTAAAATCTTAATTGCAAAATTACATGAAAAGGAAAAGTAAATCAAACTAACACCTACAAAATAAGGATTAGCTAAATAAACCATACAAATCCCAAGCATATATGAGCATATATTAGACTTAGCACTCCACACATGGATAACCAAGTCTAGCTAGCATATTGGATTATGCTTAGGGGAATAAGTACCTACCCAACAAAAGTAATTTTATATTTTTATTACAGCGCCCCTTTAGCACAATCCCCTACAGAAGACAATGATTAGACTAAACCATCCTACCATTCATTATACACATATTCACCCTAACATCCAGACTAAAATATTAGTTCATAAAATAAAAGAAAATATCAAACCATGCATAGCCCTAACCTAAAGCTAGAAATGGTGACTTAGCCTAATTCCTGTGCTATTTAAGTTTTATGTGGTATGCTTAGCTAGCCTTTAAGGTTTAGGTTTTCTAAGTATGAAAATGTTCAACATAGAGGATCATTTCAAATTAAGTTTTTTAGTTGATTTGGGTTAATTTTATTTTATATTTTTATTTGGTTTAAGTGAATCCTATAATTAATTACTAAGTTATAAAGAGAGGAAAAGAAAAGAGAACTTCTCTTTCCTCCCTACCTTAAGTAATTTCTAATGTAGATTCATATTTGATTCTTATTCAATCAATGTTTTATTATGTATTTTAGTTAATCCTAAGTTTATATTTTCCCTAAACTAACCCATTCAAAAAGAAATACATTTAAGATTAAGTAAAGTGAATTAATATCACAAAACACACATTATTTCATTTCTTTCCCGACATGTGTAACATGCATATGGATGAATCTTAACATATCTATACAGGAAAATGGAAGTGTTTAACACACCTTAATGATGAATACTAAGTAGTGTTACTTAAGAAAATTTGGAAGCATTATGATGCATGATTTTCATTTAATAGAAACGAGGGATTTCTTTTTATCCATTTTTCACATGCACATTTATATATATGAAAGACATAAGTGAGTACGGCGCTATTGTTAGCACTAGGGTGTAAGGCAAAAGACCTACTTAGAGCTATTTAAAGCCTCGTAATCCCGAGGTTGTCCAGACTAATATACCACTTTCCTTAAATACATATGCATGTACAAAAGAAATAAATGGAAAAGAAAGATGCAAAAGTTTATGTTTATTTGTTTGATTTATTTATGTTATTTATATGTATAAGTGTGGATGTCCTTTTTAAGTAATAACATATGAATGAATAGGAAAGGATTTAAGCAAGTGTTGTGTTCATTTCAAATGAACTATACACTTTGCCAAATCCTATTCAAAGTTATGCTAAAAGAAAAGAGAAGGAAGGCCACACTATGCACATGAAAACTTATAAATAATTATAAGTAGCATATCTTTCAATTTTTGATAATTAATTTATAAGTTTTGAAAATAATTTTAGATTTAATAGTGATAATAGCCATTCATATTCTTACTTTAGCCAAAACAAGCAATTTGACATAAAGGAAACATTTCATTTTTAATTTGATTTTCAAAAAGCATGAATGATGATTTTCATATGGCATACATATTTAGCATTTTAGGAAAGAAATAAAGTGATGGAAGCAATGTAAGTTCATCCACCCTAATTAATTCCTAAACACAATCCTATGAATAAGATTATTTAAAGTAAATCAAATTTATTTTAAAGAGAGTTTGAATTTTGTTTGAGTTTGATTTCAATTTAAGAAATGTGAGATGAGCTTACTGGTCCTAACCCATTCCCACATGTGTATGATGTTTTAATTTAATTTTAGATGATTAGATCAATTTTATATTTTGGCTAGATTAAGGTGTGAATTAAGTATATTAATTATCCCTTACATACACCACTTTAACATATTTGATCACATAATTATGAGTCAATGTATAACGTAAAACCACATAAGAAATTTAAATCAGTAATGCACCTAAGAAAGAAAGGGTCTAATGTAATTGGCTCACAATTAGTAATTAATTAAGTTAAAGGGTTTAATTCAAGTACTTTCATAACCCTTCCCACACATGTGGGTTGGATTTTGATTTCCTTAAGTTACTTTGGTTATTGAACACCTAAGCACCTACCCAAGATGAATTGATTAAGTTATGGAATGTTTTGATTTTGAAAAGTTTGATTAATTAATCCATTTAATTAAGTGATTAAATTATTTAATTAATTTGTACTTTAATTAGGTTTTTGTCTAAATGAAATAAGCTTAGGGAAAAAGATATGGGAAAGAACTCCTAATCTCGTTTACTAAGTCCACTCACTGTTCTATGGTAATTATCAAAATTAATTAATAGATTTATCACTATTTAAAAGGTTAATTAATCATTTAATTGATTAAGAGAGTAATTAGAAATGAACCAAGCAATTATCCTAATTAAACTATTAATAAATTCCAAGAAAATCATGGGAGGCAGAGATCATCTCATTAATCAATCATAAGAAATTTGGAATTAATCAGTGGAATAATTAAGGAGTAATTAATATAATTGTATTCCCAATAAAAACTTAATTCATAGAATATCACTATTTAAAATCAATTGAAATTAAATTTAGAATATTTCTCTTTGAATTATCTTTCCAATGGTTTCTATTTTGTATTTGTCTGAATTTTCTACAATTAGTTATGAATATTTGACGTTTTCATGATTATTAAATAATTAATCCCTTAATTATATTGGCTAATCTCATCGGTGACACGTGGAGGCTAACACGACATGCATTTTTGGCATGGCATGATGAGAGGGACCACTTAAGTTGTCACATCGTAGTACCACGTGAGTGGCGGTGCTACCTGCTTTCTCCCCATCCGTCCAATCTAAGATCGGACGGTTGAGATCAAGCCTGCGGTTCTTAAGGGGGAAATCAAAGGATCCTATGTTTCTTGATCATGATCGTCCATCCAAAATGCATAGATGGATGGCCCATGATCCTTCACTAATCTTCCCTGTGGGAGAGGACATCCGTCCATCCTTTAGGGCAAGATTCGAGCTTGATTGAGCTCGGATTGAGCTCAAACTCAACCCACACCATCATCATGCAAATGTGATACATGATGTAGAACATCATGAGGATCTAGAAATTAGATCTAAAGGTCCATTTACAAGATCTCAAGCTAAAGCCCAAGAAAATTCAAAAAAGAAGAAGGCTTAGCCCATTAGCCTGCTAACACCCATTTTATGATTTCATCTTTTTTTATTTATGTAATTTTTAATTTTCTTCTAGAAACTCCATGTTTGAAATTTTGAATTTAAAATTTCAAAGCATGACATGTGAGGTGGTTGAATCCACATAAAATAATAACATGTGAAATGGGTGGATGACATAAAATAATGAGGCAATTTAATGCTTCACGTTAAAGGCCACCCACCTTTCCCTCCATGTTTTGAATTCTTTTCTTTTGAAAGATTCTTGTAATGGCTATAAATAGCCCCTTTTACTAGAATGAAAGAGATCTTTTGGCAATTACAAAATTTTGAGTTATTCTTGTGGTTTGAGAGCTTGGTGGCTAAATATTGGCAATCCTTGGTCGAAGCGCAAGTTATCCAACATATCCTCTTCCTTCACCTCCAATTCTCACATTCTCTCAATATCATAAAAAAAAAGAACGCCCACCTCCATCAAATTTGGTATCAGGGCAAAGCCTAGAAGGAGCAAATTTGGTCAAAAGTTTGCTTCAACAAAGGGAGCATCTCAAGTGCTGGACTTGTCTTCTAACTTGTGAGTTTTTCTTAGACTTGTGAGGTTAATTAATTCTTTTATATGATAGTTTAAATACATATTAGTATCTTGGAAAGATATATATTGCTTGCAAGTTTATGGTGATAGCATAAAATTTTAATTAGTAAGCTCCATTATATATTAGCCATTTTCTAATTGTGTGAACTTGTGCACCCCCTCCCCTCCAAAAAAAAAAAGAAAAAATTTAAGAGAGCACCTTAGTGAGGTAGTTCTTCACTTAAAACAACCTAGCCATTAGTGCAAATCAAAATCTAATTTGTTGCATTATTATCTTTATTATTGTTTATGGTTAATTTTAGAAGTTTTTTAATTAACTTATGATAACTTATTTTCTTAAGAAAAAAAAAGAGGCTTGATAAATTTGAGCATTTTTTTTCATTGCATTAAAAAAATAAAAAAATATGCATCATAATAATATAAGTGTGTTAAACCTAGTGATTTTGGAAGCTAAATAGAACTTTATCAAAAAGACTAAACTGTCTAAGGAGAGCTTGGGATTTAAGTGGTATTGTACCCCCGCCTTCACCTGAAAGTTCTCTTAGCCTAATATTTCACTTTGATTGCACAATTATATTATACTTCTTTATTTTTTAATTTTTTTTTCATTTCTTTTTTCATTGATCCCTTTTCATATATCTTTTTTTTCCTTTAAAAAAAATCTCATGGAACCAAAATCAATCTCTCAAGATCAAGTTGAAAATTTGACTAGATTAGTTGATACCTTAGATCTTAGGATCCAAGATAATGAATTAAAAACTCAACAAATATTAGAAGAAAGTAAGAATCAAATGCAAGAACTTAAACAACAAATGCAAACTCTTATAGCGCATCTACAAAATAATTGAGTACCAACTCCTCCTCCAATACATCAAATGTGCAATAGGAATAGATGAAGAAGATTCATATCCAAACCATAGAAAATCAACCACTTAGAAGAGCATCAATTGCTAGAAATGGTGAAAGGGAGAAAATTATTTTAAGACTATAGAAGACTCTAATGATCCATCTCGAAGAGTTAAAGTAGAAGCCCCAACTTATGATGGTATACATGACCCAAATAAATTTCTCGATTGGTTAGTTCAAATGGATGACTTCTTTGATTGGTATAAAATGGATGATTACCAAAGGGTTACTTTTGCTAAAATGGAATTGATAGGGCATGATAAAATTTATTGGATAAATACTTTAGTTAAAAAATAAAGATTAGGAAGGACAAACCTCACTTGGATAGAAATGAAAGAAATGTTAAAGAATGTTAGGCATCCTGAGCATAATCATAAAAAATAATTATTAACTTTGAGACAAAGTAATTATCTTGTAATCGAATACTTGAATACTTTTGAAGATCTAGTTTCTAGAATTGATTGATGTGATTGATTAAATTATAAATTTATTATTGGACTTAGGATTGACATTAGAAATGAAGTTGAATTATTTGACCCACAATCTTTAGAGAAAGCATTTCATTATGCATTATTGGTTGAACAACAAAAGAAATCTACCTCCTTCTCTAAAATTAAAAGTCAAATACCTTCCATTTCATCCCATAGATCTACTGTTAGACCTACCCATCCAAATGGCCCCTCCCCTTTGCCTAAAACTTCAATTGAAGGAAGCTCTAAGAACATTAGGGAAGTAATATGTTTTAAGTGTCATAAAAAGGGTCATATGCAAAATCAATGTAAAGCTCAAATCTTATTTTTAGAAGAAGTTGAAAATCCAATAGTTGATAATCTAGAAGAAGTTTATGATGACACCCCATTATCTGATGAAGAATTGGAATTAACTGATGACCCTCATATTAATGTGATGAGATGTCTTATGTAATAAAAAAATGAGGAAGATTGGAGGAGAAAGAACATTTTAGCATGTATGTTTTATGTAATGAAAAGAGATGTAGGTTAGTTATAGATGGAGGGAGTGCTATGAATGTCATTTCAACACACACTTTAACTCGAGCCAACCTAAAATTTGAACCTCACCCTGAACCATTCCATGTTAGTTGGGTAAATCATACATCTCTTTCCATCACCAATTGGTGTTTAGAATAAGAAGCTATGAGGATCAAATTTGGTGTGATGTTCTCCCTATGGACATTGCTCATATTCTCTTAGGATGACCTTGGCTATATGATATGAATGTTATTCACTATGATAGGAAAAATACTTATATTTTTAAACATAATAATAAGACTATTAAACTCCTACCAATAGTGGGAAAAACACCCTCTATAACCACACAAAACAACTTCGACTTGCAACCTAAGCCTTTATTGAAAATATGACTTCAATTAATTATCATAGAAAATCCTACTATTAAAATATCATTTTATTCTTACTTTAAACACCTACTCTTCCTCCTTTGACCTCAAAGATAGAAATAATAAGTTTTGGAGCTTCTAAAGAATTTTATGATCTATTTTTCTTCACATATTACATGTAAAAGAAGTCATACGGACCTAATGAGACTCACATACCTGTTGTGGTCTCTTCTCTTCTTTTTGATTTAAACGATATTGCACCCGATGAGCTTTCTGATGAGCTACCTCCTCTAAGATACATTCAACATGCTATTGAGTTCTTACTCGGTTCTCAACTTCCTAATCTTCCATATTATAGGATGAACCCTACCGAGCATGTTGAGATTAAAAGACAAGTTGAGGAATTATTAAGAAAGGGTTTTATTCAAGGGAGTCTTAGCCCTTGTGCAATCCCAGCATTATTAACTCCAAAGAATGATAGAACATGGCGAATGTGTGTTGATAGTCGAGCAATAAATATAATTACTATCAAATATAGGTTTCCTATTCCCAGATTAGATGATATGTTAGATTTAATCTTAGGAGCAAAATTTTTTTCAAAGATTGAACTAAAAAGTGGATATCATCAAATTTGGATTAGATCAGGAGATGAGTGGAAGATAGCTTTTAAGACCCCTGATGGACTTTATGAATGGCTTATCATGCCCTTTGGGCTTTCAAATGCTCCTAGCACATTTATGAGACTAATGAATACTATTCTTAAACCATATATAGGTGAATTTTTTGGTGGTGTATTTTGATGATATTCGATTTTTTTAAGTGAAAGTGAACATCTACAACACATACAAAAGTCGAACTACTTAAACAAGAAATTATACATTAATTTTAAAAGTGTTTCTTTTACAAGCGAGGTAATCTTTTAGGCTTTATTAAATCTACTCTTACTTAACGATCCTTCTAAAGTGAAAGCAATCTTAGATTGGCCATCACCTAAAAGTTTTAGTTAGAAGCTTCCATGGGTTAGCCACTTTTTTATTAGAGATTTATTAAGAATTTTAGTACCATTGTTGCTCGATGTATACTAAAATTAGATAAATTTTGTTGGACTCTAATGCACAAAAGGCCTTAGAGCAAATTAAAGTTCTTATCACTTCTGCACCAATCCTTAGGCTCCTGATTTTTCTAAAGCCTTTGAAGTAACATGTGATGCTTCAAGAATTAGGATAGGTAGAATTTTAAGTCAAGATAATCATCCTATAACATTCTTTAGTGAAAAGTTAAATGAAGCTAAACAATGATATTCCACTTATGATAAAGAGTTTTATGCTGTAATTCAATCCTTAAGGCATTGGAGACACTATCTCTCACATAGAGAATTTATACTTCATTCTGATCATCATGCCTTAAAATTCATTAATTCTCAACGAAAATTAAGTCATAGGCATGCAAAATGGGTTGAATTTTTACAAGACTACACTTTTGTTCTAAAGCATAAGCCTGCTGATTCTTTATCCAGGGTAAACCTAATGATTTCCTCTTTAGAATTAAGAATCCCAGGATTTGATAGAATTAAAGATGATTATATTGTGTGCCCTAATTTATCTTGAACACCTAGATAAACCAATAACTTTACAAGGGACATTCTTGATAACAAATGGATATTTATATAAAGGATAATAATTATGCATTCCTTGATCTTCTCTTAGAGAATTTCTTATCACTGAGCTACATGTTGGGGGTGTAGCTGGACATTTTGGAAAGGATAAGACCATATATTTATTAGAAAATAGATTTTATTGGCCTTCATTAAAACAAGATATTCAAAAATTGGTGGCTCAATGTTTAATTTTTAAACAGGATAAAATTATCAAATAAAGGTCTGGACAATACACTGCTTTACCTGTTCCTTATAGACCTTGGGAAGACATATCAATGGATTTTATTCTAGGATTACCTAGGACAGCTCAAGGACATGATAGTATTTTTATTGTAGTGGATAGGTTCTCAAAAATGGCTCATTTCTTACCTTGTTCAAAAACAAATGATGCTTCTTATATAGCCAAATTATTTTTTAAGGAAATAGTGTGACTCCATGGCCTCCCTTTAACCATTATTTCTGAGAGAGATGTTAAGTTTGTCACATATTTTTGGAAAACATTATGGAAATTATTAGGTACCAAATTAAATTTTCTTCATCCTTTCACCCACAAATTGATGGACAAACAGAAGTTGTTAATCACACCTTAGGAAATTTTCTTAGATGTTTAGTAGGTAAAAGTTTAGGAAATTGGGATTTACATTTACCAACCTCAGAATTTGCCTATAATAGTACTATATCCAGAACTACAAAAAAATCACCATTTGAGATAGTCTATGGTCAAAACTCACGATGACCAATAGATGTAGAAAAGCTATCATCCCATGTATTTTCTGATGCTGCATTCTCATTTAATAAAAATTTTCAAAGCCTCCATGAAGATATAAGAAAATAAATTACTATAAGTAATGATAACTATGCTTCTAAGGCAAATCATAATCATTCAACAAAAGAATATAAAGAAGGTGATTATGTATTGATTTGCATTCGACCTAAGCATTATCAAACTACTAGATGTAAGAAATTACATGCACGAGCTTGTGATCCATTTAAAATTCTCAAGAATATTGGAACTAATGCTTATCACCTTGATTTTCCTGCTGATATACTCATTCATCCAGTTATAAATATTGAAGATATTCTATCATATGAAGGAATTAGAAAATCTCCACTTGTTCAGTGTAACTCTTTAGAAAGAGATATAAGCTACTTGCGAAGCCCTCTTCCTTTGAAGTTGACTATATATTATGAGGAAGCACCCATTAATCTAGCTTCTGAACATCATTTTCTAGTTCATTGGAAGAATAAGCCACCAGCTGAAGACACATGGTTGACCGTACTGATTTGGAGACTTTAGCCCCATAATTAGTAGAAGACTTCTTAGATTTCAACTCTACGGAGCAGAGTTCAATTGAGCCCAGAGGAGTTGATGTAGAACATCATGAGGATCCAGAAATTATAGCTTAAGGTCCATTTACAAGATCTCAAGCTAAAGCCCAAGAAAATTCAAGAAAGAAGAAGGTTTTTCCCATTAGCCTACTAAGGCCCATTTTATGGTTTCATCTTTTTTTATTTATGTAATTTTTAATTTTCTTCTAGAAACTCCATGTTTGAAATTTTGCATTTAAAAACTCAAAGCATGACATGTGAGGTGGTTGAATCCACATAAAATAATAGCATGTGAAATGGGTGGATTGCATAAAATAATGAGGTAATTTAATGCTTCATATTAATGTGGCCACCCACCTTTCCCTCCATGTTTTGAATTCTTTTCTTTTAAAAGATGCTTGTAATGGTTATAAATAGCCCCTCTTACTAGAATGAAAGAGATCTTTTGGCAATTACAAAATTTTGAGTTATTCTTGTGGTTTGAGAACTTGGTGGCCAAACCTTGGCAATCCTTAGTGGGAGCGCTAGTTATCCAACATATCCTCTTCCTTCACCTCCAATTTTCACGTTCTCTCAATCTCATCAAAAGAAAGAAAGCCCACCTCCATCCATACATCTAACAACTAACTTTGCTTGAGATGAAATTCCACTTCACAATTGACCACACACTCTCTAGTTTAAGCTCGGGTTGAAGTCATACCTTGCCGGAGGCTATCACCGGCTCTCGAGTTCGATGAGGTAGCTTGTCTAGTGGAGACTAAGCCCTATTGAAGATTTGAGGTGGCTTGGTTGAGTGGATCTTCCTTTGGACCAAGCTATCCTTCAAATGGATTAGGTCTTGATCAAAGTCCCACCTCCCTTACCTTTAGAGCTTGGAAGAAGCTTGGGATGAGTTCGACTAGGCTCTCTGAGGGTGCTCTAAGGAGGAATTGGATTGGTTTTATGTATTAGCTAAGTTGAATTTAATTTGTACCTCCCTTATTTTCAGCTTGGAGAAATCAAGAATGGAGAAGTTGAATTAGCTCTAGAAAGCTTGGAGGAGCTCTAAAATGCTAACTTTGACTTCCTATTACTCAATCGAATGCAAGAAAGCTCACTTGAAATAAAATTAAAGGGGAGTATATCTCCCCTTGAAGGATCGAACGGCCACAAGCTCCTTTGCCATTTTGATCCAATACACCTCCTTAAGTGGGTTTGTTAGGCCATTTAGGGTGGCATTACATTTGGTTTGTCTAGAGAGAGGTAGTGAAGGAGTGTCATGTGCTTGAAATGGGTGGAGGAAGGATTCCTATGTGCTCATTTCCATAGGGGTGGTCAATTTTGACCTTGGGTTGGGTTTGGTTGACCCAAACCCAATGGGTCATGTGCACCATGCCATTTGGTCCACTAAGAGGATGTCAAGTGTCCATGAAAAGGAATTGACCAAATTCGAGTGATTTTGATTTTAGGTTACCCTATGGACTAGGGATAAAATGGTCATTTGACCTTGATTTTAGTTTAAATATGTTTGGTATGATTGAAAATTAGGTTAGGCCAAGTTTCATTGAATTTGGAGTTGGTTTGATATGATTTGGCTAATGTTGACCCATTTAGGTCAAAATGGGTCAACTTGGGTCAAGTTGACCAATTGGTCAAATTGGGTCGAACCAAAAGTTGGGTCAAGTTCATATGACCATTATAAATGTTTTGGCATCATTGGTTTGGTTCAATTTGATTTATATTTGAATTTGGTTCATTTGATTTTATTTAGGTCAAATGGGTCAAGTTGGCCAATTTGGACCCATTTGACCTATTTGGGTTAAGTCATGGGTTGGTTTATGTTTGGTTGATCATTTGAAATGGTTTGGTATCTCTGTTTCTAATCAATTTGGTTTATATTTAGATTTGGCTCAATTTAACCTTTTAGGTCAAGTTGGGTTCATGGTCAATTGGGCTAGGTTGGGTCTAGTTGGCCAATTAGGGCTTTGGTCAAGTTCAATAAGTGATTTGGAATGAACTTGACCCATTAGTTTTAATCAATTTGGCTTAGATCAAGTTTTGACATATTTTGACTTTTTAAGTCAAGTTGGGTCAACTTGGGTCAAGGGCCAATTGGGGAAGGTTAGGCTCAAATGATGACTTGGTCAAGTTCAAACATTGATCATAAATGAGTTTTGATCAATGGTTTCAATCAATTTGGCCTATGGTGGATTTTGGCTAGTTTAGGTTTTATTTTGGCTAAGTGTTGACTTGGTCAACCCATTGGTTTAACATGGTTTGACCCAATTTGAGTGATTGATCATCTTATGATGATTGTTTCTCATAATGTGAAGCTTAGGTGGGCTTAGTTCAATCCAATTTGAGTAGGATTAGAATTTGCATAAGGTACTTTAGGTCACTTTGGGTCAAGTGAGTGGGTAAAATGGCTTCAAAGCTTGATTTGAGTTTGATTGAACTCACATATGGACTTATGATTGAAATATAAATCCATTTTAAGAGATTTGAAGTCAAAATGAGTTTTTATTCATTTGATAAGTAGCAATACGTACTGAACGCAGTTTGACTTGGGTTTGATTTTTGAATTTAGTTTTGGTTTTATGATTAGGGTTTATGTTTATATTTGGATTCATGATTGAAGGATTGATAGAATCATGAAGCAAAATCAATGGATTGACTTGATTTGAATTTGATTTAGCTAAGTTCAAGATTTTGAATTGAAAGGCTTAGGTTGAATTTTGATTGAACTTGAGTTTGATTTTTTGAATTTAGTTTTGGATATTTGAATTTATATTTCATTTATATATGTGAATATAAATGAGAATATAATTGGGTTATGAGAAAATTTCTTGAATTTGAATTGATTTAAATTTGATTTAGGCTAAGCCCAAAATGGGAATCAAAATGATGATTTTTTATTTGGATTTGAATTTGGAATTTGTTTTGATTGGTTTGAATTTATATTTCATTTATACAAGTGAATATAAATGAGAATATAAATGGGTTATGAGAAAAATTCCTTGAATTTGAATTTATTTAGATTTGATTTAGGCTAAGTCCATAAGAGGGAATCAAAGGACTTAGGAAATATTTTTGAACTTAGAATTTCAATCATAAGCTTCAATCATTTGGAATTGATTTGAGTTAGAGAGAATTACTTGAGTTGGAGTTTGATTTAAGTTTTGATGTTGATTTGATTTGGAGTTTGGAGTTGGTTTGATTTGGAGTTTAACTTGAAGGGAGGAAGTGAGGAATTTGATTCAAGTTATAGGGTAGGAAAATTTTCCTAACACCCTTAAGGCATGATCTATTTCTATGGCAAACTCTTCTGTATCTAGGGCTAGGTTGAGTGTTCACCTAATCACTAGAAGTATCTTAAGACTAAGAAAATCTTAAAGTTTAAGAGAAGTCCTATGTTTAAGATTGAGGGGCTCATCCTAAAAATGAGGTCAATAAAGATCACCCAAAGGTGTGGTGTGACTGACAAGGAACACCGCACGTATTGGTGTTGACCAAAATGATCAATAACACCAAACGATCACAAGCACTAACAAAAATAGTCTACTCCTAACCCATGGTGTAGAAGGAATCTAGAGCTTAGTGCAATGTGACTCTACTTATGCCAAGGACATAAGAGAGGGAAGGAGGAATCCACTAGGGATAGAGTATATGAACCTTCCACTAGGGAAATAGGTCTCAATCATCCACAAGGGGATGAGAGGTTTGATTTGATTCCCACTATGGAGAAATTGATTTGATTTGTTGTTTGTTTAGTTGTTTGTTTGTTGCTTTTGTTTGAATCTACTGAAGTAGGAGGATTGAATTTATTTTAGATTTTTATATTTTGGATTTTGAGATGGACCCTATTTGTTTGCGATGGATCACAATGAGTAGGAGCCATGAAGGCCTAGACCTAACTCAAATTTACTAATCCAAAGGGGTAGTCTACCAAACACATAGTAGGACTAACCAACCAAGGGGATGCCTTTCGGTGTGCAATGGTCAAGTTAGGAAGAAAGCGCAAGGACTCACATCTTCTAAAATAAGGAACCACTAGGGTGATTGGTTGGCAAGGCAACAGATAGAACCTGACTTAGGGCTAAATATTGATTGAATGTCACTGGGGACCTTAAATCAACTCAATGATATTCCAGATTAATTTCATTCTTTAATTTATTTTGATTATGATGGATCCCATCAGTTTGCGATGGACCGCACTGAGTAGGGACCAAAGAGGCCTAGACTTAACTCAGACTTACCAATTTAAAGGGAGAAATCTACCAACCACATAATAAGACTAACCGACCAAAGGGATGCCCTTCGATTTGTAATGGTCAAGTAAAGAAGAAAGCACGGGGACTCACCATCTTCCAACACAAGGAATCACTAGAGTGATCAGTTGGCAAGGCAACAGATCGAACCCGACCTAAGAATGACTATTGAGTGAATGTTGTTGGGGGACTTAAATCAGCTTGAAGATAGTCAAGATTAATTTCATTTTTTTAGTTTATTTTGATGGATTCCATTGGTTTGCGGTGGATCAAACTGAGAAGGAGCTTATATTAGCTTAGACCTAACTCAGATTTACTGAACCAAAGGAAATAGCTTCCCAAGCGATGGGAGAACCATCTGACCAAAGGAGTGCCTTTTGGTTTGTAATGATCAATTTAAGGGTAGAAAGCTAGGTGACTCACATCTTCCAATACAAAAGACCACTAAGGTGATCGGTTGCTTTGCGAAACAAATCGATCCCAACTTAGGGTTTTTTGTTGGTTTGTGATAGTCATTTTAGAAAGAATGCATCATAGTCTTACATCTTCCAAAGTAGAATGATTATCGGCGTAACCTGCTTGTGGCAAAATAGATTGAACCCAACTTAATGGCGACTATAGAGTGAGTATCATGAGTGCTGACCCGGGTATTTATCTCAGCTCAGGTAGTCAAGCAATTCCTATAGGGAGTTCTGCTAACACTGCCCAAAAGATAGGATGTCTGCTTGAGAAAAAGGGCCCTTTGGGGGCTTGAATTCCTAATCCACAAGTGAATTAATTTGTTTACTTGTTTAGTCTATTTTACCATGGACCCTGATAGTTTGCGAGGGATCAAACTGAGAAGGAGCTTATATTAGCCTAGACCTATCTTAGATTTACTAAACCAAGGGAGAATCTATGTTTCAATTGAACAAATTTTCCAATCATAGGGGTGCCTACTAGGAATGAGGGACTGTCTAATCCAAGAGTAACCCAAGTAGTGTCTAAATGGGGTCGCAAAGGACGTGATCCAAATAGAATTCCCAAGAATTCCCATAGGGAGAAGGGGGAGAGGGGCCGCTAAGGGCTTAATCCAAAACCTTGGAGAAGATGACATGGCTAGTCATAAATCAAATAGGTATTCAGTGGCCAACTCAAGGAAAAGTATGGGGATTCACATCTGCCATGAGTGGTGTATCCACCGGGTGAGTCGCTGTTAGCATAGTGAACATCAACCAACCTAAAGTGTCCGTCAATTTATAACAATCAGCCTATAAAGAAAACTCGGGGAATCACATTCTTTTATAGCGGAACTGATTACTGGGATAGTTTGTCTTAGGCTCGAGAGGTGCCATCCGACCTAGGGTGACTACTAAGTGAATGTCATTGGGGGCACTTATATCAACTCAAAAGTAGTCAAGAGGAAAATAGCTTTTGGGGGACTTATCCTAAACCTCAAATATACTCGACCTAATCAGTTCATGATGATTAGTTCATGAAGAAAGCTTGAGGACTCAAATCTTCTTAAACAAAATCAACATGAGGTAGCTTATTGGTTGGGCAGTGAAGTCTACCATACTGACAAGGCACTCGTTGGTTTGTAATGGTCAAGTTAGAAAGAAAATGCGGGGACTCGCATCTTCCAAATAAGTGACCACTAGGGTGACATACTAGCGAGGTAGCATGCCGACCTAGAGCAGCTAATGAGTGAGTGCCATAGAGGGCTTTTTATCACATAAAAATAACCTGAGATAAAAGATATGTGTTTATTTTTTGTGCTTGTGTTAAAGAGAATAGGACACCGCTTGGGTTCTCTTACACCTATCCTAAAACACGCTGGATATTTTGATGAAATGGTGCCAAGGATGGAAATCAGGAATTCCCACTAAGAAAGGATGCCACTTGGGTTCTCTCATAGCTAACTTAGTTGTGTTAATCAAAATAGGATGTATCTTGGGCTCTCTCACACCTATTCTAATAGCGCTAGGAGATTGTGTTTGATTGTGTTTATGTCAGAAAGGAAGCAATACGTAAGATGCTTGAAAGAAGAAGAGATTTTGATGAAATGGAATTGATTCTTTTCTTTTATAATTCAAATGTTTAATATTTCTTAGAGCCCATTAATTAGAAGCATCGGTGTTCCCCTTTACAATCAATGGTGAGATGAGTATGGGTCTCTGCCTTCCCAGTGGGTTCAAACTTGCCTCCCATCTTTGAAGGCAACAATTGGTCTCCTTAGGACTAACACACTCTTACTAGCGGAATGTTATGAGCTTGAATCATTTTGGCCTTGTACAACTTCGAGGTTATGGCACACCATGGTGACTCTCCTCAAACCTTAGAGCTCTTCTTCTAACTTTGCACTCTAGTGATGCTACCCAATTCTATCTTAGTGATGGGAGTTAAACTTAAAGGTCGAATTTAAGGAAAATGGGGTATATTGAGTTGGAGTTTGGTATGTGTATGCGGTGCAACCAACTAACCATTCCATTACTTGCTTGTTATCATCAAGAGCCTTTAGTATTTGGATGAGAGTTTTGTTGAATGCTTCTATGCCAATTACTATGGAGTAGTAGAAGAGTATCTCCAATCTATATGTCTTTTTGGCGTGGTCTTAGTGCTTTTGAATGCGTATCATATTCATCGAGGAACCTATCTATGTACAATATGATTTCTAAAAACTAAAGAACATCTTTGACTCTAGTGGGATTGCCTCCACTTGGAAAAGTAGTCTGATGGCAACTAAAATGAGCAAATGACCCTTGATGGGATCTACAATGCAATGTTACACTCAAATGGCTAAGAAGCCAATGTATGGTGTAGAATGTTGGGTGGTTGATGTAAGACCACACCTGCATCTCTAGCTTCATCCATGGATAATCAAAGACTAGTCCTCTCTTGATCTGATTCATCTTGATGATGCATAACATGTACCTCAATCATAATTCTATTGATCATAAACCACATTTGATAAAAAGATCATCAGTACAAGGTGCCATCAATGAGAGCATAGGAGAGGACCCTCTATTTCACTTGATGGGCTTGTAACTTCTCTTGAGGTAGTTTGATAGTGTTCAAATAATCAATGAATGGTTGCCTCCAATCCAGCTCTTTGTCATTATAAGCAAATGGCAATCTCCCCTTCAAGAGAAATTCTCTCGATGAGTTCAGCATTAATAAGGGATAGGACTTATCTATTTTGAACCCTTATTTCAATGGACTCATCTTCTATGCATGCCAATTCTTTGGCAAGTTTGGCCAAAGCATCTACTACTAAGTTCTCTACTTGGGGAACCTTGTAGATGGTGACTTCAGGGATTTGGGCCAACAGCTTCATGGTATACTCATGGTAATGACGAAGCTTAGGCTTGAGATCCTTATAGGACCCGACAATCTGATTGATGACCAACTGAAAATCTCCAAAGATGTTGATAGTCTTGACACACACTGTGATAGCTAACTCTAAATCGGTAATCAAAGCCTCATACTTAGCTTTATTATTGGTACAGGGATTGGAAATATAATATTAGAATCTCATCACATCGTGGTCTGGAGTTAGGAGAACTATTACTACCCCTGTCTTTCTTGAAAGAGTAGAGTGGTGCTTCCCCTGTATGAAAAGAAGTTGCACCATAAAAATTCATCTCCCATCGGTGGTTATCAACCTAACCTAAGTTCATGATTTGTTCATCAGGGAGATCATCACTAAGCAAAGAATCAACAGGAAGTGGATGTGTTGCTAAGAAATCTGCTAGTGCTTATCCTTTTCACATGGAGGTATGTGATATCAAATGATAAGAGAATCATGAACCATGCCAAACTTCTAGATAGCATTGGCCATGATGTGATCTTAGTGGTTGGAAATGAAGTTCACTTTATAAGAAAGCATATAGTGCCATAGTTTTTGGGAGGTAAAGATTAAAGCTAGGTAATGTTTCTCAATAGGTGGGTAATTCACTTAGAATCAAATGATGAGAGCACTCTCTTCCCTTCATCATTAGCTTGAACACAAAGCATTGAAAAAGTCATCCAATGAAAATGTAGAGGATGAGTGTGGATGAGGTACCCTGGCGGCTTCACCAAATCTTGATATCTTCAAAAGTATGCTAACACTTATCATCCCATTTGAAGTTGGCATCCTTTTTGACAAGTGCTGAGAATGGCATGCATCTCCCTGATAGGTTGGAAATAAAGTGTCTTAGATACGCTAACCATCCTAGGAATGATCTGAGTTGAGTTAAACTTTTAAGAGGTTGAGCTTCTAAGATAGCTTTGATCTTTTCTAGATCTAGTACTATTCCCTGGTGTTGAACAATAAACCCAAAGAATTTTTCTGATCTGAATGCACACTTCAGGGGATTCATTTTGAGGTTATATTATCTTAATTATTTGAAAACTACTCTCAATTTAAAGAGATGGTCTTCCTTTTCTCTAATCTTGACTACTAGATCATCAATGCAGCACTCAACCTGATGATGGATGAGTTCATTGAAGATCAGTCATGCCCATTTTGTAGCACCAACATTTTGAAAGGCATGACCATATAATAATAGATTGATCGAGATTTGAAAAGTAGTGTTTCTTTTCATCAGGGCCATCTTGATTTGGTTAGAGATGACCCATCCATGAAGGAAAAGCATGAGATGAGCGATGTCCACCATTAATTATTGGAAGAGAAAACTAATCCTTAGGATATGCCTTATTTAAGTCCCATTTAAATCATGTGAATCATGGTCTTCTTCTTTGGATGACTTCTAACCGGTGATGACACTAATGAATCTAACATGGATTAGTTTCTATACTTCATAAATGACATGTTGTTTGATTTTGAATCCTATGCATCTAGGAGCTTGCTTAATAGCGTTAATGATATGATCTATTGCTAGTTTGTGGACTACCATGTCAAGAGATAATCCGGGCATCTCTTCATAACTCCATGCAAGTAAAAATAATAACTAACTAAGTCATTAGTTTCTTATTCATTCAGAAGCGATGTATGGGGCATGGATTTTCTTCTATCCCGAGGTTGATTTCTTTAAGCTTGTCAATTATTGAATGAATCTCCTCTTCAAATTTTGGCAGTACATTTTTGATTTGGATATCATCTGAATCATCTGAGATTTCTAAACACACATCCTCATAAGAGTTAGTTTGGTGTGAAAAGAACCTATCAGACTCCAAATGGTTGATGACAACTAAGCAATAATCATCATTATTGACTAGTACCACTATATCGAATCGTAGTCCTGATCTTGAACGTGCATCCCTGCCTGTGTTGTTCCATAGCTTTTTGAAGTACTCCGACCTATGCTTAAACCATGAGTAAGGAATCAAACCCTTCTTAGCAAGATTAAGAACATAAGGCAAGTACCAATCAAAAGGTAATTCCATTAATGCTTTATATGAATTATCCTCAAGTTATACATCAACTTCAGGACTTGAGGAGGAGGATCCCAAAAAGAATCTCTTCGACTTCATATCCCTGGAAGACTGAGGGGCTTCTTTAACTACTAAATCTTTAACTTTTTGAGATGAAAGTGATGTTAGAGCTAAGGTTCCTAACTACTACTTGATAGTTTTACATACATTTAATTCAAATACTTTGCTTCGTCTAGAGACCCGGTCTTCATTATTGTCTGGCTCAAGTGTCACTTCCAATGAAACCTGCTGAGAGGGATTAACTGGTATGCTAATCACATTAGACTCGTCCTCCGAGCTGGATTCTAACTCTATGTGAATAGTAGGGGTACTCCTATGTACTAGAACATAACCCTTATTGGCTGATTTCCAACCAGGGGGTCTTCCACCTCTGGATCTACCTCTGTTTCTACCTCTACCTCTGCCTGGTGGAGGTCGCGTCATCCTACCGACATGTTCATATGATGGAATGAACTGTGAGTGAAATGTGATATGCGGCTCTATTTCTTCTTCAATTTTTCTTTCTTTCTCACTTGGATTTTCATTTTTTTTCTTTTACTTTTTCTTTTTGTTCATTTTATTTTTTTTTAATTTGAATTTTATCAAGTTCATGAGAAAGGGTGTTTTGAGGAAGATAGTAGGTTGCATCCTCATATATCTCAACCTCTCTAATTGAAAATGGCTATTCATCTCCCTTGACACATTACTCAGTCCCATCCTTCCTAAACTTGATGCACTGATAGAGGGAGAATGGAATCATCTTGTTCTGGTGTATCCAATATTTATCGAGCAAAGCGGTGAATGAAGTATTCGAATCAATAATATAAAACTTGGCTTCAGTCTTCCAATCACCTATCTCCAAAGGTAACACTATCGAACCTAAAGCCCTATCACCTTGTTCATTGAATCCTCTCAACATCATCCGATCTCCTCGAAGTGTCTGGATGTCGATCCTCAAATAGGCAATGGTCTTTAGACTCATAATGTTCATCGATGCTTTGGATGTGAAGAACTCTGGAAAGTCAATTTTCCCATGTCCATGTGTAGGGGGTGTGCTCCATGTCCCCTAAAAGAAGGTCTTCATCTGTCAAAGTGATCCCCTAGGCTTCTCTGGAATAATGTGCCTCTTCACCAATAGCAGTCAGCTGAGCTAAGCATATCTTTTGATCAAAGAGATCCTTGATTAATGATTACCTCATTCTTTGGATAAGACAGGGCATCGTATATGCTTAGCTTAGATGGCTACTTTCTTAGGTGAGAGCAGACATTATAGTCCACCTTGGACTGATCCTCCACAAGCATATCCAAGGGTGGAGCATCCTATGGAGGGGCTTCTAGATCCTATGAACCAATGACTTATTTTCCTCTATCTTGAGGTGTCGCCCTAGGAGGTAGAGCTTTGCCACTACGGAGGTTGACTTTGGTGATCTCTTGTGGAAGGGTAATGGAAGATTCTACCTGCACATGAGGCTCACCTATAGCTTCTCCTATAGGGCCCTCGAAATTGTATGATTTCAAGCCTATCTTAAGAGGCAAACCTGTAGCATTCAAGGTAGGAAAATCTAATTATGAATCAGAAAGAGGAAGATCAAAATTATTATAGTTGTTTTTTAGACTTAAAGAGTTACATTAGAAATAGATTTAGACAACCCATCAAAAGTGACACCGATATAATTCAAGCTAACTTTATTCTTAAATTTCTTGGATTTGATAGGAGGTATATAGTAGGAATCAAGTAAGAGGGGTGTGGGATTTGATGCCCTCATGTGTCGATACAAGTTGTCTACTAGAAGAAGAAGAGCTAGCTGAAGTAGAGGTAGTCGCTCATGTAGTAGTTGCAACGATGGACTAGAGGCTAGACTCGGTCGGTGGTTGTGCTATTGGGCTATCCCAAGCCGACACATGCTACTACTACTGCTACTGCTGCTAAGCTCCCCTTTCCCCTGAGTTAACTCTAGCAACTTCAAAACCTTCCATGATGTTGGAGGTTTGAGCTAGCTCAAGCACCTGCAAGGAAAGTTTTTTTATTTTTGAGATAATTTTCTTAGAGGTTTTGAATAAGGAAATATCCCAACATTCTATGGTTTTGGAAGATCGCAAGTATCCCCAAAGATTACCCAAATGGAACTAGATGGTTGTTCCACAAGGTATTCCTTCGAGATGACTATAACATCAGTCTTAAAGCTATGTTCAAGTCAGTTCTTAAATTGTGAAGTAATCTTCCAAAACATGACCTAGCATATAGTGGTAGGGACAAAAGTTTGGATCATGGCTTTTGCTTATTTTCTCCAGTCTCCTAAGTTTGGGTAGCTGAAAATCAGGCTTCTTTAAGAGATTCATAAAGATCTTCCTGATTACCTCCCTCTTAAATGAATAAGGCTTGTTAAGTTTATCTAGAAGAGTAGGTAGACCATAGCTACCTGGTGGCGGGTATATGTACTGTTGCTGTTGATGATGTGGTTGAGGAGGAGGCAGTGTAGGCTATGGAGGTTCTTCTAGCGGTCTGCAGGTCTACCTTGGTGGTGGTAGAGGAGGTGGAATCCATGGTTGTGGAGAACCAGGTCTCTCAAACTGCTCTCTAGTCGGTTATTTCCCCTTATCTACTATTATCACTGCCCCTGGTTTCTTCTCATATACCTTCTGTAGCTTTGGCTTTATTGGTAGATCTCGAGAAGGTAATTGTTTGGCTTCTACTTGCAAGCTAGCCACCTTGTTGATTAATTTCTCAAAAGTTTTGATGGTGAAACCTTTGAGCATGAAGGCGACTGGGCCATGTATATTCTTAAGCAGAATGTCAATGGTGTGCTGTTCATATAGTTGTGGTTCATATTTCATACTTAAATTACACCATCTGAGAATGTAATCAATAAGGGACTGACTAGGATTTTATTGAGCCACAACGAGATGGCCAATAGTGACCCTTTATTGAGCTCCAGCAAACCTCTTGATAAAGAGTTTCTCCAACTCAGCAAAAGTCTTCGCTGAACTATTTGGAAGTTCAGCATACCAATCAAATGCTACGCCCGCTAAGCTACTCACGAAGAGACGGAAGAGTAAAGCATAACTTCTACCAACATTGCAACAACTAGTCCTGAAATGCGCAATGTGCTACCTTGGGTTCCCAATGCCATCAAAACTCTTGAAAGAAGGAGGCACAAAACTCTTAGGATATTGGATTGCATCAAATTCCTCCGGTAGGGTCTACCCTTTGGAATTGATGATCCTCCTCAGGCTTAAGCCAATTCTTCTTTCACTTATGCTCAACCATGCTCTTGATGTCTTTTTCATGTATGGAGGTACTATCCACTACCTTCCTATATATGTCAATGCAACCTTGCTTTACCAGAGGTAAAGTCTTGGTTGGATCCAACACATGCACCAACTCTGGCTAACTGGTCTCAGCTATAGTAGGATGGATTGCCGGTGCTTGGTTCTGAAGTGTTAAGATAGTTGTTAGCAGATCTTCGAGCCTCTTCTCTATCTTATCTATTTTTTCATCCTTCTTCTTTATCTGTTGAAGGAGGTGTTGGGTTGAGTTGGCCATGTCTTCCTGCTTGGCCTCAACACCTTCCATAGTATGTTGATCTCTAAGGAGGGATCCCCTAGTATCTACCATATAAACCCTTGCTTAATCTCCCAATAAATTATCTTCATTGGGATCAAAGCTGATCTTCTCCTCATCAGACCAATTATATCCTAGATCTCTTTCTTCTCCATGAAATAATGGGATACTATATCATCTAGAGAATGATCTGTTTGAACTAGCACAAATGAGTTTGGCTGACCGGTGGTGGGATCACTATCATGTACTGTGAGGCACCGGACCTCCCCTACTGCTGGAGAGTCAACCTTGTGGGGGCTATACTTGTTGGATGAAATATGCTCTTGACTGTCACTGAATCTGCATAGGGCGGCACTCCTAGGAGGTTCTATCATCATAGGTGCAACTGAGCTGCCACCTTCTCCCTCAGCAACTATTGCAGCCATCTACATGTCCTACTGTGGTGGTGGTGGTGAAGGGATGACCACTATGCTTCGAGGCCACCATTCTTTCTTTACCAATACTGGGGCAGAAGGTCGAGCAGAAGAGCTTGACCTTTCCATAATAGGTGGTGTAGATAGGATGGGATCTCTCGATCATAGATGGAGAAATAACAACCACTTTGGTAGAACTGGAGATGCTGGAACATGTACAGGAGACGGTGGATGGGGGGTAGAGCGGTGTGGTGGAGGCACCATCGACTCTCTTTGGATAGGAGCTGCTCTCTTATGATGCATGGTCCCCGTGAGTAGAATGTTATCGGTATGATCGACGCGGGTGGCATGCTGATCAGGAAAATCAACGAGTGTACAGGCCACTAACTACCCACTGAACCTCCATCTCTCTCGACTGGTGATATGAACTGATGTATGGGCCACCCTGGCCCTCTCCTTCCTAATATGCTTCCCCACACTATGGGGAATAATGGATCTCAAATCAAACTGAGCCCCGTACTCATATCATCCATAGGCTCCACCTACTCAGCGTAGAACAGATCAAAGGTCGACATATGACCTCCTCTCTCCGGTGGCAGGCTGAACCACTTGGTGAAGGTGAAGCAATCCTCGGCATCCTCTCTGGACCTAGAGGATGGCTGGCTAATGTGGGGAAACCAACGCTGGGCAACTCCTCACTAGGCACTGTCGCCTACATCGCAATGCGAGTGGGGTACCACTTTATGAAGTGGTTGTTATTTCTCCTTTGGGTCCTGGTAGGGAGAGCAGAGTAAGAGCTAGTCCCAACCTCAAAAGTAGGGGAGACAATCCCCGGGATCAGGAGAGCCTTCCCCTTTGAGGGTGCTAGTGAGTGGGTGCTAGCCCTAACTGGGGAAGCACGAGGAACCATGGGACCCACAGGCACTAGCACTGACACTGCTGATATGGGAATTGCCACAGCCTTCCTCTTTATTAAGGGAATCTCAGAATCTGACGGTATGTCAACCTGAATGGCCGGCTCCTACCCGGCCACTATGCTCCTACTAACAGTTATGAGGGAGGTCCCCTCGCATATAATCCATACTCCCTCAAAACCTCATCCAAAGTGGATGAGGTGGGCGTAGTCAAAGTGAGGAAGGATGGCCTGATCCAGGGCCAGATCCATCCCATGGGGAAAAGTGAACACATACTTGGGCACTACCATTGAATAAAATTGTCTTGGCGAGGCGTGAAGCTAGCGCTCAATGTCGAAAACAAACTTGAATTAGATTCTTTTAATTTGTTGATTTTGAATTTGAATTTAGAATTTGAATCTATACTCAACATCTTGAAAGTATTAAGTCAGGCTCAAATGATTTAATATAGATTTTGAGATTTGATTGGAAAGAGGACTTTTTTTTAATGTATAATCCACTTTAAACAAATTTGGATATGTTAAAAATGGGTTCAAATATTTTTGAAGAGATGCTTCCATAGGTTCATATTTGAATTTTGATTTTGATTTTGAGGACCCTCTGTGTAACAAATTTGTGTATGTTAAAGTAAAAGGTCAATTTGATTTTGATTTGAGATTTTTTTGAATCTACTCACTTAGCAAATTTGGATATGCTAAGTGGGGTTTTTGGAAATAATTTCTTCTTTTTTTGTTTGCTTTATTTTGTGAATCATTGTGATTTTGAAAATGGGATTCTTATTTAACAAATTTGGGTATCCTAAATGAGAAATCTAAGTGTGTTTTGTTTTTGATTTTGATTTGAAAATGGAGACTTCACTTTAACAAATATGGTATGCTAAAATGAAGTTCCAATGTGTTTCTTTAATTTTGTCAAATGGATATTTCACTTAGAAAATTTGAGTATGCTAAATGAAATATTAGAAAAGTGTTTCAAATTTTGTTTTGGATTTTGTTTTGAAAATGGAGAATTTACTTTAGCAAATGTGGTATGCTAAAGAATGAAGTTCCAATGTGTTCTTTTATGTTTTGTGAAAGGGAGATTTCACTTAGCAAATTTGAGTATGCTACATGAAATTCCAAAAATGTGTTTCAAATTTTTGTGTTTTTTATTTTATTTTGAAAAGTGGAGACTTCACTTTAGTAAATATGGTATGCTAAAGAATGAAGTTCCAAAAGTATTTCTTTTTATTTTGAATTTTGCTTTGAAAATGGAGACTTCACTTTAGCAAATGTGGTATACTAAAATGAAATTCTAAAAGTGTGTTTCAAATTTGTTTTGAAAAATGGAAACTTCACTTTAGCAAATGGTATGCCAAAATGATGTTCCAACATGTTTTGAATTTTGTGAAATGGATACTTCACTTAGCAAATCTGAGTATGCTAAGTGAAATTCCAAAAATGTGTTTCAAATTTTGTTTTGAATTTTGTTTTAAAAATTTAGACTTCACTTTAGCAAATTTGGTATGCTAGAATGAAGTTCCAATGTGTTTCTTCTATTTTGGATTTTTTTTTGAAAATGGAGACTTCAATTTAGCAAATGTGGTAAAGTAGGATTTATTTTAAACCGAGTTAGTTAAGTTCCCTATAGGGGCAAGCCCCATAGTTAATTACATTCTAAGGAATATGATTCTTTAGCAATACTCTCTATAAAGGTAAATGATCATTGTCTCCAAAGATTTTGAAAAAGGTAGGACTATCAATCGATTGGTTTATCTTTAGAAAGTCAAGTGGGATTGATCAATAAGAGGGAGTTTTATCGAAGCCAAATGAAAACAAGTAGGGGATGTTTAAGATACTAGGAAGCCTAGTAAGCATCCCAAACTACCCTATAGTTGGGCTTTATATTTTTGAAATTGAATTAATTTATTTGACTTGAATTTTTATTAGAATGCTAGGGCTTATAATTTCATGATACAAGGTCACAGAAATGTCTAAGAGGTGAGGATTTATGCTTATGGCCCACAAAGGGGAGAAGCAACCTCTAAATCTAAATTTAGGGAGCTTTAGCGAGGGCCAAAATCATGACCTAAATCTAAGGAGAAAATGGGCATTTGGTTTACCTCCATAAGAGTATAGAAACATCCTGACTGTTAGACTTACAACTGCCTAGGAGTGGCCGCCAACTAACTCCTAAGATTTTAAAATTTGTAGGCAAGTCATATGTTTATGCAAGATAGCAAGGTTGTTATTTATTTAGAAAGAAACTAAGTCCTTAAACACACTCCCTAAAGAGACCAGATCATGTAAGGCATGAATTCATGACATAAATCTAATGCAAATTTTCATATATTTTATTTTTATTTTGGAAAATCATTTGACTTAGGCTATAGGATTCTTTATACCTAATGCATGAGAAATTAGATTATGGGCCAAAATTACCAAGATAAGAAGGTGTGTTTCCACCATGGCTCTCAAAGGCAAGCCAAGTTCTCTGGCAAAGGTGGAAGCCCTCCAATCAAGAGTGAAACATTATACTTTTAGGCATGATGTTAGAAAAGAAAGTATACATCCAGCTAAGGGGTTGCTAATTATTTTATCTTGATTTTAACTTAGGCTTTAAGTGAGGTTATGAGTTATTTATTTTAAATTTTGAGTTACTTAATTGGGTAGAAGATTTATTTTTGTTCCTAAGAGCCTAATCGTTATCCAGGGCATACAACAAGCAAGGAAGAAACTAGAAAAACATGATATTTTTGGTGCACTAGCTCAACAAAACATCAATCATTTTATAAAGCTAACACAAAAGAATAAAAGGCCATTTATGGTATGGCACCATCGCACAAACCCGAAAACAAATTGGGTAGCCCAGCTTTACCCTTGCACATCCCGGATTACAAATGAATTAATTACAATTAAGAAAGGAATTCATGTTATGGGGTTATTTTTTCTTCTTTTCCTTTTTCTTCTTCTTTCTTCTTTTTCCTTTTAGATGGTTGGAAGGTGGATTCTTGAAAGGCCTCACATGGTACGTAAGATATAGTCTTATCTCATCCTAATCCCCCTATAGCAATCATTACAAAATCTTAATTACAAATTTACATGAAAAGGAAAAAAGTAAATCTAACTAACACCTGCAAAACAGATATTAGCTAACCAAACCATACAAATCTCAATCATGTATATTGGACTTAACACCTCACACATGGGTAACCAAGTCCACCAGGACTATTGGATTATACTTAGGGGTATAAGCACCTGCATAGCAAAAGCATTTATATTTTTATTTATTAAAATGCTTCTTAAGCACAATCCTCTACAGAAGATAATGATTAGACTAAATCTTCGTATCATTCAGTCTACGCATATACACCCTAACATTCAGACTAAAATATTACATCAAAAAATAAAATCAAAGCAACAAACCATGCACCTCCCTAACCTAAAACTATAAATGGTAACTTAGTCTAATGTGTGTGCCATTTAATGTTTGTGTGGTATGCTTAGCTATGGCTTTAAGCTTTAAATTTTTAAAGTATGAAAAATGTTCAACTTAGATAGGTGGTTTTATTCAAGTTGTTTAGTTGATTTAGTTGATTTTTATTTGGTGATTTTCTTATGTTTGAATGAACCTACAATTAATTACTAAGTTGTAAAGAGAGGGAAAAGAAAAGAGATACTTCTCTTTCCTTCCCTACCTTAAGTAATTTCTAATGTAGATTCATGTTGATTTTGTTTAGTGAATGTTTTCCTATATGTTTTAATTAATCCTAAGTTTAGAATAACTCTAAACAAATCTATTCAAAAGGAAATGCATTTTAAGATTAAGTAAAGTGAAATAATATTACAAAACACACACCACTTTATTCCTTTCCTAACATATATAACATGCATATTGATGAATCCTAAGCATATATATACATGCAAATGAGAATGTTTAGAACACCTTAATGATGAATGCTAAGTAGTGTTATGTAAGAAAATTTGGATGCTTTATGATGCATGGTTTTCATTAAGTAGAAAAGGGGATACTCTTTTATCCTTTATTCATATGCATATGTGTATGTATGAAAAGCATAAGTGAGTACGACACCATTCTTAGCACCAGGGGTGTAAGGTACAAGACCTACTTAGGGCTACTTAAAGCCTCGCAATCCTGGGATTGTCTAAACTAATATATCAATTTTTCTTAAATACATATGCATGTACAAAAGAAATAAATGGAAAAAAAAAAGAAAGATGTTAAAGTTTATATTTATTTTATTTTTGGTTTGGTTGTTTAATTTCTATGTGTGATGTGAAATTCCTTCTTAATTGATGACATAGGAGTATATAGGAATGGATTTGAGCAAGTGTTATGTCCTTTTCAAATGGACTACACTTTGTCAAACCTATACAATTCTATGTTAAGAAAGAGATGGAGAATCAAATCCACATAATACATATCTTTATATTTCTCACATGCAAGCTTATAAATAATTACAAGTAGCATACCTTTCAATTTTGATATTTTATTTATAAATTTTGAAAATAATTTTGAATTTAATAGTGATAATAGCCATTCATATTCTTACTTTAGCCAAAACATGCAACTTGACATAAAGAAAATATTTCATTTTAATTTTGATTTTAAAAGGAATGAATGCATGATTTTCATATGGCATACATATTTAGCATGCTAGGAAAGAAATGAAGTGTTGAAAGCAATGTAAATTCATTCACCCTAATTAATTCATAAAGATAATCCTATGAATAGAATTATTTAAAGCAAATCAAATTTAATTTTAAAGAAATTTTGTTTGATTTTGAGTTTGATTTCAATTTGAGAAATGTGAGATGAATTTGATGGTCCTAATCCATTCCCTCATGTGTATATTATTATTATTTTTGTTTAATTTTTAGGTGATTAGGTCAATTTTATGTTTTAGTTAGGTTAAGGTGTATATTAAGTGTATTAATTACCCTTACTATACCACCTTAGCATATGTAACCAAATAATTATGAGCCAATGATATGACATAAAACCACACAAGGAATTTATATCAGCAATGCATCTAGGAAGAAAAGGGCCTAATGCATTCAGCTCTCGATTAATGATTAATTAAGCTAAAGGGCTTAAGTTAAGTACTTTCATAACCCTTCCCACACATGTGGATTAGGTTTTGATTTCCTTAAGCCACTTAGGTTATTAAAAACCTAAGCATCAAACCAAGATGGATTGATTAAGTTATGGAATGTTTTGAAATTTTTATCTAGTTAATTAAGTAATTAGTGGATTAACCCTTAATTGAATTTAGATTAAGGAAGAGAAAGGGGGTTTAAGGAATAACTTAGGAAAAATATTCTAAAATTATTCCCTAAACCTCCTGATCACTCAACAAAGCTTAATTAACTTAATCAAGGGATTAAACCACAATTCACATATTTAATTAGGCTTAATTACATTAAGAGGGTAATTAAGAATGAACCAAGTAATTCCCCTCATTAAACAATTAATAAATCCCAAAGAAATTAGGGGAGGTAGAAGTCTTCCCACTAAATGCACATGAGAAGTTTGGGATTAATCAGCGAGATAATTGGAGAATAATTAACATAATAACATTCCCAATAAAACCTAAATTTAGAAAATATCACAATTCAAAATCCCTTGAAAATAATTTTATATTATTCTACATCGAAATATCTTTCTTATGCATTTTACCTCATATTTTTATGATTTTTCCACATTTAGTTATCAATATTTCAAGTTTCCATGATTTTCTATTAATTAAATAGCCTAATTAAGTGGTTAATCCCATTGGTGCCACGTGGAAGCTGACACGGCGCGTGCTTTCCACGTGGTGCGATGGGATAGGCCACTTAAGTTTTCATATCGTAGCACCAAATTAGCGGCGGTGCAACGTGCTTTCTCCCTATTTGTCCGATCAAAGATCGGACGGTTGAGATTAAGTTCTCGATATTAAAGGAATAAATCAAATATCCTGCGTGTCTAGATCATGGTTGTCCATCCAAAATGCATGACAGCCCATGATCCATCCCTGAGTTCTCCTGTGGGAAAGGGGAGTCGTCCACCTTTCATGGTAAGATTCGAGCTCGATTGAGCTTGGATTGAACTCAAATCTTACCCACACCATCTATAAGTAAAGGGGAATACATCCAACAGTCAAATTCTCAAGGGTTGATAATTTGTTTCACAAAGTACCACACCATGGCTAATTAAAGCTCGGGTTAATGGCATACCTCATTGGAGGCTATCACCGGCACTCAAGTTCAATAAGGTAGCTTCATCTAGTGGAGATCAATCCCTATTGAATATTTGAGGTGGTTTGGTTGAGTGGATCTTTCTATAGACCAAGCTCTCCTTCAATTGGGCTCGATCTTGATCAAGAACACTCCTCCCTTGCCTTGAGAACTTGGGAAAAGGTTTAGGCAAGTTCGATTGAGTCCTCTGATGAAGCTTGCAAGAGGAATTAGCTTGATATGGAGTATTAACTAAGTTGGATTTTCACTTGAGCTCCCTTATTTTCAATCTAAGAAAATCGAGAAATGGGAAATTGGATGATGCTTAGAAAACCTTAGCGGAACTTGGAATCACTTCCTCTAAGTTCCTATGCTTCAATCGAATAGGGGAGAATGAAATTCAAGTGAAATTAAGGGGAGTATATCTCCCTTAGAGGAATCAGATGGTTGAGCTTCCACCTTCCATTTTGATCAAATTGACCTTATGAAATGGGTTGTTAAGGCTATTAGAACTTGCACATGGGTCGGTTTGGCCAGAGGAGTGGAGTAGTGAAGGTCCCATGTGCTTAATTCAAGTGGAGGAGGGATTCCCACTTGCTCATTTCCATGGGGTGGTTAGTTTTGACCTTAGGTTGGGTTTGGCGACCAATGGGTCATGTGCACCATGTCCATTAGTGACCATTTGGTCCACTAAGAGGATGCCAAGTGTCCATGAAAAGGAATTGACTAAATTCCAAGTGGTTTTGATTTTAGGTTACCTTATGGCTTAGGGGTAAAATGGTCATTTGACCTTGATTTTTGTTTGAATATATTTGGTATGATTGAAAAATGGGTTAGGCCAAGTTTCATTGAATTTGGAGTTGGTTTGATATGCTCATGTTGACCCATTTAGGTCAAAATGGGTCAACTAAGGTCAAGTTGACAAATCGATCAAATTTGGTCAAACCAAGGGTTGGGTCAAACCAATGTAAAAAAATCATTCCACATTACTTTAGTTTTTTTTTTTTTCAAATATAGCTTTATTTAAGGGATTTTTTTGGTTGTGGGTATTAGGAATATAGAGCCAAAAAATATATATATATTTTAAATTTTGATTTTTTTTAAGTTTAATTTGAAGTAATTCAAACACAACATATTCAAGCAAGATATTTAAAATATCTCATAATATTTTTTTTTTAGAAATTTAAAATCTCATCAAATCGATCGATTGAATTTCAAAGGAAGAGATATTTAACTATGGCTCACAATCTCATCTTTCTTATTTGTGGTTGCTACCCATTGTCACTACCCATCAACTATGGCCAACGACATCTCCTTGACCTTTAGCCATCTTGTTGTCATCTGACTCCCCCTAACATTCCTTCATATTTCTCCTCTATGCCATTTGTCATATAAAAATATTTACATTATTTTATTGATTAGAATCGTCTTATTCCACATTACATATATGAGAATTCTAATGTTGAAAACTATTTAGTATAATTAATAAAAGCATTCTTCTAATCTTCTACATTTTTCTTTATAATTTTTGTGAGAATTCTAATGCTGAAAATAACTTAATAGAATTAATAAAAGGATGCCTCTAATCTTATCTCCTATTTTTTCCCATATTTATAATTAATATTTTATCTTCATGTGATGTTCTTATTTGGAGCCTACTCTTTTCTTATACGTTGCCAATTTCACACACAATAAATCATATTTGATTTAATATTTGCAGTCAAATATATGATGCATTTATGCATCTACATTTGTATGTAGATGTATGAATATGGTTAAATAAATGTTGGATTAAGACTTCATGTTACAAGACATAAACTGATTAAAAATTGTATCATTTTTAACTAGAATTGAATTAATGAATAAAGATTGAATCGATAGAACTAACTTATTGATAGGATTAGCTCGTCTTGAAATTTGGTCAACTAACTTCAAGTTAATCTTTATTTGAGATTGAATCTAGTCAAGATGGACCAAAAGATCGAACTGCCTCTATGCTCGACATTTTAATTATATTTCTTTTTTCTTTTAGTTAACTGTGTTCTCTTTCTATTGACCAAGTGATGACTTTTGTGAAGAAAATTTTAAATTTTTAGAGGTTAATGTAACTTTAAGAGATGTTTTATAAAATTCCATTTTAATGAGAAAAGTTAATAATATTAATAATTTTATTCCATTTGAGTATGGCTCCATACAATTACAAGAATATTCTCCATAAATGGCATATTTCAAATAATTTGAATTATAACAATGCAACTAATTCTCATACAAAATGGATCAGTGAACTTAATGTTGTTGATGATAATCATTATTTATTACTTGATAATTGTAAGCCTAATTAGTATTTTTATTCTTTATAGCTCAAACCAATTATCCAAGTAATACTATTTATTATCCAACTCTTATCTATGTGTTTTAAATCACTCATTGTCACCCCTCAACACTTTAATTTACATACAATAATCATAAGAAAATTTTTGGTTAATAAAGATTTGTGCCTCTTATGCTTGTGCATAACTTTCTCGATCTATAATCACTAAATATGCAAAGCTTTGTTTTCTTAAGAAAGATAAAATGCTATATTTCTAAGCCTACAACCAATTAATCTTGACATGCTCTTATTAAAATAATGGGGGAGAGAGAGAGACAAAGAGAGAGAGAGAGAGAGAGAGAGAGAGAGAGAGAGAGAGAGAGAATGTAATAATTTTATAATGTTGTGTATTATACTATGCCAAGTTGATAGATGGAAACCTTTAGCTATCATGGTTTCATATGTGAGGAGTTATTTTATATAACTTCAATCCCAAATACTTTATGGATTTAAAGTATGCATAATATAAAGTATAATAAGTAGGTATGAGGTAACTTGTATATTGATTTTCATGTAGGAGCTAATGAATATTTAGTTTAATGAATATCATAATCTAAACTTGAATATTTGACATCCACCATAAAAAATTAGGTAGTATATTGCTTGATCTATTTATCCTTGTAATAAAAATCTTTTTCAATGTTCCAACATTATCATCATACTTTAGTAGTTTTAAAAAATATAAAAAAAATTAACTTTCCTAAAATAACTTTCAATTTGTTATAAATATTGAAATAGTAGTAACATCTAAGATCAAATCTATAATATAGATTCATACCATGAATTGGTTGAAGGAATTGAAGTTATTTATTGATAATGAATAAATATTACTTTATCATAATGAAAATTAATCTCTAGTGTAAATTTTATAAATAAGATATACACACCTATAATCATTTAAATTATGTTTATTAACTCATCTTACTAATATGAATCGGAATCAATGTGTCCTTGGTTATTAACTAACTCAATGCTTGTCATGGTCAAAGTTAAGCATATGGACAACTTAAGCACTTGGATGATCATCTAACTAAAATCATATAGAGAATATTAAGAGATTACGATAAACATTCTTTAGTGTAGTCTCCTAGAGAGTGCAAATCAATCACCCCTCTTGAATGCATCATTGTCATGCCACCATTATAGTTGCTCCATTGGCTCATTCCAATAGTGTGATCTATATCAATGAGGATTGTACTATGAAAACTCCTTCCCCTTTTTATAACAATAATTATCATGCATGTTTGATCAATGCCTTATTAGCAAAGATCATGGTGGCTCAACTCTTTTAAATTTTAAGATGCTTATGTGGGATTCCCATTATATAGAAATAAGTTAGGCATGGCTAATTATATATATTATCTTGAGTCAACTATTTCAAATAAGGATGAGTGATCTTTTTTATATTATTTTAAATTGATGGATAGCTCTATATTTTAAAGTTTAAAGAAGTTTTATATAGTTACTGGTGAAATAATGAAAGGTTTGGGGGTTATTATGACAAGAATTTAAAGAATAGTTGTAATTGAGTTAATTTGGGTTGATTTAGAAGACCACTTTTTGGGATGGTAATATGAAGCACGTAATTCAAAAATATTTATGGATAGTTAACTAAGGATATGTGCTTATGATTTAGAGAACATGGTTAGATTTGATGGAGTTGAGAGTGTGTAATGAGAAATATGAAGTACAACTAGGTCATAATCTTATTAAGTTTGGTTGAGAGATGTAGGTGGAGTTTTAGAATGGTTGTGAGATTTAAGTTGGGCGATGATTAGTCTTAGAGAATAATTAAGATGTAGTGGATGATGTAAGGAATGTTCAAAGTATATATGTAGAGAAGGCGAGTAATAGATTTAAGATAGAAAATAAAATAACTATTACATCTCAACAAAGAAAAAGCTAACTCTTGAATCCACCAAGCAAAAAAGAAAATAAATTTTTATTTTTACCAAAATATATCATTTCAAAAATGAGAAATTTTATCACATATCAAACCTACTTATAATGACTATAATGATCACCATTTTTATTAAAAAAAAGAAGAAATTTTTTTGGGAAAAGGTAGTTGACCATTAATAGAGGAAGATGGCAACCACCTTTAATTTCTACTATTTATTAATCAATAGCCAATGCATGTTCTCAAGATTTAAAAAATTAATAAATTTTAATAACACAAATTTAGAATTGAAAGAATAAATTTAAATTTTTATTATTTCTTCTCAATTAAGCACTTATGATGGGCAATGATTGGACTCTTATTTTGCACTTTCTTAGGCACTTGCTTGGACTCTTACTTGAGACCTCTATTTACTTGACCATCTTCTTATGCTTTGGCTCTTGCTTGAATTCTTATAGGTGAGCCTTTCATATTTTGATCATATTTTATTTTAATAATCATTATTTTATTATTTAAGATATAATCTAAATTAATACAAAAAATCATATATTATTCTACATCTTATCTTTCATTCATTAGTGATGCAATAGATGAAGTACTCTTCAGCCACTTTAAGGAGGAATGATTATAGTAGTTTTTGCATCTTCCACTAGGAAGAATTGTCTAATTGAATTATGGAGAGAGATGCTAGGCTAACAAAATCTTAAGACTACTTTTTCTTAATAAATATTTATATAGGTCTAATAGTGCACCCTTTTCACTACACACTTTGCTTGTAACACCCAAAAGCTTTGACTAAATTAATAGAGATAACTAAATTACACATTATCATGAAGGACTAAATTGAGTGACTCAAAATTCCTTCTCCAAGCTACATTAGTTTGTGTTTATAGAAGACTCTTGATGATTGACTCAATATTAACATCGTAAATTGTTCAATTGTGTTAATAGCCATGAAAAGATTGCATGGAAGGCATGTTATTTCCTTAACCAACAACATTAGTAGAATTTTCTTTTCTTTTCTTGATAGATAAGATGGGCGAAGGAAGCGAGGGGTGTCTTTGAAATGGGACATGTTGCCTCCATAATTGTAATATCTTAATGCTCCTTTTCATGTTTCACTGAAGAAGATTGCAAATGTCATTAATGATAAAAAGTTTTTTGGACAATTGCCATTAGAATCTTTATGGTTGAATGCCCTAGATCCATCCAAGCATTGTTCTTTTCATAAATATCATATACCCAACATAAATGATTATTTGCATCTTTAAGTTTTGGATGGTATTCACATCTATAATAAGAAGCCAAGTGAGTTCATCCTTATTGACCCATTATGATTTCATAATACATAATGAGCATGTTTTAGTGTAGGTTATCCACATCATATAGGTTAACATCTCAACATCCTCGAAGGAGTTGGGGTAGAGTTATTGATGAAAGCAATCTCAAATTATAGAAGTTGTGAAAGATTCTAAACACCTCAACTTGAAACTCATCTTCTATGGAGATTTCAGTCACCTTCATAGATGTTGACAAGCATTCTTTTTAACTCACAAGAAAGTGAGTATGTGACATGCATCTATATGGTATGCTTGATGGTGGCATGTAAGGGTGTGAGCCCCCCTAGTGTTTCCATTGTGGATCTACCAATGAGTATATAAGATAGCATTCCTGTACTTCAATGATTTGACAAAATTATTTCTCTAAGTTTATATATTTAAGCCACAAAATTTTAATTTATTGCTCGAATAAGAGAAATGGAAAGTCAGACTAGTGCAAACTGAAATCAAATATTACACAACAGTCCAAAATAACTATATAAAATTTATACAATAGCTAACTTTGAAAGATTGATTTATAAGAAAATTAATATAAAAATTGATTAAAAAAGAAGAAAAAAAAACACTTACCTAGCACCTTCTCCACGCCGATAGATATATCCCCCGTTGATGTGTTTGCCAATTAAGCAGGGATTTAATTATATTTTAAGAGATTGGAAGTCAAATATTCGAAGAAAGAAATACCACCAGCCAAATAGTGAATCTATTGAATATATTTATTTCATAAAATCAATTTTTCTATGTACAATAAGCCAAACTAAATGGATTCTTGAACCAGACTTTAATGATCAAAATTTGATACCCAACTCTCAACTCAGAGCCATTTTTCAAGTCGCTAACGTAGGAATCAACTTGACAGAAATTCCATATAAAGCAAGAAAGAGTTTTCGCCGACTAACAGCCTTGGCGCAGAAGAAGAGAGTCTGCATCATCGGTGCAGGTGTCAGCGGGTTGGCAACGTGCAAATACTTGTTGAAGAGAGATTTCCGGCCTGTGGTTTTCGAGGCTGATGGGACCATCGGCGGTGTGTGGAAGTCCACTTCTGCGTCGACGCGGCTACAGGGTTTGAGGGCTAGTTACCAATTATCAGACTTCCCGTGGTCGGAGAAGGTGACGGAGATGTGTCCTGATAGTAAGCAGGTGATGGAGTACTTAAAATCCTATGCTCAGCGATTCGATCTTATAAGGCATGTGAAGTTTGGAGCAAAGGTGGAGGGGATAGAATATGTTGGTTTAGGAGAGGAGGAGATGGAGGTGTGGGATCTGTGGGGTGGCGCCGGCGACGCATTTGGTGATGGCCGAGGGGTGACATGTCACTGTGCAGCGTGTGGAAGATGGAGCTATAGAGGTAATTAATATGTATAAACTCATTAAAAATTATTTAGATAGTGGACAGATTTTAAAGCCCTTCCATCAATGATAATAATAATAATAAGAGTGTGAATCATAAATATTCTAACGCTATTTGAGATATCAGCTGAGAGATTAGGTAGATTTTATTATTATTTTAGCAATATTACTTTTTTATATTTTTTGCTTAATAGAAAAAAAATCTATATTATTGAAAAATAATTATAATGTAAGTATTAGAAAAATAGTTCGATGATGCATACATAAAAATATAATTTTATTTTTCTTATTAACATTTGATGAATTATAAAAACATGATATATATATATATATATATATATATATATATATATATATATATATATATATATATATATATATAGATAGATAGATAGATAGAGAGAGAGAGAGAAAGAGAGAGAAATAAAGATCAAGTTCCATAGAAAAATAAAAGTAAATTAATCTGAACAATATAAAACTTTATTCAAATGAGTTCATTTTCTATTATTTAGTTTGTAGTATTCAACTCAAAAGAGTTCATTTGTAAGCCTATCTTTGATGAATGAGTCATGCATGTACATGAGATGGACTCTGTAATTCTTTGCATTGGACGGTTCAACAGACTTCCAAATAGTCTAATATTTCCAATGAATAAAGGCCGAGAGATCTTTAACAGTCAGGTGATCCATTCCATGGACTACTCTAATATGGATAGCATAGTTGTTGCTAAATTGGTCAGAGGAAAGAGGGTCACCATTGTTGGTTATCTTGGATCATCACTCGACATAACTTCCGAATGTGCTAATATTAATGGTAGTTTCTTAACCAAAATTTGAATTTTTTTTCAAATAATGAAGATATTTGTAGCTTAATATATTAAAATTAAAAAATGTTCTATACAAATTATATCAAAGAGATATGAATAATAAATATAAGAAAGATTACATACGTATCACAAAGATACCCCTCGTAAAAGTTGTAACACCAACGAAAAAAAATCCAAAGAAGCATTGAAATTTAGAAGAAAATAAAATAAAATAAAATTGAGAAATAAAGAAGGAGAGGGTATAGTTAGGATAGCACCAATAATAAATGTTTTATCAAGGTTCCCATCATGCTCTAACATACCTGAAGAAATATAGCTATCCACGATGGGGAGTAGAGGTCGACTTGGCTAGTCACCAACGTCATAGTTCAATCATTAGATTAAGAAAAATATCAAGGGGTTATTTACTTTTGTAACAAAAATAATATAGTGTAAAACATAGTGAAAAATAAAGATAGTGTATTGAAAAGTAGATATAGTAATTTAGATGAGTAAACAATAAAAACATATATAATTTTAGAAAAAGATATGACAAATGTCATGTAAAATCCAATGGCTAAAAGAGGCGGTGGTCCACATCAATAGGCAGTGGCAAAAAAAATATCTACAGATGATGATTATGACAGTAGCCGACAGTAACAAGCGATGCTGATAGGTGGTGGTGACTGACAGTGGCAGCTGTCGTCTGATGACAAGGTGGGATCATTAGAAAAACTTATTTAAGAAGAATTCTTGAGTAAGAAAATGTCTACCCTAATGAGAAATATTGAAAGGAATGTTATTGGGATGAACTTGTCGAGATGGGTTCCTAAAATAGGAGGTCTTGGACCATTGATTGCCCCAAAAATTTTCAAGGGGAAACTATATAAATAAATTATGGTTCTTTTAAATATGTTTAATTACCCAAGTCTAGTCCTTCAAAATCAGTGGCTTCATATTAATGAACTAGGTGCCTCCATTCCATACCAAATCATAATCTTCATGTATGAAAATCTAATAATTTAAATATGTTTAAGAGACTAAGTAAATCTATATTACTTTTGATCTTCTATGGTAGAATGGGTTAAACTATTAAAATGTTATTTTAAGTATAACATAGTGACTTATAGGTTTGCCCTTGTTTTTGAAAGATATCCATCAACAAGGAAACAATACTATCAAAGTTATTGATGAATGATAAAAAGAAATCATTAAATTTGGTAATCTAGAAATTAAGAAGACATTTTTATTTGAGAGAATAGCATTATGTGTTAGACGGAGAGACATGCAAGCATTACTCCTAATAATATGTTAAAAATAAAAAATAAAAAAAAATTAAGTAATATATATATATATATATATATATATATATATATATATATATATATAGTCAATCTAGTTCTTAATAAAGATGGAAGAAGAGGGGGGCTAGGGAGTGGGGAAAGGAAGATGAGATTTAAGAGTTTGGAGGCTACAGGTGAGTGATAAGCTAAAAGAGAAATAATTTTTTTAGATAAGTTCTTGGTGAAGGTTTAGGATAAAAGGGAGGTAAGTGAGATGTGTGGGGGAGAATAGATAGGCATGAAGTATTCTAATAAAGGCTAAAAGAAAGCTAGAGGTAAGAAAACAACTAATAAATAAGGAGGAAGAAGATGATTTTTAGGAGAAGGAACTACCATAAAGAAAATTGGGGAGAAACACAATAAACCCTAACAAAGAGAGTCACAAAAAGCTTAGCTTATCATTAAATGAATTTACTTTGACTAATCTGTTTATTGATAATGCATTGTATTTATTTTACTTATCCTTAGTTCATCAAAATAATATCATAAATTTATTTTATTATTCATGCTATATATTCCAATTACAACTAGATTAAATAAATAAATAAAAATATTGAGGTATGTGGATAGTAAAAGAGAAGAGAGATCATATAAGTTGTTAAGAAAAAAAACCATTATAAATATTTCTAATTCAATAAATAAACAAATTTTTATGAATGCCTAAAATACAAGGTCCTTATGCTTCATCATAGGAGACCATTGTTAATATAATAAATTATCAAACATTTTTTGAAACCAAATATCTAAAAGGATACACTTAAACCATCATGAGAGATGAGAATATTGCTATCATAATCATCACATTAATTCCAATCATTCATGTAGCTACATGTCAAATACAAAAGTAGAACAAAAAAAATCTTAAAAGTTTTAAAATTTAACTAATAAAAAATAATCATAAGTTCTATAAAGATTCATATCACATAAAATTAAAAAGGTAAAAAGAGATAACATACTATTTCATGTTCAAATCATGATAAAAATCACTATATGTTCTATTATTGAGTAAAAAATGATTAAAAATGTATAAATAAAATAATCTTAACCTTATCAATAGGACCAAAGTACCCTTGCATAATGAATGTTCAAACAAAGAGGTGGAATATATCTAAATTGGCTTTACGGGCATCCCCCTTGGTTACTTCTTTTTAAATTGATTCTCAGAAGTACTAATTCAGAAGCCTAGAGAAGGACTCATATCAAGCCTTTTAGCCACCTTGCTTTCACCTTTGGTATACATTAACACATTTATTCTTAATAATATCAAATCATTTTTACCTCTCTCATATGTTTGCTTAATTAACGTTATAGATTTTTTTCTTTTAATCTTAGAGGTGGATCATCACAAAGTAGGTAGAAAGCAACTTGAAGAAAACAATACCCGTGCAAAAATATAATATGGTGCCAGAGCATAGCTTTGAGAAAGGACTATCTGCTGGGTTGTTTAGTGTGTTGCTAGAAAACTTTTAAGATAAAGTTAAAGAAGGAAGCATAATATTGAAGCCTTCTAAGAACTTTGACTTTGCAAGAAAGGCACCATCTTAGAAGGCCAAATTATTCCTATAGAAACTGATTTGGTAATATATGCCACTAGGTTCAAAGGTGATCAAAAGGTTAGAAACATTTTTATTTCTCCTTGGTTTTAAAAAATTGTAACGGGCTCAGAAGATATGTCAGTTCCTCTCTATAGTTATAAATATATTCATTAACTAATTAAAGCATGCTTAAAATAGGGATACTTACATTCGAAAGAAAACTTTGATCAATGCAGGCAGTGCATACATCCTCAGATTCCACAAATGGCTATCATTGGATATTCTAAGAGCATTTCAACTATATATGTTTCAAAGATGAGGGCAAGGTGGTTGGCTTGTTTTCTTGATAGTGGCTTCATGTTATCAAATAAGATAGACATGAAAAAGAGTATAATAGAGTGGGATAAGTATTTTAAGAAATATATAGGAAATTCAACTATATTTAATCATAGATGTTGCATCACCCTTGTTTGTAATTGGTATAATGATCAATTATGCAAAAATATGGGTTGCAACCCTAGAAGAAAGAAGGGATTTTTTTGCAGACTTATTCATTCCATATGTGTCTACAGATTATGCCCAACTTGAGTTAAAAAAAGTAATAAATCTAAGTTCTTATGTTAATGGATGATTATTAATACCATATATTCTGGTCAATATTTAATGCTTTGTCAAACAATTTCTTGCAATTTCATCACTATGATCTTTAATTTTCTTATATCTTGTTGATAAGAATTAAATTAGTTTCTCCTAATGTTGCTCATTTTTCCTAACAACTAAATGTAACAATTATCCTTAGAGGCTTTGGATTCAAATTATTAGCACTTAAAATAATTAAACTTTTGTATAAATCAAATATCCTTCATGTTATTTTCTAAAATCTCAAAAAGGGAAAAAAAAGTTTAAAAAAATGATAAATTGAACTATTCCTGGTTGATTTATTCAATTGTTGGAGATCTCACATTTTATAAATAGATGTAAATTTGAAATTACATGCATATGAAATTTACTTTTGCTTAATACATAGAAAAATTTAATGGATGATTACTTATGAGGATTAAATTTTCTATTGTATCATGGACAGGTTGACTTTAGCTCTATGATGGAGATGTAATTCACTATGATTGATTAAAAAAAATCTATACAATTAAATTCAATGATCTTACCATCAAGCTTTTTTCTATGGAACCATATGAGAAAGATTATCCACTTCAAGTTGATATATAAGGTCTTCTTTGCTTCAGATAAAATGAGGCATTCTTCTCTGCTTCAAATAAAGCTTCTTTTGGGTCTCTACAACATTTTATGCCTCCATGGCAAATAAAGCCTATGAGAATGAATAAATCCAAAATAACACCATATAAGTTGCATGACAAGACTTGTACAAACAATATAGATGAATATTTAATGAGTTACAACCAAATTTAGATTAATATTTGGTGTAAATTGCATTACAATAATGACTACCATAACAAACAAATCAAACGTTAGGTAAAAGCTGAATGCTAAAAAATATATAATCTGCTGGTATTTTACACATATCTTACTCATTTCTTGGCCGAATTTGATGAAATAAGTATTGTTGGAAATCTAACAAATTTCTAAACAACTTTAATGTTGGATCACTTTTGATAATTATCTATGGATGAGCTATAATTTTTATAAACATCATATGAAAAAAGTCTGAAATACTAAAAAATATATCTTGTGCCGGTATTTCTCCCATATCTCACTCGTTCCTTAGTATAATTAGATGAAATAGGCATCTTTTGAAAGCTAACAAATTTATCAATTGGTTTTATGCAAATCACATTTGATAATTACCTACGGATGAGCTACAGTTCTTGCAAACATCACATGAAAAAAATTATGAAATGCTGAAAAATATATCATGTGCCAGTATTTCAAGCATATCTCACTTGTTTTCTCGCTGAATAGGATGAAATAGGTATTGTTGGAAAGCTAACAAATTTATCTAAAAATTTATGTTGACCACTTTTTATAATTACCTACGGATGAGCTACAATTTTTGCAAGCATCATATGAAAAAACTGTGAAATGCTGAAAAATATATAATATGCCGGTATTTGGCACATATCTCACTCGTTGCTTGACCAAATTGAATGAAATAAGTATCATTATAAAGCTAACAAATTTCCCTGCAACTTTTATGTTGACCATGCATGATAATTACCTACATATGTGCTACATTTTTTGCAAAAATCACATAAAAAGTCTGAAATACTGAAAAATATATTCTATGCTGGTATTTTGCACATATCTCACAAATACTTTAGCCAAATTGGATGAAATAGAATTTGTTGTAGAGCTAACAAATTCTTCTATAACTTTCATGTTGATTATTTTTGGTAATTACCTATGGATGCGCTACAATTTTTCTAAAAATTACATAGAAAAAGTCTGAAATGCTGAAAAATATATCATATGCCGGTATTTCTCATATTTCTCATTTGTTCTTTCACCGAATTAGATAAAATATATATCATTGGAAAGCTAACAAATTTTTCTATAATTAGAATCTATCCGTACTAGAGATAGCTTGACTTGATCCATTCATTTGAACCATCCAAAATAAATTTAAGCCAATCATGGGATTTATAATGTAAAATGAAGATTTATCATTCTCATACATCACACCAACAATAAATCAAAAAAAATAAGAAGTCTATATTTCAAAAGTGTGTGAGAAATGACATTATACATGTATGCAGTATCTACAAAATCAAAGAAATAAGATGCTAGTTTGCAATAACAACACTCAAATCTCAATGGAGAATGATGGTGGAGTACAGATCAACAAATAAAGTGAAAGTAGTTTTACACAATATTAAACATATCACAATAAACTTGTTTAGAATTTAAGTTCTAAATACAATAGAATATATATATATATATATATATATATATATATATATATATATATATATATATATATATATATATATATATATATATATATATATATATATATATACATCAATAGCTTAGTATATTCAATAAAATATCCTAGTGCATTACATCTCATCATCATTAACCATTACTTAGGTCTACATTCAACAAGAGAAAATAAATTTAATAATAAGAAACTATTGCACGAGATAGTGATTAACAAAAATACTGAATAGTTATTAGAAAATATCAAAATATAAAATCATCTTCCTAACTCCTTGTGCATCCATCTAGCCTTCCATTCTATAGATCTTAAAAGAAAGGATCGAATCATTATAAAATTCTTTAATAAGTTCTCTTAAATTATTTCAATCTCTTTATTAGAAGCCTAGAATACTATAAAGCTTTGTCATGAGTTCATTGAATTTTTTATCTTTCTTAGAATCTCATGTTGAACTCTGAATTATATTTACAACTTCGGCTACACTATCAGCCATCTTGATAATATAATCACGTAGAGACTGATCACTATCATTATTTTGGGTCTTCTTGCATTTAGCAAATCCCTTTGAAGATGAACACATTGACTTTGTTTTTCATTTATGTAGAGCTCTATGTAAGATTTACTTTAGAACAATCAATGGGTTAGGTTGCATTTAGACATGTCTTGATAAAATCTGAAGGTTTGTCATCACCTAAACTAATATGTTGAGTACCAAAAAAAGTTTCAAATGTTTTGGCTTTGTCCATTCTCCAATGGCATGAACTTCACCAAAAACTTTCTCCAATTTATTGTAATTTGCAATTGGAATATTTAAAAAATCATCATCTTTGGAGAAAGCCTAGAATGTAAGAAGTAAAAAAGCTTAACAAATATTTTTTAGTAGTATTCTGAAGAAATATATTTGTTATAAAAAATACCTGAATGTGTGAAGCATATTCCTCTTGTCCCATCAATATCATTTTCGTATCTTCATCCCAAAACATACTTGATTTTCTCTTTAGTTCCTAGATGTGATTCAATATTCCTCTTTGATGTCTAATATGACTCTTATATTGCTCCAATGTGACTTCAATTCCAAATTTCTCTTTTAATTTATAAGAAATTTCTTCATACACAATATCTTTAAAGTCTTGAGCATTTCTCATATTTGTAGCAATGCACTCACACATAATTTGTAGAAACCCTTAAATTCATTTTGGTTTTGTACTCCACACAAAATGCCTTCATTTACTTTTTAGAGCAGGTACAAGTTTAGGAGGAATATGGTCCATTTAACCTAAATAAGTAATCATTATATTGAAGAAAATATTAGTAGTTAGCATGATTAATATATATTTTATAAAAAAAATGGTTATTTAAAAAAGGACATATTTATGAAAATGAAGATGCCCCTTCTTCCTAGAAAAAAAATATTTGTATCATTGATAAAATATATTAACTAAAAAATATATATTTATTACCAAAAAATATATACAATTTGCCAAAAAAACAAATTTACATATTGTACTAAAGAAATATGATTTATAGAAAGATAATAAATCTATCATCACAAAATATAAACTACTTTCTAAAAAGGATGTGTTTTGTGATCCAAATTTCTAGTTAATAACCAGTTTTTGTTCATGCGGCTCCACATTGCATTAGCCATTTGGTCTTTTTTGTCCAACCACTAATTAGAATTGTCTATAGCCCTCATATCATGTCTGTTAATATATGCTTTCCTAACCCACTCATTCTCTTGAAGAATGAAATCATCACTTGTTTCTAAAATTATCCAATTATATAATATGAAAGATACAAGAAAAATATCAACTTGTGTTTAGTAATAGAAAATATGGGTTACACTTAGTACTTCCAAATTGATTTTTCAAAAAACCAAAAAGAGTGATGAATGTCAATGGTTAAATAAGTCTTTAGCTTTGGTTGTTCTAATTCTAGTGAATCCTTTAGGGAGATATAAAACTCTTCCTAATAGAGTAGCCATCATCCACTAGGTAGTACTTCCTTGTGAGTAGCTGTGAGTGTTATTCTTTGAAAGTAAAATAATTAATGAAAGTGATATTTATATTATAAATATTTTATACCTTGAGGAAAAATCAGACCATTATATTGTTTTAATATATTATGAAGTACTATATCTTCATGTGTTGAACCTTCCCACCCAACTAAAGCATATGTAAACCTGAAATCAAAGTCTATTGTTGCAAGCACTTTTTGGGTGGGATAAGATATTTTCTTCCTCTAAATGTATATTCATACTCCTTAAAGACCCTAGCTTTAATTTGGGTTCTGTCAAGAGCTCAAAACAATCCCAAAATTAATTAATTATATTAATAAGAGAAATAAAATACTTATATCAGATATCATTAACGTATATTAAAGAATGAAATGAATCTATCATTCAATTGTATTTTATGTGGAGTTTCAAATGATGGAAGCATTATCATCTCATGTTGTAACTCTCCTACAACATACAATACAACATTAAATTACCTACACACAGTTTCTTCGGAGCAATGAAAGTTGAATCGAATGATTCCATTTTGCACACTATGCCCAAGGGTATGTAATAATATAACAACATGCTCTTCAATTTGCACATTAAGTGTGTTTACAAGTAAACCTCTTGTCCGAATATAATTTTTTTAAAAAAAGAACTTTTTTCATTTGAATCATCTTCACTATATCTGAATCAGATCCATGATACAATCTAGAAAGGTCTGTTTCACATTGAATATTATGCTCATGATTAATTCTTTGTTGATCTCTCCTCAATGTATATAATTAAACAAATATAACAGTGATAGAGCCAACAATGCAGGCATTAATCACTGAAGCAAGTTGATTTCTATTGATCTCTACATTATTTGAAAACTCATTATAATCAGATGATTATCCTTCACTATTTTTTAATGTCTCAGTCATTGACTTTTATAATGATATTCACTAAGTTTAGTCCTCAGAAAAACAAGAAAAAATATTAAGAAAATTGACGAAATATGCAAATTAGTTGAAAAATGAAGGAATGATAAAGAGAAAAGAGGAGGAAGAGATGAACGAAGAAGATAATCATCATTTTTGTAATCATGGATATCTCGTTGATCAGAAAGTATGGTTGAATTAAAAGTTTTTGACTGAATTCCTAGTATTTATTTAAGCCTCTTTGATAAAAAATCTATAATTAGATTTTTAATTTTATTATTTCTTTGTAAGATTTGGTGCTTCTCTTTTCAATAAGTTTGGGTGAACTAGTCTTTGGGGAAAATATTTTCTTACCTTTTTTATTTTACATCATGGAACTTATAAACTTGATGTCTTACCTAATATCTACATATTGTATATTAAATAATAGTACAGAGCTAAATAACACTATTGTAGAAATTAGCAAGACAACCTTCATGAAAAATAATGCTTAATCATGCAAATAAAACTTAATTGATTGCAACATTATCAAAATAATCCTACAATATAGTTATTAATCTTATTCAAAACTAAAATTCCATTAACAATGAACTAAACAACCATCAAGCATTATACTTAGAATAGTTAAAACTATTTGGTTGTATGTAAAATAATTACAAAATATTTTTTATACAAATAGAATTATTAAAATTTAAAAAATCAAATATATATTAAAAATTAAATAAATTATACACAAAAAATCACTACTTGTTTAAAAGTAGTTTAATATACATTTATTTTGAAATAAAATAATCTCTTTATATTTTATATATCAAAGGCATATTGAAATAACACTAAATTTAATAAATTATATCATAATTGATAAAAGTAATTAATGTTGCATGATTAATAGCATTTTGGTATCAAAGAGCAATAAGTTAATAATATAAAGGCACATCTTTAACTTACAATGGTTAATTGATATAAATTTGTTGAGCTTAGAATTCAATTTACCAAATTCCTTATAAGTTTGCTTTACACTTGCATTTTTTCTACAAACAATAAATCAAACTAAGTTTCTAAATCCACACCAAATGAAAATTATGACAAAACTAGTCACCATAACTTTAAAATTATTCTACCCCAATCCTAATGACTCCTGCAAATGAAAATCAATTGTAGGATAGTTCTTAATTCCATTAGGTGGTGCTATCAAGAAAGGGGCCTAATAAAGCTTAATTACCGAAGCTTTAGAATAATACCAGTTATTAATCACAATCTCAATAAGGGAAGCAAAATTGGTGCTGTATAAAATAAATCGTAAATAGAAAAAAAAATGATCTTAGCAAGAATCTAAAAAATCGGGCACAACAAAATATAAAATTCTTTTCAGCAACAAATTGAGAATCAATTAATTCCAATATTAACTTGAGCAAAGAGAAAATTACCCTAAAAGTACCAAAAAATTGGCAAATATAAATGGAAGCATAGTGAGAATCTAATCAAGGGTTTCAGATGAATCAATAAAACCAAAATGTTACCTCCTTCTCAACATAGTAGGAAATGAATACTGAATCATTTTTAGTGAAATGATAGAAAAGAGAAAAAATAAAGAGAAATGAAGAGATGTGCTCAATCAGCTTGCCAATCCAATAGCAAATGGCATAAAGGAGCTTCGTGAGTGGGACGAAGAGTTTTGCACATGCAAGACGATTTGCACGGGAGAGGAAGATTTCATGCATGGGATGGAGAAGGTACTTTCTCTTGAAATGGGGTGTTGTCGTGTGTACTTGGCGTAGGAGAGGTGCAGGAAGGAAGATGAAGAGCTTTGCGCACAAGACGGATGAAATGCTTTCGTGCTGAAGAGAATGCGTGAATTCTAATTTTGCTCGATTTGATGGAATTTTAATTACATGCAGAATAGGCTATTCATTGGATTTAAAATACCATAAAAGTTTGCCCTGCATTTATTTTACTACAACCAAAATAACAAATAATATAAAATACACCATGACATTGCTCCTATCAATGGTTAGGGGACCACCTAATTTACTAACACAACATTTAGTAACAACCATTTAAAAATCAACTAACATTGACTATGATCTTTTTGTAGTTGAGCTAAAACTTGTTCATTCTTTGCTTTCCTCTCAATCTCCTTTATCACTGATTCATCTTCCTCTTGATCTCTTTGGGAGCTTTCATTCCTAGGTCAAATTGTCATTTATTGCTCCTTTGATCTTGTTAATATATATGAACCTAATATTTTTACCTTTTTTTGGTTTCATTTTAAAACTTTTTATGTTAATTTTTCTTTTCTTTTAATTTTGATTGTTAGCGTGATCTATGAATTTCATGCCATTAAATTTGTTTTTTATTATATAGAGATTTCCTGAGATGTATTGGGTTGAAATATAATTATTATTTAGTTTAAATTTGATTGATTTATTTGTAATTTATTTAGTTATTTCTAGATGCTTTTTTTTTTGAAATGCATGGGGTTTGTTGATTTGAATTTTTGTACTAGTCTATTTGTTGCTAATCATTCTATTATGAATAAAAATTAATAAATGATTGCAATATTAGAGTTTTATCTAGTAAACATTAAATTATTATGACTATAATTTATGTTGTATTTTCTTCTAGTTTTTTTAGATATTGCAAATCTTTAATAGCACATCTTCATCCTCTAATCGATGTCATTATGGTAAGATCTGAATAGTTAATGTTACTTAATCTCTCAAGTTCCTTCTAAACATTTAATTATTACTATGTAGTTGTGGGCTCCAAAAATTCACAACCGACCTCTCAATAAAGAGAGTTTGATTTATGCGTCGGTGTAATTTTCAGAAGGTGGATGGAATAGAAGATAAGACATTACCCAGAGATTTCACCCTCATTTGGTCAGGACTTTTGATCTAGTTCTAGGTTTCCTATAAGTGCAAGCACCTAAAGTTAATTACCCCTCTTAATGCTGAGAGAAAACTTTCGATTAAGGTTAGTTGTTAGATCACTAAATGCTTAGCGTATAGTAGCAGCATGTGAAGTTTAAAATTTAAAATTATGAAATTCATTACTCTAACTTAAAGAGGATGGTTTGGGGAATGATGATGCACCCGATCTAGATCTCATGTTTCCATCATCCCAGACTATCGTGGTCCTTAGTCTACTATTGACCTCATTTTTAGAATGAGCTCTCAACCCCTTCATCTTAAACATAGGACTTCTCTTAGACTTTAAGAGTTCCTTAGTCTTAAGACACATCTAGTGATTAGGTGGGCACTCAACCTAGCCCTAGAGACTTAGAAGAGTTAGCCATAGGAATAGGTCATGCCTTAGTGGTGTTAGGAAAATGTGCCTACCTTATAGCTTAAATCAAATCCTCAGTACCTTCTTTCAAGTTAAACTCCAAACGCATACCAACTCCAACTCTAACTCAAACCTCAAATCAATTCAATGGATTTTCATAAATCATGAATCAATTCCAAATGATTGAAACCTATGATTGAAATTCCAAATTCAAAAATATTTCCTAAGTCCTTTGATTCCATCTTATGAACTTAGCCTAAATAAAATCCAAATCAATTCAAATTCAAGAAATTTTCTCATGACCCATTTATATTCTCATTTATATTCAAATATATAAATGAAATATGAATTCAAATCAATCAAACTAAATTCAAAATTAAAATTCCAAATCCAAAAATCTTTCCTAAGTCCTTTGATTCCCTCTCATGGACTTAGCCTAAATCAAATCTAAATCAATTTAAATTCAAAAAATTTTCTTATAACCCATTCATATTCTCATTTATATTAATAAACATAAATAAAATATAAATTTAAAAATCCAAAAATGAATGCAAAACTCAATTCCAAATTCAATCAAAAATCCAACCTAAACATTTCAAGTGAAAATCTTGAACTTACCCAAATCAATTTCAAATCAAGTCAAACCCTTGATTTTTTTTAATGATTCAATCAATCCTACAATCATGAATCCAAATATAAATACAAACTTCAATCATCAATCCAAAAATAAATTCAAAAATCAAACTCAAATTCAGTCAAAATTCAACCTAAGCCTTTCAAGTCAAATTCTTGAACTTAGCCAAATCAAATTCAAATCAAGTCAAACCCTTGGATTTTCTTCATGATTCAATCAATCCTTTAATCATGAATCTAAATATAAATACAAACTCCAATCATCAAACTAAAACTTAATTCAAAAATCAAACCCAAGTCAAACTCATGTTCACCTTTTTAAACTTGAAATTGTCAAGTAAATCAAAGCCCATTTGACTTTAAACCACTTCCAAATGAATTTATATTTCAATCATAAGTCCATATGTGAGTTCAATCAAACTCATTTCAAGCTTTGACCTAGCCATTTGACTCATTTAGGCTCACTTGACCCAAAGTGACCTAAAGTACCCATATGAGCCAAATTCTAATCCTAACCAAATTGGATTGAACTAAGCCCACCTAAGACTCACATTGTGAGCAACAATCATCATAAGATGATCAATCACTCAAATTGGGTCAAACCAAGTCAAACCTAAGAGTTGACCAAGTCAACACCTAGCCAAAATGAAACCTAAACTAGCCAAAATCTACCGTAAGCCAAATTGATTGAAACTATTGATCAAAACTCATTCATGACCAATGTTTGAACTTGACCAAGTCATCATTTGAGTCTAACCTAGCCCAATTAGTGACATGACCCAAGTTGACCCAACTTGACCTAAAAGTCAAAATGTGTCAAAACTTGATCTAAGCCAAATTGATTGAAACCAATGGGTCAACTTCATTCCAAATCACTTGCTGAACTTGACCAAAGTTTTAATTGGCCAACTGAACCTAACCTAGCTCAATTGACCTTGAACTCAACTTGACTAAAGGGTCAAATTGAGCCAAATCCAAATATAAACCAAATTGATTGGAAATAAAGATGCAAATCTATTTTAAATGATCAACCAAACATAAACCAACCCATAATCTAACCCAAATAGGTCAAACAGATCAAATTGGTCAACTTAACCCATTTGACCTAAATGAAATCAAATGAACCAAATCTAAATATAAATCAAATTGAACCAAACCAATGATGCCAAAATATTTCATGTGGTCATATGAACTTGACCTAACCCTTGGTTTGACCTAATTTGACTAATTGGTCAACTTGATCCAAGTTGACCCATTTGACCTAAATGGGTCAACATGAGCCAAATCATATCAAAACAACTCCAAATTCAATGAAACTTAGCCTAACCCATTTTTCAATCATGCCAAACATATTCAAATAGAAATTAAGATCAAATGACCATTTTACCCCAAGGGCATAGGGTAACCTAAAATCAAAACCACTTGGAATTTGGATAATTGCTTTTCATGGACACTTGAGCATCCTCTTAGTGGGCCAAATGGTCACTAATAGACATGGTGCGGATGACCCATTGGGTTTGGGTCAGCCAAACCCAACCGAAAGGTCAAAATCAACCACCCCCATGGAAATGAGCACATGAGAATCCTTCCTCAACTCATTTCAAGGACATATCACTCCTCCACTACCCCTCTCTGGCCAAACTAAATGCAATGACACTCCTAATAGCCTAAAAAGCCCACTCAAGGAGGTCAATTAGTTCAAAATAGTAAAGGAGCTTGCGACCGTCCGATCCTTCAAAGGGGAGATATAACTCCCCCTAATTTCACTTGAATTCCATGCTTTCCTATTCGATTGAAGCATAGGAACTCAGAGGAAGTGATTCCAAGCTCCCCATAAGTTTCCTAAGCATTTTCCATTTCCCCATTTTTGGATTTCTTCAAACCAAAAAAGGGGAGCTCAAGTGAAATTCCAACTTAGCCAATACTCAAATTCAGTCCAATTCAGTTTGTAAGCACCTTGAGGGAACTCAATCGAGTTCACCGAAGCCTTCACACAAGTTCTCCAAGTAAGGGAATAGTGATCTTGATCAAGGCTGAGCCCAATTGAAGGAGAGCTTGGTCCAAAGGAAGATCCACTCAACCAAACCACCTCAAATCTTCAACAGGGCTTCGTCTCTACTAGACGAAGCTACCTCATCAAACTCGAGCACCGGTGAAAGCCTCTGGCGAGGTGTTCCCTCAACTCGAGCTTAAATTAGTCATGGTCTGGTCCTTTGTGAAAGAAATTCTCACCTCATGAGAATTTGACCATTAGATGTGATCTCCCTTACATGATGATGGTGTGGGTTGAATTTGAGTTCAATATGAGCTCAATCGAGCTTGGATCATGCCATGGAAGGTGGATGGCTCCCCTTTCTTACAGGAGAACTCAGGGATGAATCATGTGATGTCAATCTGTGCATTTTGGATGGACAGCCATGATCTAGACACGTAGGATATTTGATTTAATCCTTTAATACCATAGGCTTGATCTCAGCCGTCCGATCTTAGATCAGGCGGATGGGGAGAAAGGGTGTAGCGCCACCGCTGATGCGACACTATAATGTGATAACTTAAGCGGCATATCCCATCACACCATGTGGAAAGCCCACACTGCTTCAGTCTCCACGTGATGCCGATTGGATTAGCCATATAATTAAGAGATTAATTACTTAATAATCATAGAAACATCAAATATTCATAACTAATTATAGAAAAATCAAAAAAATACAAAATAAAAAGCATTGGAAAGATAATTCAAAGGGGAATATTTAAAATTAATTTCACTTGATTTTGAATAGTGATATTTTCTGAATTAGGGTTTTATTGGGAATATAATTGCACTAATTACTCCCTAATCATTCCATAAATTAATTCCAAACTTCCTAGGGTTGATTAATGGGATGGCCTCTGCTCCGATGATTTTATTAGAATTTATTAGTGGCTTAATCAGGGTAATTTCTTGGCTCATTCCTAATTTCTCTCTTAATCCATTAAATGATTAATTAACTTTTAAAATAGTGATAAATGCACTAATTAATTTTGCTAATTACCTTAGGATAGTGAGTGAACTTAGGGAATGAGATTAGGGGTTCTTTCCCATACATTTTTACCTAAGTTTATTTCATTTAGATTAAAATCTAATTAAGGTGCAAAGTTAATTAAATAATTCAATCACTTAATAAAATGACTTAATTAATCAAAGTTTTAAAATCAAAATACTTCAGAACTTAAATAATTCATCTTAGGTAGATGTTTGGGTGTCCAATAACCCAAGTGGCCTAAAGAAATCAAAATCCAACCCACATGTGTGGGAAGGGTTATGAAAGTACTTAAATTAAACCTTTAATTTAATTAATCACTAATTGTGAGTCAATTGCATTAGGCCCTTTCTTTCCTAAGTGCATTGGTAAATTAAATTCCTTGTGTGGTTTTATGTCATTTCATTGGCTCATAATTATGTGATTAAATATGTTAAAGTAGTGTAGGTATGAGGTAATTAACACACTTAATTCACACCTTAATCTAACCAAAGCATAAAATTAATCTAATCACCTAAAAATTTAACTAAAATATCATACACATGAAGGAATGGGTTTGGACTAGCAATCCTTCTCACATTTCTCAAATTAAAATCAAACTCAAACAAAATTCAAACTCTCTTTAAAAATAAATTTGATTTACTTTAAATAATCTTATTCATAGGATTGTCTTTAGGAATTAAATAGGGTAAATGAATCTACCTACTTTCATCACTTTATTTCTTTCCTAACATACTAAATGTGTATGTCATATGAAATTAATGCATTCATGCTTTTTAAAAATCAAATTAAGAATGAAATATTTCCTTTATGTCAAATTGTATGTTTTGGTTAAAGTAAGAATATGAATGATAATTATCACTATTAAATCTAAAATTATTTTCAAAACTTATAAATCAATTATCAAAATTGAAAGGTATGCTACTTATGATTATTTATAAGTTTGCATGTGAAAAGAAATATAAAGATGTGCATAGTGTGATTTTCCTTCTCTTTTCTTTTAGCATAGCTTTGAATAGGATTTGGCAAAGTATATAGTTCATTTGAAAAGAACACAAAACTTGCTTAAATCCTTTCCTATTCATTCTTATGTTATTACTTAAGAGGAACATCCACACTTAGACATATAAATTGCATAAATAAATCGAACAAATAAACACAAACTTTTGCATCTTTCTTTTTGCATTCATTTTTTTGTACATACATATGCATTTAAGGAAAGTGGTATATTAGTTTGGATAACCCCAGGGTTACAAGGCTTTAAATAGCCCTAAGTAGGTCATGTACCTTACACCCCTTGTGCTAAAAATGGCACCGTACTCATTTATGCCTTTCATACATATAAGTGTGCTTGTAAAAAATGGATAAAAGAATAACCCTTTTCTACTTAATAAAATCATGCATCATAAAGCATCCCAATTTTCTTAAAATAAAACTACTTAGCATTATCATTAAGGTGTGCCAAACATTCTCATTTGCATGTATAGATATGCTTAGGATTCATTCATATGCATATTACACATGTTGGGAAAGAAATAAAATGATGTGTTTTTTGTGATATTAATTCACTTTACTTAATCTTAAAATGTCTTTCTTTTTGAATAAGTTTGTTTAGGAAAAATCTAAACTTAGGATTAATTAAAACACATAATAAAATATTTACTAAATAGAAATCAAATATGAATCTACCTTAGAAATTACTTAAGGTAGGGAGAAACGAGAAGTTCTCTTCTCTTTTTCTCTCTTTACAACTTAATAATTAATTGTAGGATTCACTTAAACCAAATAAAAATACAAAATAAAATCAACCAAAGCAACTAAATCACTTACATGAAACAAACCCTCTGAGTTGAACTTTTTCATACTTAGGAAACTTAAACCTTAAAGCCTAGCTAAGCATACCACACAAACCTTTTAAAGCACACACATTAGACTAAGTGACTATTTCTAGCTTTAGGTTAGGGCGGCGCATGGTTTAATGTTTGTTTTTATTTTATGATACTTTATTTTATTCTGGATGTTAAGGTGTATGTGCGTAGACTGAATGGTAGGATGATTTATTCTAATCATTATCTTCTATAGAGAATTGCTAAAGGGGCGTTGTAAAAAAAATATAAAATTACTTTTGCTGTGCAGGTTCTTATACCCCTAAGCATAATCCAATAGGCCAGGTGGACTTGGTTATCCATGTGTGGGGTACAGGTGTCAGTTAGATTTACTTTTTCTTTTCATGTAATTTTATAATTAGGATTTTGGAATGATTATTATGGGGGGATTAGGATGAGTATTAGTCATAAGATTTCATCTTATGTACCATGTGAAGCCTTTGGAGCAACCACATTCCAACTATCCAAAAGAAGGAACCAAAAGAAGAAAGAAGAAAGAAGAAAGAAGAAAAGAAGAAAAGAAGAATTGAAGAAAGAAGAAGTGAAGAATGAAGACCCTCATAACTTAAATTTCTTGCTCTATTATAATTTATTCATTTGTAATCCGAGTTGTATAAGGGTAGAGCTCGGCTACCCAATTGGTTTTCAAGTTTGTGCGATGGAGCCCGACCACAACTTGGATTTTATTCTTTTGTGCTAGTTTTATAAATTGATTGATGTTTGTTTAACTTGCGCATTAAGATGACATCTTTTCTTATTTTCTTCCTTGCTTTGATGTATGGCTTGGATGGTTATTATGCTCTTAGGGAAAAATAAATCTTCTACCAAATTAATCAACTCAAAATTAGAAATAAATAACTTATAACCTCATCTAAAGCTTAAATTAAAATCAAGATGAAAGAATCAGCTTCCCCTTAGCTGGATGTGTACTTTCTTTTCTAAAATCATGCATAAAAAGTATATTGTTTCACTCTTAATTGGAGGGCTTCCACCTTTGCCACAAAATTTGGTTTGACCTGTGAGAGCCATAGTGGAAACAGACCTCCTTATCATGCTGATTTTGGCCCATAATCTAATTTCTCATGCATTAGGCATAATGAATCATAAAGCCTGTGTCAAATTGATCGTCCAAAATAAAAAATAAAATAGATGAAAAATTTGCAATAGATTTAAGTCATTAAAAGCATGCCCTTACATGATCTAGTCTCTTTGGGACTATGTTTAAGGACTTAGTGTCTTTCTAAATAAATAATAACCTTGCTATCTTTCATAAATATATGACTTGCATACATATTTTTAAAATTGTAGGAATTAGTTGGCAGCCACCCCTAGGCGGTTGTAAGTCTAACAGTCGGGTAGTTTATCCTCTCTTTTGGAGGTGAACCAAGTACCCATTTTTTGCCTTCAATTTAGGTTGTGCTTTTGGCCCTCGCCAAAGCTCTCTAGATTTAGGTTCAGAGGCTATTACTTCCTCTTGCTGGTAAATCCTCACCTCTTAGGCATTTTTGTGACCTTGTATCATGTAATTATAAGCCCTAACATTCTAATAAAAATTTAACTCAAATAAATTAATTCAATTTTAAAAATGTAAAGAACAACTATAGGGTAGTTTGAGATGCTTACTAGACTTCCTAGTATCTTAAGCATCCTCTACTTATTTCCATTAAGCTTTGATAAAAATGCCGTCATTTTGATCAATCCCACTTGACTTTTTAAATATAAGCTAATCAATTGATAGTCCTATCATTTCAAAATATTTGGAGACAATGATCATTTATCTTAATCGAGAGTATTCCTAAGGAATCTTATTCCTTAGGATGTAATTAACTATGGGGGCTTGCCCCTGTAGAGAACTTAACGAACCCAATTTATAATAAACCCTACTTTACTTTTCCATGTAAAGATGGGGAAGAATCTCTGGTACATTCTGAAGACCCATAGTCCTTAGGAGTCCTTACTGAGGTGATTAGGTCCATTATAGGGCTGTGGATTTTATCTTTCGAGATAGTACACCTCTCCTCAATGCTGTACTCGATCACCCTAATAAGAATATATGTGGATCTGCATGGTGTCCCAACAAGGAGTTCTATATATTTCTATTTTCATTTATCCTTCTTTTCTAAAAGGGAAGGGAATAGATAAGGGCAAGAATATATATAAATTTTCACTACATCTACTTAGTCAGAGGAGGTAGTCGACCCAACCTGTCTGAAGGATCTTTATCGATAACACATGAGTTGCATCGTCTAAGAAATCATTGTAGACCTGAGGTGGTGTTTGTGTAAGAAGACAAGTTTAAGTCTACCTTAGTTGACAGAGGGATTTTTTGTCATAATAGGTGTACCATATGAGTCACAACTCTGAGGGTAGAGTCATTGGGGAGCATACGGGCTACAACAGCGATCGTAATATAATGGTTACATTTGGCAGCAACCACCCGATCAGAAGACTATAATCATAACTACATCATATATGGAGCCTACTGGCCAAGCCACGCAGTTAGAGAACACGGGTCACATCCTTACTAGCGTGAGATTGATTGAGAGTGAACATAGTAGAACACTTGATTTGACATTGGCTCCTTTGTGAGCTAGAGTTTTCTTAGTTATCACCTTTAACAAACAATTACAGAAAGTGGGATGAATTTTAGCTTTAAGTTTTTAGAGATTGAATTTCATTTAAGCATTAATAGCTTAATGATTTATAATATTTTGCATTTAGATTGATATTTAATTTGAGTTAATTTTATTTAAAATTAGAATCACATTTTGATGAAAGTATCTCCTCCGATTAAAATCACCATTCAACACAGTCATCATCGAGGTAGGTGTATTATTTCAGATCCTGTCGACTCTATTAGTTTAATAATAGATGATCAAATCTACTATCATATGATAAAATTAACTTCTAAGATGTTTCATTAAGTTCAATTTTTTATAATATTATTATTAGATTTTTTTAGGTTTTGTTAATCTAGACCCGGTCCTAAGACCAAACTGGGAAGCAACCTGCGCAACATCCTCAGACACTAAGTTTAAGCATTCAGCATAGTGTTAGGGCCCATGTGGATATTTAATAATTTAGACAATTTTTATTTTTGAATCATGAGATTGATTCCATATTTTCATTTAATTCCAACTTAATCTGCATAACCTTTTCAGACATTAAAATTTACACTTTAAATCTCTATGTCTGAGCACATGCAGAAATTTATAGCTTAGATAATTTCATCTAATTAATGAAGTCATTAACTTTGAAAATCATACTTAAAATGAAATTCCTTAATTTTTTTTGGATTGAAAGAAGCTCCAAAATTCATGGAGAATTTAACTTAGCATCACCTTCTATTTGCTTATACAAAGAATTGCAGATCTAGTGGTGAATTTGTTTAGAATTTTCAAATGGTGCCTTCTTCTTGCTTGTACTTCAATATTGCGAGTTTGATGGCGTTGAAAGCATTTTATTTTTTGTATTTCATTTTTGCATTTATGCTAATGCAAAAATCACTTTCATTTGATTCTTCATTTATTAGGTCACTAAAATTTTAATGAAGAATTTTATTTGTATTCATGAATATATCTCTAAACATATCACAGATTTTTCTTCTTATTTTCTCAATTCATTCAATGAATTACAAAGTGATTGATTATTAACATTTGCTAGTAAGCCATATAATCAAGCCCTCATTTGGAAACCAACTTGTAGAACTTAATGCAAATTTATTTGCAAGTTATTTTCATTTAGTCCTTGCTTGAAATTAAGTTTTTAGATTCAATTGATTTCTATTGAGATCACCTACCAATCTCTTTTGAATTTTACATTTGAAAGCTATACTTCAAGCATATTACAAGCTTCCGATAATCCAATTATGCATTTAATTGGATTTATCTTTTTATCATGTTGAAATGAAAGATTGTAAAGTATCGTTCATCTTCATTCAGTCAATCTTTTAAACTTACATTTGAATCGTATAAAAGTTATTTGCCTCCAAGCCTTACAATCCAGAATTCAATTTGATGTCATCATTAATTTTCAATTTGAGCTCAGAAATTACTATTAAATCGGTTTACTTTGAGTTCGAATTCTATTTAGAGTATAGCCTTTCAATTTTGTATCAAATTCATTTCAAGTTCATTTACATTTAATTTCCAATTCATTTCTTTAGAACTTTATATTTTATATTTAATTTAATGTTAAATCATTCTCTTTTTCTTTTGTAAGTCCCAAAAAATTGATGAAATTTCCACAACATTTCGATAATATTCCAGCATCGTCCCCACATAGGGGCTACAATGGAACAATTTTGGCCTACCCGTCACACCCAAATGAGCATGATAGTTGGTGTTTTGAAAGCACATCAGCCGAATTTCAATCTCGTTACGCCTTGATGAGCATAACGAGGCTTTCAATCACCTACATAAAAGCAAATATAAATGTAATTTCAAATCATTCACATTTCATTTTAGTTTTGATGTGATTGATTTTTTTTAAAATAAATTTTAATATTTCCCTTATTTTAAGTCTAAAATTTAGTCAAAAGTTTGGCAACATTTCGACATAGGGGCGTCACATCTAACAAGTTTGAACTGCCGTCAAGCCCTAATGAGGTGTGAGATTTGAAAGATCTCAAATTTCATCTCATACGATGAGCATGATGAGATATTCAAACCTGAAAAAGAAGCTCATATAATATAATTTTCACACATTCATTCCTACGCATCCAAACTCTTTCTTTTTCACATTTGTCCATGATGTTAGTTGCTCTTTCTGCTCAGCACCCTCAAACAGTAAAACCGCATCAACAGATAACCTAACCTTTTCTGGCAACTCAACAAATGGGAACGGCTGAGAAATATTATCAGGTAATATCACAATATAGTAGATTTCCTCGTATTTAGGCTCTTGATTATCAAAACCTCCTTCAACTCCTGTAGCCAAAAGAGTGGGTTTCTTAAATGGACGGTCCTTAGGAATATGTTTGATCCTCTCCTAAATATGTAGATAAACAAGATTACCAGTCTTCTCGTAGTTCTAGATCACATACTCTTTCCCAAAAGCAAGAAACGAGTTCAAGTCCACATACAAACCTCCGTCCGACTTCTAACAAACAGAACAACCCATTGCTTAAGAAAAGAAGGTCGAGAAAATACATCGGACATGTAGAATGGGTTCAATTAAATCATCGGCGTGTCGAAGGAGACACAGCTCATTCCTGTATATGCAGTTGGTAGGCTCGGGTATTCGAACCTTGGAGAGGTGTGACCGAAGCAACTCCATGAGAAATTGAAGGTCTGCTGTATTTCCGGGTCGAGGCTCCGTATGCCTTTTATCAGCATCTTGTCAGCGGTGCTCATCTTTGATCAATGACTCCAGCTTCGGCTCGATCGCGTGAAGAGAACAGGGGATATTCGAAGGACTTTTGTGAGGGTTTTGTTGTCTTGTTTGGCTTCTCGGAGAAGCAGAGAAGAAAATGAGTAGCGGGGGAAGGTTACGGTTTCGAACAAAATCCAGAGGGAATGGGGTTTTGGATTGAAGGGAAAATGGGAGAAAGGAGGCAAACGTGACTTACAGTTTGTGGCTTGAGGAAGACCCAACGGGAGAGTTCGTGAGGGGGAAAGACATGAGAGGGTGCGAATGCCTCCGAACGGGAGGAGCTTATGGTTTTCTCGTCAAAACCAATGAGGGAGGGTTTGAATGAACGAGAGACTCAAGCCCTTGCGGCGTGTGTGCGATTTTGAAGGATATCGAGAGAACTTGCGGTTGAAGGGGAGGGAACGGTTGAAGGAGATATAATGGAGAGGGATCGTGCGTATGTTTTGGGAGGAAAGAACGAAGAAGGGAATGAAAGGAGCTTGCGGGTTCATGGGAGATTGAATGAAAATCGAACGAAGAGAGCTTGCGTACGATCCGGTTGGGTCAGATGAGCTGTGCACAAAGGAATTAGGGCCGATCGGTTAGGGTTAGATAGGTATATGCATTGTTAATTAAAAAATTTTCAGTATTTAATCAACTTCAATATGAATTTTATGGTAATACTATTATATAGTTAATATATATGTTAATTCTAGATTATTTTATTATTCCGGACGCAACGCGTGTCGTTTTATGTCGGGCTATTTGGTTGTCGGCGTTGGGTATTTAGCTCAAAATTACACGTTTTCATTTCCAATCACTCGATATTCGTGCAGACTCATTTGAATTGAACGCGGACAGTCTCATTTGGTAGGTTTCAATATTTCGAAACTAATGACATGATCAATTTTGCAAATAGAGGTTGTTTAGGCATTGTCGTAGCCTCCCGACTCTAATATTCGTGTTGGTGCATTGACGGCTTGATCTCTTGATCGGTTGGCCGTTAGATTATGGATTATGTATATTCTGATCAATTTCGATGTTCTGAAAGTGATGACAAAGTCTGTTCATCAATCGGATGTCGTATCGACTGATTTCGGCAATGTCTAGTAGATTTTAGCTCAGATTTGCATTCTGAAGCATCCGTAGTAGAATAAATTCATCTTATAGGCTCAATTCGACTCATGTAACATATGTGGAGGTCAACAAATGCTTCCCAATAAATGTGATTCGTGCACAGAGTAAGTCATATTTGTTGAAAACTGGTTGACCTTTCGTGTTTACCGCAGCTCTTAGACCACTTCATCTTCGATTTTAATAACTTTAATATGATTTGTCATTAGTATGATGCCTTGTGTTTGGACGAGCTAAATGACATGCTTGACTGATTTTGTCCTAATTGACTTGTCGGATGGATGAGAGCTTCTTCCACCATCTACCGTTTGCTTCAATGAGTTTGCTGAAGATCTTTTTCTTTTGTGTTATTATGGATTTGAATTTCCTCCAACCCTAGCTTCATGCTTGATTGAGTTTTATGGAGAGATTGGTTTGTTTTCTTTTAGATTTGGAATTCCTTCTGTCCTAGCTTTAAGCTTGACAGACTTGATGATGGATTGACCTAATTTGTCCATATTGACTTGTGTGAAAGTGCACGTATATCTTCAATTCTATGCTTGCTGCTTTGACGGACTTCTCGAAGGGTGTATACAGAAGACCCAGCCTCTCGGCTTATATTAGGTCAATAATGTCAAGTTATCAGCCTAGCAATGTGTGCTTTAACAGACTGAATAACTACCAAATTCTTTTAGTTCCATCATCAGCTTTGTATGAACTATGGAATTGCTTCCTTAGTCTTGTGCTTTATGTTTTGACAGACTTAATGAGGAGATTAGCTTTGATCTGTGCATTGTGCTTGATCAGATCATTTAAGAATAGATTGAAATATCACTCTGCAGGCAATACAAAGATTGATTTACAGTAACTCTGAATTGAGAGTTTTCTTTGTTTATCTTGGTCTATCGATAAGGTAGAAAGATCTCTTGGATTCTAGTTGCTTGCCACTAAGCTGGATCTAGTTTGAGATTGAACAACTATCATCATCGGACTGACGAGCAGGGGCGCTTTCATTGCGGTCTTTTCTTATGACTTGTTGAGTGAGGGGAGCGTCAGTAACTCGACTATTTATAGGCTTTTTGAGTTCGACCTTTAGAACCTACTCGAGTCTTTGACTTAAGCTGTGATGGATTTATGATTTGGTCATCAAACAAACGAACATGGGCTCTTTCACTTCATCCTTTTGTTACAGCTTGTTGAGTGAGGAGAGTGTCAGCAACTCTGCCATTTATAGGCTTGTTGAGTTCGACCTTTAGAAGCCATCTGTGTCCTAGACTTCAGGATGCAGCGATTGATATTTTTCTAACTCAGTTGATTGAAGCTTCCAAAATTGGGAGTTCTTCTAATTTGATCTTTAAGATTTGACAAATCTAGGAGATAAACTTTTGATATCTAGGGTAATCGTTACATAGGTAGAAATAGATTCTTTTTATTTTCACAAGAAACTACAACCTTAACAATAATAATTATAGATATATTCAGGGATTTCAACGTAAGGCTCGATGTCAACCTGAATCAGAATATATGCAAAGATCTCATCTTGTAACAAGATGTCAACTTAGCTAAATATATAAAAATGTACTCTGTCTTACAGGGGAAATTCTAAAGCACTTCGAAAGAGCTCTAAAATAATTTAAGAAAATATATTAATATTTGAGTTTATATATTTGATCTTAAGAAGGTTTTAACATGTAATATTGATTTCATCCATGTATAGAATCTAAAAATGCCCCCTATATAACCAAAGAATTTTCAGGGAAAATATTTTTTTATCTTGGTTAAGTATATTCATTTAGGGATCTCGGCTAAAGCATGATATCGACCTAAATAGATATACTAAAAAAATGCCTCTATCTTGCAGGTGGATTTCTATTGTACCTCAAGAATATATTTATCATGTATAACACTTTTCAGGTATTGACCATTAATTTGGTGTCATTGGTCTTTCATCATTTAGGTCAATGAGTTGATATGCCCCTCCTTGATACACCTTTTCAATGACAAAATGACCCTCCCAATTAGGCTCAAATTTGCCACCAAATTTTTTATTATGAATAATTGGTCTTCTCAGCACCAAGACTAATTCACCTTTTTGGAATGTTTGAGGTCACACTGTATGATCAAAAACCCTGGACATCTTTACTCGATAAATTTCAAGTTTTTGATGAGCTAGCAATCTAACTTCATCAAGTGCATCGAGTTCTTCCATTCTCAAATGAGTATTTTGATCTTCAATTAGATTATATTCGATGGCTACTCGAAGTGATGACAACTCAACTTCAAGCGAAAGAGCCACTTCAGTTCCAAATACTAATGAATAAGGAGTGGTTTTAGTCGGCATCTTATAGGTAGTTCCATACACCCATAATGCCTCTATCATTTTGGTATGTCATTCTCTCTTATTTTTAGTAAGGATCTTCTTGTTGGATTTTGAAAAATGACCTTACGACCATTAGGGATGATCTGCTAGTCTGGGCCACTTAAACTCACCAAGTCGGAGGGATTTAGAGATATGGATGCTCTCGTCTTTGAACTAACGTAACAGGAGGATCCCGTACTGTGGCCTTTGTGGCATATTGAGTAAGTAGACTTGTCAATGAGTCGACCATATTTGGGCGTGTTGAGTCTGACCTTATGCACCCCCTCAAGTCCTATATTTGATGTATGGATGGAAAATGTATTTTCAACTTAATTTGTTGCTATTTACAGACTTGAAAATTTCTCTTTTTGATCAGTAAGATTTTGAAACTTGTGAATTTGAATATATAATTTGAACAATTATATCAGGATCTTAGCCTTAGGTGCAATGTCAACCCAAATATAAAAGGATGCCCCCTGCTTTATAGGGGAAAGCCTAATATTTTACCATAAAATTAAAAAAATGCCCCCTGTCTGATAGGAGGATGTTTGCTTTATATCGGAAATGCATTCTTACATTACAAGAGAATTTCCAAGCAGAACTTACACATGTAATGACGGCGATGAATAATTGTATTCTTAGCACCAAGACCAATTCTCCTTCTTGAAAAGTTCGAGGATGCACCATATGATTGAATGCTTTGGACATCCTTGCTCAGTAAACTTCTAAATTTTGCTGAGCTTAGAGCCTGACCTCATCAAGCGCATCAAGTTCTTCTATCCATAGACAAGCATTCTCATCTTAGGTAAGATCGTGTTGTATGGCTACTTGTAGTGAATGTAGTTCAACTTCAAGTGGCAAGACTACTTCAACTCCAAATACTAATGCATAAAGAGTGGATTTTATGGTTGTACAGTCTAGATGTCACGTCATTATCTTTCTTTAAGGTAGTTTTACTTCGAGGCTTTGGCTTCCGAATTTGCTTACCTTTTTACTGGAACCTTTCGACGGTAGATTCTTGGACCTGTGGTCCAAGTGTCACGCCTCGATGCTCATCATGCGGGACTTGTTTGGATTGGTGATGATTCATATGAGAGATGATAGTTTTTTAAGTGGAGCTTCAGCATTCTCAATTATCAATGGACTATGAAATTTTCTTTCCATAAAGCCTCTTTTCTTTGTCACTTTCGAAACTCAAAGTATCTTGAGCAGATAAAGTTTTGACTTCTTTCCTTTGTGATGCTGGAGCTTAACTTTGCTAAGCCCAAAAATATTGCTTCATCTCGCTAGTAGAGCTATTCTTTTTACCCATATTAAAATTTAAAATTTATTTTAGGTAAGAATACTTGCTTCTAGTTGTAAGGCTGGCTATATAACAGATGGTCCATGTGAGAGGTGATGAGCTCACAACTCAACATTCCTTTTTTCTCTGTTGCTTCAGGGTTAGCTTGCTTCTCGATGAAGAAGGTTCTGCATTGTGCCTTCCCAGGGCGAATGGTTCAACTAGTAGAGTAGTTGCACTCACAAGCATGATTGAAACTTTCTGCCCAATGATGGTTCTTTTCATCACCGGCATCTCAGAATGACCCAATCTTTTGAACATAAAAGCTCACTTTTGAGGAACCTCATTAGTAGTAGTGGCCATTCCAATTGTCTTTCTCACCTACACTGTTGGTATGTACAATATGCAGGTGCTTCAAGTAAAGGATTGTTTGTAGCAACAATAGCTGGGAAGTTTACACTGCCAAATTGGATGGTAGCTTTAGTATTTCCAATATTGATTAAAGCATTAGTCAAATGGATATTGGCTCCGTGACCTAGTTGCATGATGGTTGATGTGTTATGAAGATCCATCGATAAAGATAAGAAGCAAATTAATAATAATGAGATGACTGATTTAACTTTAATTTCAATGATAATTAATTTTAAAATTTAATTTTTATCATGCTCCACTGTTACTATAGCTCAAATTCGACTAACCAAAGATGAAAAGAGAAACTTATCCCCAGTGGAGTCCCTAAAAATCTATGGGCTCTAAAAAATTGTCATCGATCTCTCACTGAAGAGAGTTTGATTTATGTGTTGGTGTAATTTTCAGAAGGAAGTTGCAATAGTATATAAGACACTGCCCAAAGATTTCCCCTTCATTTGGTGAGAACTTTAGATCTGGTTCCAAGTTTCTTATAAGTATAAGCACCTATAGTTAATTACCCCTCTCAATACTGAGAGAGGACTTTTGATTAAGAGTGTTGGTGTTTTCTCTAGAATATAGAAAAGAAATGACACCACTTAGAGTTTAGGAATATTTTATTTAGATGACCAAATACGGCATTAAGGAATAAACATATTACCTCGAAAGATAAACATGCTCTCCTGTAATTGATTCGATCATTTCAATAAAAGACTCCTAAGGCTAATGGGTCTTTCGTGTACTAGAGTATTTTCTCGTAAACTACATGAAAAAATATAACAAGGTTTATTTTATCCTCAGACCATGGTTTCCTATAAAGGTAAGCCTCTATAGTTAATACATCTTAAGAAGGGTCTCTTCCTAAGAATACTCTCGATTAAAGAAATAAGTGATTATTCCTAAATATGGCTAAGGTATCTTTCAAAGGATTGATTTTTGAAAAATTTAATTGGGAGATATCCAAATTGGAGAGAGTTATTTTCAAGAGTCAAATGGGAAAGAGTAGGAAATGTCTATTGATACTGAGATACCTAGTAGACATTTCAACTATCCTATGATTGGGTTTCAAATTTGGGATTTAATTTTAGATTTTAAGTTTTCATTTTCTTAGAAATCTAGGACTTAGATTCTAGCTACATAAGACTGCAAAAATGCCTAGAGTTGAAGACTTATTCCAAAAAGGATGCTTCAGAACCTAGTCTATAGGTGATTCTGACACATGTTTGATGCTCGACCTAATTTTATCCTTAGAATCATTAGCCATTCTCCTCACTTGAGAGAATTAGCCTTTCCCTGACTCTTCTAGACTTACATCCTGCCTAGAGAAGGCTGCCAGCTAACATCACCTAAGCACATTTTAAAACCATGAGGCTAAGTCATATGAATACATGATAGTTGGGTTGTTGCATTTTAGGAAAGAATTTATAAACCTAAACTCACTCCTTAATTTCTAGGATCATGTAGGGCATGAGGATGCATCTAACTAATGCATATTTTTTATATTTTTATATTTTTTGACTCGGGATTCATTTTAGGCCATAGGTATGCAATTTGTGTCTAATGCATGCAATTAGAAAAAAAGTTATGGGCCAAATTAGAATAGAAGAAGGTGTTCTTCCATCATAAGCTCTCAAAGATCAAGCCCAAATTCTTTGGCAAAGATGGAAGCCCTTCCTTAATCAGAAGTAAAATATAATGATTTATGCATGATTTTCAACATCCAGCTAAGGGGTTGCTACATATTAATACTTAGACTTTCATATGAAGAAATATTTTTATGTATTGATTAATTTAGTTGGGTAGAAAATTTAGTTTATTATATGAGCCTACATCAGGCATTCATCACAACACAAACGTAGCACAGAAAGAAACCTAGGAAAGCATGTCATTTCTATTGCGCACCCAAAATAAATCAAACTAAATTAAATTATATATGAAAAAAGCCAATATAATTATACACCCCGAAAAAAAGGTACCGCGTCGCTCTTATATAACTAACTACAAGGTTAGATCTATGGGTTTTCTTTTAAGAAAGTCTCCTTCTTGGGACATCCATCGCTCCAAGGGGACCACCGCACCATCTCTTGGTTGGGTCAGCTCCAGCTAATCCTAGACCCCATAGATCCTAACCTAATTCTAAGCTCAAAATTACATTTAAAATTAAAAAGAAATCCTAAGCCCTACAAAATATATGTTAGGAAATACACATAGCGTACAAAGCACTTTATATTTCATAGGCATACGGGCTTAACATTAGTTGCTTTCTAGGCCCACCTGTCCTATGGATTATATTAAGGGATTTTCAACACCTATAGGAAAACATCAATTTTATGATTTATTTATTACAGCGATCCCTTGAACATAGTCCCTTATATAAAATAGTGTTAAATCTAGAAAGAATGCCCTAACATGCAGTCTAATGAGCAAACAAGCCTAGGCATCCAATCTAAAGCAATACACCACATAGATATGTGAAGCACAACACAATATATCACAAGAGATTAAAAGAAAACCACATAATGATCTAACCTAGATCTAGAGTCTGTGACCTAAATGATCTAGTGTGTGCAAAAGAGGGGTTTGTGTGGTAAGGCTTTGCTAGGCTCCTTTAAGTTCAAGTTTAAGTTTGAAGTTTTAATTTGTTTAATTTTTACCTTTGGGTGGTTTCAGTTCAAATGGTTTAGTGATTTAATTCCCATTTTTATGTACATTTTATTTGGTTAAAGTTGGATCGGTTTTCAAGAATGAAGAATGAAATGATTCCATTTTTGGATGGAGCTCTTTCCATTCAACTTCCTAATTCTTAATGAAGTTTCCAAAAGGACTAACTAAGATCCTTAAGTATCTTAATTAATCTTTTTGATGTTATTTATGTTTGGATTGGTTTTTGATTCTTTTTTTTTGAATTTTAGGATTTATTTGAATTATTTCATTTAGTTTGATTTATTTCATTTGATTTAATTTATTTTACTTGTTTCATTTTGAATTAAGCTATGTGGGGTTCATTTGATTTGGTTCATGTTAATTTAAAGAGTTTGGATTAAAGTTTGATTTCATTCAATTTCACTTAAGTTATTAAATCATATATTTGTAAGCTTAAGGTTTAAGTTCATTAATATGAATTAGTACCTTAAGTTTGTTCATTGATTAGGCTTAACCTAAAGTACTTAGGCTAATTATTTGATCTAATTTAATTGACCTAAGTTTTGGATTCATTCTTAAATTCATTAGAAATGAGTGGTGTCATTAAATTTTATTAATTTAATATTTAAGTTAATTAATAATTTTATTAACCTAGGGATTTATTTTATTAACCTAAGATTGAATTTTATCACTTTAGTTGGCTTAGGATGTTTAGATAAGTTCCTTAATAGTTTTCTGATGTTTGATTGAAATTGATTTGAATAACCATTTAATTTAATAGATTAATTAATTTTCTTAACCTAATATTTGATTAATATTGACCTAAGGATTTAGAAAATTAACAACTTCTAATCCAGAGATCAATTGGGAATGAAAAGTTTTTGGCAAGTGGGGTTACATGCTAGTTTCAAATGTTCAAAGTTTCATCTTGATTAGATTTTCAATTAGGGAGTAATTAAGATTTTAAATATTTTATTAAAACCTAAATTAAGCTTAATTTATTGAGATTCAGTTATGGGTTTTATTTTTCATAAATTTCTTACTAAAATATCTTTGAAAAGAGGGTTTAGTCATAATTTTTGGCTAACTCGTTGATTTATTATGATTTAATTAAGTTTAGGATATTTAATTAAATTATTTAATTGCTTAATTAGGCCAATTCAATGATTATTGGGTTTAATTGAGTTTAAGTGAGGTTTAATGTTCACTGAAGTTCATTACGGTGATTTAAGGTTGTTAGATTAAACTTTCCTAATTATTTCATTAAGGATTAATTAATTTGATTAATTTCAGGGTTAAGCATATGAAATTTCAATTAGCTTTAAATTTAGAGAATTAAATCCTTAAAATTCATCTAAGGTGTGTTTCATGCTTAATTTCATTTCTACAAAATTTCAAATTAATTGGATTATTGATTTGAGAGTAATTAAGGTTTGATATTTTTTAATTAAACCCTAACTAAGGGAAAAATACTCAACAAAAATTGGGGATTTTAATTTCTATAAATTCCTCTCATCAAGATGAATCCATATAGCTCTTGCATTTTTCTGAGTTGTATTTATCTTTCTATGAATTTTTGAAGTTTTTATTAATTTTAAATTATTTTAAACCGTTAAATAACAGTATTTAAGTGGAGTCCATGCGGCATGGTAGGCCACGTATCACACGCCTATGTGGTGCGTCTGTCCATATGGCGCACCTACATTGGTCCACACGGATCCCATGTGGCGCCTGTCAACCTTTACTGTTACACGACATGATCCTGGACCATCTAGATCGATCTCGAGGTTTTTTAGGGCCAAAATCATTCGATCTGCCTAGATATGGACCGTCCGATCCAAATACACGGATCAGACAGTGAAGAGCTCGTCTCCTTCATTTCCTGTGGGAGCCAAGAACCGTCCATCTTATTTTGATAATATCTTTTGATCTAGGCAATAAAATCACACTATTTCAATTGCTATAAGATCGTTGAAGGAAATCCTATGATTCTATATGGCTGGATAAACTTGGGGATCCAACTTCCTTCAAAAAGCTCCAAAACTGAAAAGCATAGGAGAAAATGAAGGTACGTTAATGGCGAACTTGGATTCCGGCGATCTCCGACGATGAGGTCGATTCCATTAGCTTTAGATCCATGCAAAAAGCTCATGGCCAGAGTTTGGTAGCTTGTTTCCATGTGATTTTCCCCCTTGATTGAGCTTTATCTTGTAAATTTCAATTTGTTCATTTTCTGGCTTCACATCGCCAAACAAGGTGAGTGAGGGCTCGATTTGGATCACCTCGAGCCATAGAACATTTGTGTGACTTCAATTTGAGGGGAAATCCTGTCCCTTGGATTTTATCATTAAAGGATGCTTAGTTTTACACTTTTCATCATCTTGTTGGTGACGAATTGGCCGAGGGGAGGTGCTGAGCATCTTCTCTAGCTCTGAGGAATGTTTTGGAGTGAATTGGGAGAGGATTCAAGCTTCTCTTCCTTGGTTTCCACTCTTGGCCGAAAGACTCCCCTTCTTTTCCTCTTCTTCTTTTTTCTTAATTCCCTTGGTTGGCTAGGATCATGGCAAGCTCTTGGAGGTTTCTTCCTTGCTTTAATTTCCGCTTCACTTGAAGGCAACCATCCTCTTGGGAGGTGGCATTTGTTTCTTTCTCATGGGAAGAGAGGGAGTAGGTGAGGTTGCATTGGAAGAGAAAAGTTCTGATTTTTCTTCTTTCCTTAGATTTTTTTTTTTATGGATTATGGCTTTAATTTCCTGCCCTAGACTAATGTATGCTACTTATTTTAAGTTTATGTTAGAGTACATTTAATTTGGGTTGGATTTTTAGTCCAAATCAAGTGCATTGATTTTAGTTTGATCCAATTCAAAATCAACTCAAGGGTATTTTTAAAATTAAATGTATTTTGATTTTTAATCATCTTGGATTAATGATTAGTTATTGTTGATTTGATTAATTGATTTTGAATATGGATGTTTGAGTTGATCTGACTTAAGCCAAATAGGTTAGAGCCAACCCAAGGTGAATTCCCTAGGTTTCTAGGCATAGTGCCCTAAACATTGAATAAGAAAATCTTATTTGAGATTAGGATATCATAATTGCCAAATTAACCTCATCCAAAAATTAGGTCAACAAAGGCTAGTCATTAGATCGTTGAATGCACAGTGTACAATAGTAGCATGTAAAGTTTAAAATTTAAGATTATGAAACTCATCATTTTAACTTAAAGCGGATGGTTGGGGGAACGATGACGCGCCCGATCTAGATCCTATGGTTCCATCTCTATCACGGTCTAGTTACTGAAGAGGTAGTTGACCCAACCCGGTGAAGAATCTCGGTAACACATTACGTGCCCAAGAAATTTTTGTAGGCCTGGGGTGGTGTTTATCTAAGGAGACAAACTTAAGTCTACATTAATTGATAGAGGGATTTTTGCCCAATCAGGTGTACCTTATGATTCACAACTTAAAAATGGCAGAGCCATTAGGGAGCATACGGGCAACAGTCGTGATCGTAATATAATAGTTTCATTTGGCGGCAACCCCCAGATCAGAGAACTCTGATCATAACTACATCATATGTGAAGTCTGTTGGCCAAACCACATAATCAAAGGACACGAGCCACGTCCTTACTAGCGTGAGATCAATTAAGAGTGAATATAGTAAAACACTTGGTTTGACATTGACTCCTTTGTGAGCTAGAGTTTTCTTAATTTATCAACTTTAACAAATAATTGTGGAAGGTGGATTGGATTTTAGCTTTAAATTTTTAGAGATTGAATTTCATTTAAGCATTGATAGCTTATCGATATGTTAGATTTTACATTTAGATTGATATTTAATTTGAGTTAATTTGATTTGAAATTAGAATCACATTTTGATGGAAGTATCCCCTCCGTTTGAAATCACCATTCAACTGAACCATCATCGGGGTAGGTGTATTATTTCAGATCCTATCCACTTTATTAGTTTAATATTAAAGGATCATATCTACTATCGTATGACAGAATTAACTTCTCAGATGTTTCACTAAGCTGAATTTCTTATAATATTTTTATTAGATTTTTAAATTTTGTTAACCTGGATCCAGTCCTAAGACTAAACCGGGAAGCAACCTACGTAGCATCCTCAAACACTAAGTTTAAGAATTCAGCATAGTGTCGAGGCTCATGCGAGTATTTAGTAATTTAGGTAATTTTCATTTCTAAATCAGATTGATTTATATTTCATTTAAATCCAACTTAGTCATTTTAGATATTATAATTTACACTTTAAACCTATATGTCCAAGCACATGCATGAATTTATATCTTAGATAATTTTATCTAATTAATGAAATCATTGACTTCGAAAATCATAATTAGAATGAATTTTGTAATTTTTTTTTTGGATTGAAAGAAGCTTCATAGTTCATGGAGAATTTAACTTAACATGCTCAGCATTAGAAAAGTTTCAGATTCAAAAATTTGTTTAAAATTTTCAAATGGTGCATTCTGCCCACATGTACTTGAATACTGCAGGTTCGGTGTCGTTGAAGGAATTTTATTTTTTAAATGGGAGAAAGGAGGCGAACGTGACTTACAATTTGTGGCTTGAGGGAAGACCCGAAGGGAGATTTTTGCATTCGGTTGTAGAATGGGTTCAAGAAAATCGCCGGCGTGTCGAAGGAGACAGAGCACTCATTCTTTTATATGCGGTTGGTAGGCTCGGGTATTCGAACCTTGGAGAGGTGTGATCGAAGCAACTTCATGAGAAATTGAAGGTCCGCTGTATTTCCGAGTCAAGGCTCCGTATGCCTTTTATCAGCATCTTGTCCACGGTGCTCATTATTGATCAATGACTCCAGCTTTGGCTCAATCGCATGAAGAGGACGGGGGATATTCGAAGGGCTTTTGTGAGGGTTTTGTACCGTCTTGTTCGGCTTCTCAGAGAAGCAGAGAAGAAAGAAAATAGCAGGGGAACGTTGTGGTTACGAATGAACCAGGGAATGGGGTTTCTTTGAAGAAAATGGGAGAAAGGAGGCGAACGTTTACAATTTGTTTTGAAAGGAAAATGAGGGGAAGAAGAGGAGGCGAACGGAAGGAGCTGGTTTTAAACCAATGTTTGAATGAATGAGAGAGATGAGGATGATGGATATCGGAGAACTTGCAGTTGAAGGGAGAACGGTTGAAGGTCGAATGAGGGGAAGACGTGAGAGGGTGCGAATGCCTGCGAACGGAAGGAGCTTGCTGTTTTCTCGCCAAAACCAATGAGGGAGGGTTTGAATGAATGAGAGACTCGATCCCTTGTGGCGTGCGTGCGATTTTGATGGATATCGGGAGAACTTGCAGTTGAAGGGGAGGGAACGGTTGAAGGAGATCGAATGGGGAGGGATCGTACGTTGGTTTTGGGAGGAACGAACGAAGAAGCGAACGGAAGAAGCTTGCGGGTTTGTGGGAGATCGAACGAACGCCGAACAAAGAGTGCTCGCGTGCGGTCCGGCTCAGGTCGGACGGGCTTTGTACAAAGGAATTAGGGCCGGTCGGTTGGTTAGATAGGTATATGCATTGTTAATTAAAAAAATTTCAGTATTTAATCAACTCCAATATAAATTTTATGATAATATTATTATATAGTTAATATATATTAATATATAAATTTGAGTTTATTTTGATATGACATAATGCATGCTTTGCTGAGGAGGCCGTTTGGTTTCGGGCGTCGGTAGCCAATTTCAACTCAAAATTACACGTTGCCACTTCCAATAGCTCGATATTCGTGCAGACTCGTCCGAATTGAATGCGAACAGTCTCATTTGGTAGGTTTCGATATTTTGAAGCTAATGACATGATCAATTTTGCAAACATATATCGTTTGGGCATCGTCGCAGCCTCTCGACTCCGGTATGCGCGTTGACACATTGACGGCTTGATCTCTTGATCGGTTGGCCGTTAGATTGTGGAATATATATATTCTAATCAATTTCGATGTTCTAAACACGATGACGAAGCCCGTTCATCGATCGGAGGTCGTTTCGATGTATTTCGGCGATGTCTAGTGTATTTTAGCTCTGATTTGCATTCTGAACCATCCGAAGTTGATCAGATTCATCTTATAGGCTCGATTCGACTTATGTAAGATATGTAGAGGTCAAGAGTAGTAGAATTATTATTATGCATATTATATTCTAAATTATAAGTACACCATATATTTTTTGATATATCACATTCTTAAGGTTCGACACATGCAATTAATAATTTATAAATTAAAGCATGCTAAAAATTAAAAACATATTTACTAATTAAATATTATGTTATTTGCTTCAATTTATGAAAAAAAAAAATTTATCATGTTTTTCATGGTGGAAATAATAGATTGGCTTTATTGTTGAAATTAAAAAGTAAAATTTATATGCATATCACACAATTCTTATATATTTATATATCTAATACCTAAAATTTTATATACATATATCAAACACTTTCCTATATATAAAATGGAGTATTTAGCTTTAAAAAAAGGTTTTTTTAATGTGATAGTAAAGATTTAAGCATTACATATGTAAATATTAAATTTTAGATTTATAAATACAGACGAATTATGTGGTCTACATGTATATCACCCAATTAAAAATATAGATAATGATAAAGTTATTGTAGTGTTTGTAAAATTTTAGTATAAATGAAGTGATGAGAAAAAAATTATAAAAATATTGTAATATTTCTCTAACTAATGTTTTAATTTTTTTAATATTACAGAATAATCGGTTAATACAAATAGCCAAATAAGAGATGTGAGCATTAATATAATGTAAAATGGAGTTTTCTTTGGAAAGTAGAAAATAACTCTCCCATTATGTGTACCACTATCATTACACTTTTAGGTTGAAAGTATTTAAATTTATTGATTTTGATAGATGTAGGTGATAGCATTGATTGTATGGTTATGTTTTGGCTTGTGAAATAAATGTTATTTTGGGTGGGGATATATACATTAATCAACGTGTTTAGTGTATATTAAAATCTTTGAGATTAATTATATTGTTGATATTAATTTTTTATTAATTTTAAAGAAATCATTTTGTAGTATTTTTAAAATGCCATTTTTTACTTGAAATGTATAAGAATCAAATGATCAAATCTACATAGAGTCATGAATACATAAAAGCACAGAAAGTTTTTAGAGTTAGAAAGATAAAGTAAAAAATCATTAGGATCATTTTTTATGTCCATGTAACTTATGGATTAATAAATATATACATTCTATGAAAGATAACAATGATCACTTAATCTTAAAAGGATTGTTTGCTGGATAGGTTATGTGCAAGCAATATGGGGACTATTATTGATGAAGGTGTCAAAATAAAGTAGTTGGTATCACATCTAGTTTTGAGCAATTACAAATTCAAGTTGAACAATCTTGTAGATATGATATAGAATGATTTTTGAGGGAAACATTTAGTTCAAATAATATCTCAATGAATTTGGTGGATCCATCAATGATGATAAAAAATGCTTAAAATTATTAGAAGATTTAGGTTTTATTAGAAGATTAAGGTGTGGAGTTACATCTTAGGTTTAAGTCATTATGAAGTGTTTGCAATCATGGACAATAACATTATTGCGTGCTAGAAATTGAAAGTTTACGCCTTGTTGTGAAATCCAGCACACACACATGTATTTAAAGAATGAACAAGAAAACTCCAGAATTTTTACGTGAAAAATCTCGAAAAGAGAGAAAAAACCATGGGGCCTAGCCCAGTAAAAAGCTTCCACTATATATTTGTTTCAGAGTACAAGTTTTCCCGATAACGGGATTACAGAATTCTATATGAGAAGGGCTAACAATGGGAATCCCAAAATCGCAACAATACCATATAGTTACAAGTAGTAGCAGAATGATGGTGAATGGGAAAGCAAACGACGGTGGGGATGCGGTACAAACACTATGATGAAGGTCATCATGTTGGAGACCGATGGAGATTACGACGGCGGAGCGGTGGCGTGACACGGCGACGATGGTTGGTAACCAACGGGGTGGTCGATCACGACAGGTAACGATTATGCCTGGAGGATTTTTAAGTTTTAGAGCTCTCTCCCCTCTCTTGCTTGGCCTCCCTCATATGAAGAATGATGGACTATTTATAGATTGGAGGAGGCGTCTCTGTAAATACATGCAAAATCCGAACCACTCCACTTCATCGGACGGCTCAGAATGATTCCTTTGATCATTTTATGTATTTTAAATATTTGAATGCTCAAATGAAGTTGGAATTGTAAGATCTTGGGCTTGTTGGATCTGGCTTGTTAATACGCTCGATTTGATTATAAACACTCCATGTTTAAGAGTCGATTGATAATAAGCACTTGATCTCGGTTAGTCTTGATTCAGAATCAGATTGGTTTCGACATCAAGATTCGTGCTTCGACTAGTGGAATTTTCAGGGTCATATCAGTTGCCTCCCGATTTTGGATGACATTATCTCGATCATCCAAAAATATATGTCAAATACTTAAAAATAACAAATTCTTCAACGAAATTTGCGGGTCCATTAACCATACATTTTGAGAGAACAGATCTTCATGGGAGCACAAGATTAAGATCAAGGAAGTGGGTGCAAGATTTTGGGGTTATGGACCCATCACTTTGCACTCACGGGTGCTCAGGATGCGCTATGCGACGAAATCGTCTCAGACGCCATGTCAGGGCGCCATATACGCTGGTTCGGGTCAAGGGTCGGGTGGGCGAGTGGGCAGGGGCCGCGGCAGCGGTCGGGCGACGGCCGGGTCGGCAGTAACATGCTGGTCAGCATAATTATCGCGGAGGTCGAGTGGGGCGGCGTGGCGTGGGGCGGCCATCTGAAGGGCATAACTGGTCCACAGATGTCTGCGTGGCAAAACGCCCGTTTTGGCCCATTTTCGCCCATTTGGAGCGGTTTTGAATGGTTTTGAGCAGTTTTTAGTAATTTTTGACCTTTTTTCCCCTATAGGGGGTCTATAAAAACCCCCCTAGGGCCAGGGGAGAAGGCACACTCTTCATATGCTTGAGTGTCCCTCTTCTTCTTAAGCGGAGGTCGTTCGCAGGCGATCAAGGCTCGTAGTTCATACGGCGAGACTCCGGTTTTCCCTCGAAAGAGGCATCAACTGCCCTTGTCGGACCGACCTGGTTCGGAGGTGATCAAGACCCGTAGTTCATACGGAAAGGCTCCGGTTCTCCCTCGAAAGAGGCGTTAACTACCCTTGTCGGACTGACCGGGTTTGGAGGCGATCAAGGCCCGTAGTTCATACGGTGAGGCTCCGATTTTCCCTCGAAAGAGGCATCAACTGCCCTCGTCAGACCGACCGATATGGAGGTGATGATCACGGATGACGGCGGCAGCGTGGCGGGATGACCGGCAACGATGGTGGTGACCGACAGAGATGGCCAACGATGATGGTGGTGACCAGCGGAGATAATTGGCGATGGTTGGTGGCGGTGACCGGCGACGGTGGTTGGCGACCAACGGGGGTGGTCGGCAAAATAACCGGCGAGGTATCGACAGCGATAATTAATGGCAGCAGATGACCGCGATGGTGGTGGCAGAGATTGCCCGATGGTCTACGATGTAGCCAGCGAACCGCAACGCGGGTTGGTATCGACGGGTGATCGGCAAAATAAATATTAGTGCGAGGTGACCAGCGCAGTAGCCGACGATGACGATGACGATGGCCGGATACCGAGATTGCCGATGGTCGGTAAAGGACCGCGATGGTGGTTGGTCGGGCCGGACGCAATATAGTCGATAAGGGCACCAGATCCAGACGGCGGGGATGGCCGACGATGGTGGTGACCGCGAAGATTGCCGGCGATGGTCGGCAGGGTGACCATGGCGCTACCGACGGTGGCAATGCAAGAACTGCCTCGGTAGTCGACGGTGGTAACGGCGTTAGTAGGGATGACCGCACGATGGTGGTGACCGGCCGAGATTGGCGATGGTAGGCAGGACCGCGACGGTTTGGCGCAAAGAATCGAAAATGGTAGTCGACCGGAGATCGGTAGTCAGGGATGACCGGGCGACGATATCAGCGTAAGATTGCTAATGGTCGCCAGGTAGTCGACACGGCGGATCTAACGCGGGTTGGCGACCGACGGGGTGGTCAGCGGCAAATCGGGCGCATCCGTAGTCGAATGACCGGCGAATGATGGTGGCAACTACCGATATGGTCGACGGTGGTCGCGTGACCGGCAGAGATTGCTGGCGATGGTTGGCGGCGGTGACCGGCGACGGTGGTTTGCGGCCGACGGGGGTGGTCGGCAGCAGAAACTGGCGACGGTAGTCGACGACGGCGACTGGCGTCGGTAGTCGACGGGGATGACCGGCGGTGATGATTGACAGCCAATGAGGATCTTTGACCTATCCGAGATTGTTTGTCAGAGTGTCGATGACGTTAACCTGTATGGAAGAGGTTGAATTGAATCCGTTGAGGATTTTTGACCTATCTGAGGTTGTTTGTCGGAGTGTTACCTGATGACGTTAACATATATGGAAGAGGTTGAATTGAATCCGCTGAGAATTTTTGACCCATCCGAGGTTGTTTGTCAGAGTGTTACCCGATGACGTTATCCTGTGTGGAAGAGGTCGAATTGAATTCGTTGAGGATTTTTGACCAATCCGAGATTGTTTATCAGAGTGTTACCCGATGACGTTAACATGTGTGGAAGAGGTTGAATTGAATTCGCTGAGAATTTTTGACCTATCCGAGGTTGTTTTGTCAAGGTGTTTGCTCGATGACGTTAACCTGTATGGAAGAGGTTGAATTGAGTCGAGGATTTTTGACCCATCCGAGGTTAATTGTTAGAGTGTTTCCCGATGACATTAACTTGTGTGGAAGAGGCCATGGGAAGTCCACCAAGGACCTTTTGACCTATCCTAGGTTGTTTGTCAGAGTGTTTGCTCGATGACGTTAACCTGTATGGAAGAGGTTGAATTGAATCCACTGAGAATTTTTGACCCATCCGAGGTTGTTTGTCAGAGTTTTACCCAATGATGTTAACCTGTGTGGAAGAGGTCGATTAAAACATCTGTTTGTGGTTGTAGCTAAAGTTGCTCCTTAACCTCGGCCTTTTTCATTGGTATTGTTGACTTGCTTCTCTAACTGATAATCAATTAGATATCCAGAATATTGATTTGGATAATCTTTTGAGATTAAGAGTTTCCCCCCAATTTTTGACAAAAGCTGAAGGATCAAAGTTTGATGAATCTTCATTCCTCTTATGCACTCCTTAAAAGCTTGAAATGATCCACCTCGCTGGTGGTTTTGATCTTGTTGGGAAACTTGGTCGTCATACAAGATGAAATAATAGAGTCGACTTCCCACGATGGCGCCAAGCTGTGTGCTAAAATCCAGAGTAGAGTGAAAGTTTACGTCTTAGCCTTATTGTGAAATCCAGCACACACATAGGTATTTAAAGAGTGAACAAGAAAACTCCAAAATTTTTACGTGAAAAACCTCGAAAAGAGGGAAAAAATCACGGGACCTAGCCTAGTAAAAAGCTTCTACTATATATTTATTTTGGAGTACAAGTTTTTCCGATAATGGGATTACAGAATTGTATATGAGAAGGGCTGACAATGGGAATCCCAAAATCAGGCAACAACAGTCATATAGTCACATTCAGGTTGTAATAGTTGCTAGTGGTAGCAGATGATAGTGAATAGCGGGGAACAGCCACTGACGGTGGAGATGCGGGGTACAACTGACGATGAAGGTCGTCATGATGGAGACCGACAGAGATTGACGACGGCGAGGATCAGCGGTGGCGGCTGACGGCGATGGCTGGCGGCGGTGGTTGGTAACCAACGGGGGTGGTCGGCGACCGTCGAGTGGTGGCATGATTATTCCTGGATGATTTTCAAGCTTTAGAGCTCTCTCCTCTCTCTTGCTTGGCCTCCCTCATATGAAAAATGAGGGGCTATTTATAGATTGGAAGAGTGGCGTCTCTGTAAATACATGCAAAATCCGAACCACTCCACTTCATCGGACAGCTCAGAATGATTCCTTTGATCATTTGATGTATTTTAAATATTTGACTGCTCAAACGAAGTCAGAATTGTAAGATCTTGGGCTTGTTGGATCCGGCTCATCAAGACGCTTGATTTGATTATAAACACTTAATGTTTAAGAGTCGATTGATAATAAGCGCTTGATCTCGGTTAGTCTTGATTCAGAATCAGATTGATTTCGACTTCAAGATTTGACTATTACTAAATATATATATTCTATGAAAGATAACAATGAAGACTAACCGATCCAAAGGGGTGCCCTTCTGTTTGCAATGGTCAAGTTAGAAAAAAAGCATGAAGACTCACATCTTCCAACACAAGGAACCACTGGGGTGATTGGTTGGCAAGGTAACAAATCAAACCTAACCTAGGACTGACTATTGAGTGAATGCCGCTTGGGGACTTAAATTAGCTCAAAGATAGTCAAGATTAATTTCATTTTTTAGTTTATTTTGATGGATTCCATTGGTTTGCAATGGATCACACTGAGAAGGAGCTTATATTAGCTTAAACCTATCTCAGATTTACCGAACCAAAGGGAATAGCTTCTTGGTGATGGGAGAACTATCCAACCGAAGGAGTGCCTTTCGGTTTGCAATGATCAATTCAAGGGAAGAAAGCTTGGAGACTCACATCTTCCACTACAAAATATCACTGGGTTGATTGGTTGCTTTGGGTAACAAATCAATTCTGACCTAGGGCTGCCCGTCAGTTTGTAATAGTCATGCTAGAAATAATGCATCATAGTCTTACATCTTCCAAAGCAGAATGACTATCGGGGTAACCTGCTTGTGGCAAAATAGATTGAACCCGACCTAAGGGTGACTACGGAGTGAGTACTGACTTGAGGATTTATCTCAACTCAGGTAGTCAGGTAATTCCTATAGGGAGTTTTACTAACATTACCCTAAAGATAGGATGCCTGCTTGGAAAAAAAGGGCCTTTTAGGGGCTTGAATTCCTAATCCACAAGAATATTAATTTATTTGTTTATTTAGTTTATTTTAACGTTGACCCTGTTAGTTTGCAAGGGATCAAACTGAGAAGGAGCTTATATCAGCCTAGACCTATCTCAAATTTACTGAACCAATGGAGAATCTGCATATCCGCTGAACAAATTCTCCAACCACAGGGGTGGCTACTAGGAAAGGGGAACTGTCCAAATCCAAGAGTAACCCGGGTAGTGTCTAAATGGGGTCTCAAAGGATGTGATCCAAATAGAATGGCCGCAAGGAGAGGGGCCGCTAAGGGCTAAATCCAAAACCCTAGAAGATGACATGGCTAGTCATAAATCAAATAGGTATTCGATAGCCAACTCAAGAAAAAAGCACAAGGACTCACATCTGCCAACTGGTGTATCCACTGGGTGAGTCGCTGTTAGCATAGCGAACATCAACCAACCTAAGGTACCCATTGGTTTGCAACAATTAGCCTAGAAAGAAAGCTTGGGGACTCACTTCCTCTTATAGCGGAACTGATTGTTGGGATAGTCTATCTTAGGCTCGATAGGTGCCATCTGACCTAGTGACTACTAAGTGAATACCATTGGGGGACTTATATCAACTCAAAAGTAGTTAAGAGGAAAGGAGCCTCTGGGGGTTTATCCTAAACCTCAAATATACTCGACCTAGTTAGTTCATGATGATTAGTTCATGAACAAAGCTCGGGGACTCACATCTTCTTAAACAAAATCAACATGAGGTAGCTTACTAGCTGGGCATTGAAGTCTACCATACCAAGCGCGTTGGTTTGCAATGGTCAAGTTAGGAAGAAAGCGCGGGGACTCACATCTTCAAAATAAGTTACCACTGGGGTGACATACTAGCGAGGTAGCATGTAGACCCGACCTAAAGTAGCTAATGTGTGAGTGCCACAGGGGGCTTGTTCTCATATCAAAATAGACTGAGATAAAAAAATATGTGTTTATTTTTGTGTTTGTGTTAAAGGGAATAGGATAACGCTTGGGTTCTCTAACACCTATCCTAAAACACATTGAGGATTTTGATGAAATGGTGCCAAGGATGGCAACTGGGAATTCTCACTAAGAAAGGATGCCACTTGGGTTCTCTCATACCTAACTTAATTGTGCTAATTAAAATAGGATGTATCTTGGGTTCTCTCACACCTATTCTAATAACGCCAGGAGATTGTGTTTGATTGTGTTTATGTTATGAAAGAGGGATAGGATTCCGCTGTGGGACTCTTACACCTACCCTAAACACATCATGGAGGATTCACAAGACAAGCAAATGACGCTTTGATAGAAGAGAAGATTTTAAAGAAATGGAAACAGATTCTTGTTCTTTTGTTGATAATTATTTTCAAACATATTTTATTGGTAATATTTCTTCAAATAGAGCCCATTAATTGGAAGCATCGAGTGTTCCCCTTTATAATTAATGAGATGATAAGATCCTCTTTGGTAGGCCTTCTCTATGACATAAGGGCCTTCCCGAGTGGGTTCAAACTTGCCTCCCATCTTTTGACAGGGCAACAATTGGTCTCCTTAAGACTAACACAAGTTCTCCTACTTGGAAAGACTTAGGGCAGACCAGCTTGTTGTGAGCTCAAATCATTTTGGCCTTGTATAACTCGAGGTTATAGCACACCCGTAGGCGACTCTCCTCCAAATCTTAGAGCTCTTCTAACAATAATTTTGCATTCTACTTTGTAGTGATCTTGCTACCCAATGCTATCCTTAGTGATGGGAGTTCAACTTCTAAAGGTAGAATGACTTCTGAACCATACACTAAGGAAAATGGGATAGATTGAGTTAGAGTTCAGTATGTGGTGCAGTAGGCCCACAAGGCTTCAACCAACTGCTCATTCCACTACCGCTTATTATCATCAAGAGTCTTCTTTAGTATTTGGATAAGATTTTTGTTGAATGCTTCTGTTAAGTCAATTGCTATGGGGTAGTAGATGGTAGAGCATCTCCAATCTATTCCCTATCTTCTGGAAAAGCTATTGATCTTGGTGCTTTTGAATGCAGTACCATTATCGGATATAATTCATCGAGGCACCTCAAATCTACATACGATATGGTTCCTGAAAAATAAAAGAACATGCTGAGCTATAACCTCTCTGAATGGGATTGCCTCCGCCCACTTGGAAAAGTAGTCAATGGTAGCTAAAATGAACTAATGACCCTTGGATGAAGCAGGATCGATCGGACCTACAATGTCGTTACCCCAACACACAAATGGCCATGAAGCCAATGTATGGTGTAGAATGTTGGGTGGTTGATGTAAGACCACATCGTGTACCTGACACTAATGTCATCACCTAGCTACATCCATGTAGTCTGTAATCATCGAAGGCCAGTAATATCTTAGTCTCTTGATCTTCATCTTCATCTTTGGACCAGATTGATGCGCTCCGCATTGACCTGAATATACCTCGGTCCTAATCCTACATGCTTCGTGTTTGTCTAAATAGCGTAACCACATTTGATCAAAAGACCATCGGTACAAGGTGCCATCAACAAAAGTATAAGAGAGGGCTCTCTATTTCACCTGATGGACTTATGAATTCTCTTGAGGTAGTTTGCCCGTGTTCAAATAATCTATGAATGGTTACCTCCAATACAACTCCTTGTCCTTACAGGCAATGACAATCTCCCCTTCAAGAGTAAATCTCTCAATGAGTTCAACATCAATAAGGGATATGACTTATCTATTTTGGACCCTTATTGGAATGGACTCATCTTCCGGACATGCCAATTCTTTGGCAAGTTTGGCCAAAGCATCTTCTATTGTGTTCTCTACTTGAGGAACCTTGTAGATGGTGACTTCAGGGATTTGGGCCAATAACTTCATCGTATACTCTTGGTAATGACAAAGCTTGGGCTTGAGAACCTTGTAGGACCCGACAATCTGATTGATGACCAACTGAGAATCTCCAAAGATGTTGATGCTCTTGACACACACTATGATAGCTGACTCCAGACCGGCAATCAAAGTCTCATACTCTGCTTCTTTGTTGGTGCTGGGATTGGAAAGATAGTATGAAAATCTCATCACTTCATAGTATGGAGTTATTAGAACTATTCCTACCCCTGCTTTTCCTGGATGAGTAGATCGTGGTGCTTCCCCTTTATGAAAAAAAGTTGCACCATCAAAATACATCTCCCATAGGTGGTTGCCAACCTCCCTTAAGTTCATGTTTTGTTCATCAGGGAGATCGTCACTAAGTGGAGAATCAGCAAAAAGTGGGTGTGTTGCTAAGAAATTTGCTAGTGCTTGTCCTTTTACCACATGAAGGGGTACGAATGTGATATCGAACTGCGAGATAATCATGGACCATCATGCCAAACATTCGGGTATCATTGGCCGTGTCATGAGATAGTGTATTGGATTAGTTCTGGAAATCAAGTTGACTTTATGAGAAAGTATACAGTGTCGTAAGTTTTGGGAGGCAAAGATTAAAGCTAGGCAATGTTTCTCAATAGGTGGGTAGCTCGCTTTAGGAGGAATCAGATGGTAGCTGAAGTAGTAGAGAGCACTCTCCTTCTCTTCCTTATTGGCTTGGGCCAACAAAGCACCGAGAGAGTCATCCAATGCAGCAGTGTAGAGGATGAGTGGCTTGCTCGGGATAGGGGCTACTAGAACTAGCAGCTTCACCAAATACTGCTTGATATCTTCAAAGGAATGCTAACACTTCTCATCCTATTTGAACTTGGCATCCTTTTTGACAAGTGCTGAGAATGGCTTGCATCTCCCCGATAGGTTGGAAATAAAGAGTCTTAGATACGCCAATTATCTTTGGAAATATCTAAGTTGAGTTTAAATTTTATGAAGTGGAATTTCTAAGATAACTTTGATATTTTTTGGATCTATTTCTATTCCCCGGTGTCGAATAGCAAACCCAAGGAATTTCCCTGAAGCTACTCTAAATGCACACTTCAGGGGATTCATTTTAAGGTTATATTATCTTAACTATTTGAAAATTACTCTCAAGTTAAAGAGATGGTCTTCCTTTCTCTGCTCTTGACTACTAGATCATCAACGTTGCACTCAACCTGATGATGGATGAGTTCATTGAAGATTTGAATCATTTTTTTAAGGCCGAAAGGCATGACCATATAATAATAGATTTCGATCGGGGTTCAGAAAGTAGTGTTTCTTTCATCCTCGGGGGCCATCATGATTTGGTTATAGCCAGATGACCCATCCATGAAGAAGAAAACTATATGAGATGAGGCGATGTCCACCATTAATTTTGGTATAGGAAGAGAAAACTCATCCTTAGGGCATGCCTTGTTTAAGTCCCTGAAATTGACGCATATGTTAATATGACCATTCTTCTTCTTAACTAGGATGACATTGGCTAACTAGGTAAGGTATTTTTCTTCCCTGATGAAACCAGCATCGATCAATTTTTTGACTTCAAAAATGACCTGTTGTTCGATTTCTAATCGCATGCGTCTAGGAGCTTGCTTGATAGGGTTAACGTTATGATCTATTGCTAGTTTGTGAACTACCACGTCAGGAGATAATCCGGGCATCTCTTCATAACTCCATGTAAAGTAATCCTTAAACTCAGTCAATAGCCTAACTAAGTCATTAGTTTCTTATTCAATCAACAACAAACTGATGTATGCCGGGTGTGGATTTTCTTCTATCCTGAGGTTGATTTCTTTAAGCTTGTCAATTGTTGAATGGATCTCATCTTCAAATTCTAGTGGTGCATCTTTAATTTGGAGATCATTTGCATCATCTAAGGTTTCTAAACACACATCCTCATAAGAGTTGGTTTGGTGTGAAAAGAACCTATCAGACTCCAGATGGTTGGTGACAACTAAGTAGTAATCATCATCGTTGACTGGACCAACTATACTAAATCCTAGTCCTGATCTTGATCGTATATCCCTGCCTATGTTGTTCCATAGCTTTTCAAAGTACTCCGACCTGTGCTTAGACCATGAATAAGGAATCAAACCCTTGTTTACAAGATTAAGAACACAAGGTGAGTACCAATCAAAAGGTAATTCCATTAATGCTTTAAATGAATTATCCTCAAGTTCTACATCAACTTCAGGACTTGAAGAGGATGATCTGAAATAGAATCTCTTCTGCTTCATATCCCTAGAAGATTGAGGGGCTTCTTTAACTATTAAATCTTTAACTTTTTGAGATGAAAGTGAGGTTAGAGGTATGGTTTCTAACTATTGCCTGATAGTTTTACATACATCTGATTCAAATACTTTGCTTTGTCTGGAGGCCCAGTCTTTATCACTATTCGGCTCAAGTGTCACTTCTAATGAAACCTGGTGAGAGGGATTGGCTGATATGCTAATCACATTAGACTCATCCTCCGAGCTAGATTCCAAGTCAATGTGAATAGTAGGGGTACTCCTATGAACTGTAACATAACCCAAGTTGGATGATGGCCAACCAGAGGGTCTTCCACCTCTGGAACTACCTCTGTTTCTGCCTTTGCCTCTACGGTGGAGGTTGAGTCATCTTACCCACATGTCCATATGTTATAATGAACTATGGGTGAAATGTGATATACGATTCTATTTCTTCTTCAATTTCCCTTTCTTGTTCACTTGGATTTTCATTTTTCTTTTCTTTTTTCATTTGCTTTTTTTTCTTCATTTTCTTTTTCTTTTGAATTTGAATTTTGTCCAAGTTCAACAGAAAGAGTGTTTTGAGGAAGATAGCAGGTCACATCCTCATATATCTCAACCTCTCTAATTGAAAATGGCTTTTTATTTCCTTGACACAGTACTCAATCCCATCATTCTTGAACTTGATGCACTGATAGAGGGAGGATGGAATCATCTTGTTCAGGTGTATCCAAGGCCTACTGAGCAAAATGGTGAACGAAGTATTCGAATCAATGATATAAAACTTGGCTTTAGTCTTCCAGTCACCTATCTCCAAAGGTAACACTATGGAACCTAAAGCCTTCTCACCTTGTTCATTGAATCCTCTCAACGTCATCCGATCTTCTCAGAGTGTGGATATGTTGATCCTTAAATAGGCAAGGGTCTTTAGAATCATAATATTCATCGATGCACCTGGATCGATGAGAACTTTGGCAAGTCTGAATCGGCCCATGTCCACTATAATGTAGAGGGGACGGTTGTGCTCCATGTCACCTAGAACAAGGTCTTCATCTATGAAAGTGACCCCTGGGCTTCTCTGGAATAATGTGCCTCTTCACCAATAGTGGTAAGCTGAGCTAAGCATATCTCAGGATCAAGAGACCTTGATTAATGATTCTCTCATCTCTTTGGATAAGACAAGGGCATCATATATGCTTAGCTTAGATGGCAACTTTCTTAGGTGAGAGAGGACATTGTAGTCCACCTTGGGCTGATCCTCCACAAGCATATCCAAGGGTGGAGCATCCTATGGAGGGGTTTCTCAATCTGCTGAACCAATGACTTATTTCCCTCTATCTTGAGGTGTCTCCCTAGGAGGTAGAACCTTGCCACTATGGAGGTCGACTTCGGAGATCTCTTATGGCAGGGTAATGGAAGATTCTATCTGCACATCAGGCTCACCTACTGTTTCTCTTATGGGACCCTCATAATTGGATGATTTTAAGTCTATCTCAGGAGACGAATTCGTTGCATTCAGAGTAGGAAAATCCAAGTCTAAATCAGAAAGAGGAAGATTGAAATTATTATAGTTGTTATTTAGACTTGAAGAGTTATCATTAGGAATAGATTTAGACAACCCATCAGAAGTGACACAGATATAATTCAAGCTAGCTTTATTCTTCAATTTCTTGGATTTGATAGGAGGTACATAGTAGAAATCAAGTAAAGTAAGAGGGGTGAGGGATTTGATGCTCTCATCTGCCAATACAAGATGTCTACTAGAAGAAAAAGAGCTAGCTGAAGTAGAGGTAGTCTCTGATGTAGTAGCTGGATTGGTGGACTGGAGGCTAGACTCGGTCGGTGGTTGCGCTACTGGGCTATCTCGGGCTCGCACATGCCACTACTGTTGCTGCTTCTATTGAGCTCCCCCTTTCCCTGAGTTAGCTCTGATAACTTGCAAACCTTCCTTGATGTTAGAGGTTTGAGCTAGCTCAGGTACATGCAAGGAAAGTTTCTTGATTTTTGAGATAATTTTCTTAGAGGTTTTGGATAAGGAGATATACCAACCTTCTTTGGTTTTGGAAGGATCGCAAGTATCCCCAAGGATTACCCTAATGGAACTGGATGGTTGTTCCACAAGATATTCCTTCTGGATGACTATAGCATCAGTCTTGAAGCTATGTTCAAGCCAATTCTTAAATGTGAAGTAATCTTCCAAAACATGGCCTAGCATACGATGGTAGGGACAAAAGTTAGGATCATGGCTTTTGCCTACTTCATCTAGTCTCCTAGGTTCGGGTAGCTGAAAATTAGGCTTTTTTAAGAGATTCTTAAAGATCTTCCTGATTACCTCCCTCTTAAAGAAGTAAGCCTTATTAAGTTTATCCAAAAGAGTAGGTAGACCATAGATACTTGGCAGTAGATTTTTGTTCCATTACTGATAATGATGTGCCTGAGGAGAAGGTGGTGTAGACCATGGAGGTTCTATGGCGAGGCTATCTTAGTAGAGGAGGTGGAAGGAGCAGAGGTCTCTCGCCAACTATTTTTTTCTTATTTACTGATATCATTACCCTTAGTTTCTTCCCATATACCTTCTACGGCTTTGGCTTTGTTGGTAGATCTAGAGAAGGAAACTGTTTGGCTTCTCCTTACAATCTAGTCACCTTGCTGATTAATTTCTCAAAAGTTTTGATGGTGAAACCTTTGAGCATGAAGGTGACATGACCATGGATATTCTTAAGCAGAATCTCAATGACATGCTCTTCAGATAGCTGTGGTTCGCATTTTATACTCAAATTATGCCATCTAAGAATGTAATCAATGAGGGACTCACCAGGATTTTGTTGAGCCACCATGAGATTGCCAACAGTGACTGTTTGCTGACCTCCAGCAAACTTCTTGATAAAGTGTTGCTCCAACTCAGCAAAAGTCTTCATAGAACTATTGGGAGGTTTAGCGTACCAGTCAAATGCTATACCCGCTAAGCTACTCATGAAGAGTCGGAAGAGTAAAGCATCACTGCCACCAGCGTTGCAACAACTAGCTCTAAAATGCATAATGTGCTGCCTCGGGTTTCCACTATCATCAAAACTCTTGAAAGAAGGAGGCACGAAACCCTTAGGATACTGGATTGCATCGAATTCCTTTAGGTAGGATCTACCCTTTGGAATTGATGATCCTCCATGAACTTGAGCCAATGCTTCTTTTACTTGCTACTCAGCCATGCTCTTGATCTCTTTTTCTTGTGTGGAGGTACTATCCACTACCTTCTTATACATGCTAGTGCTACCTTGCTCTAATGGAGGTAAAGTCTTGGCTGGATCCAAGACATGCACCAACTCTGGCTGACTGATCTCAGCTATAGTAGGATGGACTATCAGTGCTTGGTTTTGAAGTGCTAAGATAGCTGCTAGCAGATCTTTGAGCATCTTCTTCAAGCTATCTACTTTTTTCATCCTTCTGCTTTATCTATTGAAGGAGGTGTTGGAGTAGGCTGTGTCTTCCTGCTCGGCCTCAACACCTTCCATAGTCTGTTGCTCTCTAAGGAGGGATCCCCTGGTATATACCATGCAAACCCCTGCTGAATCTCCCAATAAATCATTTTTATTGAGATCAAAGATGATCTTCTCCTCATCAGACCAATCATATCCCAGGATCTCTTTCTTCTCCATGAAATAATGGGCTACTATATCATCTAGAGAATGATCTGTCTAAACTGGCACAAATGACTTTGGCTGATCGATGGTGGGATCACTATCATGTACTGTGAGGCACCTGACCTCCCCTGTAGCTGGAGAGTCAACCCTGTGAGGGCTATATTCATTGGAAGAAATATGATCATGACTGTCACTGAATTTGTATGGGGTGACACTCCTAGGAGGTTCTATCATCAACTCAGCTGCCACCTTCTCCAACACGCAACCATCTCTATGTCCTGTTGTGGTGGTGGTGGTGAAGGGATGACCACTATGCTTTGAGGTAGCCATTCCTTCTTCACCACTACTAGGTAAGGTCAAGTAGAGAGCTCTACCTGCCACGAGTGGTGTAGATGGGATCTCTACCATTGCTGATCACCAACGGGTCCTCTTCTCCTAAATGTGGCCTTTATGGCCTTTGGTGGAACCGAGATGCTGAACATGTACGAAGTGTGGGTAGAGTGGTGTGGTGGAGGCACCACCGACTCTCTGATAGAGCTACCTCCATGATGTGGTCCTTGTGAGTAGAATCCTGTCGGTATGACCAACACGGGTAGCATGTCGATCAAGAAAATTAATGAGTACAGAGGCCACTGACTGTCGACTGAACCTCCGCCTCTATTGGTTGGTGATATGAACTGATGTATGGGCCTCCTTGACCCTCTCCTGCATAATATGCTTCCCCACACTACGGGGGATAATGGATCTCAAATCAAACTAAGCCCTGGACTCAGATCGTCCGTAGGCTCTGCCTACTCAGCATAGAATAGATCAAAGGCCAGAATATTACCTCATCCTCTCACTGACTGGTGACTGGAACTGAACCGCTAGTGGAGGTGAAGCAGAAATCCTCCTGACATCCTCTCTGTCAAACCCAGAGAGAGGATAGAACTAGTTTGCTATAATCAGCGAGGAAACCAACGTGGGCAACTCCTCAACAATAGACTGTGTGGCTGCCTCCATCTCCCAAGAAATGTGAGTGTGGTACCGCTTTATCATGCAGTTCTTGTTTCTCCTTTGGGTCCTGGTAGGGCGAGTAGAGTAAGAGCTAGACCCAACCTTAAAAGTAGGGGAGACAATCCCTAGGATTAGGGGAGCCTTCCCCTTTGAGGGTGCTAGTGAGTGGGTGCTATCCCTAACTAGGACAACATGGGGAACCACGGGGTGCTCAGGTGCTGACACTGACACTACTACTGTGGGAACTTCCATAGCCTTCCTCTTCATCGACAGAATCTCAGAATCTGATGGCATGTCAACCCGAATGACTGGCTCTTGCTCGACCACTATGCTCCTACTAACAATCGTGAGGGAGGTCCCCTCACATATAATCCGTTCCCCCTCAAAACCTCATCCAAAGTGGATGAGGGCAATGAGTGGGGTAGGTTTCTGAGGGCTAGATCCATCCCATGGGGAAAAGTGAATACATACGCATTGAATAAAATCAGAAATGAGATCAAAGTCGACCGAAGTATCAGAATGTAATGTCAAAATAAACTTGAATCGATTCTTGCTTTATTGATTTTGAATTTGAATTTAGAATTTGAACCCATACTCAACATCTTGAAAGTGTTAAGTCGGGCTCAAATGATTTAGAATAGATTTTGAGATTTGATTGGATAGAGGATTTTTTTTTTTTAAATGTAGAATCCACTTTCAACAAATTTTGATTTGCTGAAAATGGGTTCAAATATTTTTGAAGAGATGCTTCCATATGTTCATATTTGAATTTTGATTTTAATTTTGAGCACCCTTTGTTTAATAAATTTGGGTATGTTATAGTAAGGGTCAATTTGATTTTACTTTGAGATTTTTTTTTGAATATACTCACTTACAAAATTTGGATAGGCTAAGTGGGGTGTTTGAAAATAATTTATTCTTTTTGTTTGTTTGCTTTATTTTGTGAATCATTTGTGATTTTAAAAATGGGATTCTCATTTTGCAAATTTGGGTATGCTAAATGAGAAATCCAAGTGTGTCCTATTTTCAATTTTGATTTGAAAATGGAGATTTCACTTTAGCAAATATGGTATTCTGAAAATGAAGTCCCAATGTGTTTCTTTAATTTTGTGAAATGGAGATTTCACTTAGCAAATTTGAGTATGCTAAATGAAATTTCAAAAAAGTATTTCAAATTTTGGTTTGGATTTTGTCTTGAAAATGGAGACTTCACTTTAACAAATGTGGTATGCTAAAGAATAAAGTTCCAATGTGTTCTTTTTATTTGTGAAAGGGAGATTTAACTTAGCAAATTTGAGTATGCTACATGAAATTTCAAAAATGTGTTTCAAATTTTTGTGTTTTTATTTTGTTTTGAAAAATGGAGACTTCACTTTAGCAAATATGGTATGCTAAAGAATGAAGTTCCAAAAGTATTTCTTTTGTTTTGGATTTTATTTTGAAAATGGAGACTTCACTTTAGCAAATGTGGTATGCTAAAATGAAATTCCAAAAGTGTGTTTCAAGTTTTGTTTTGAAAAATGGAGACTTCACTTTAGCAAATGTGGTATGCCAAAAATGAAGTTCCAATGTGTTTTGAATTTTTTGAAATGGATACTTCACTTAGCAAATTTGAGTATGCTAAGTGAAATTCCAAAAATTTGTTTCAAATTTTGTTTTGGATTTTGTTTTGAAAATGTAGATTTCACTTTAGCAAATGTGTTATGCTAGAATAAAGTTCCAATGTGTTTCTTTTGTTTTGGATTTTGTTTTGAAAATGGAGACTTTACTTTAGCAAATGTGGTATGCTAAAATGAAGTTCCAAAAGTGTTTTAAAAATTTTTGTTGTGTTTTGTTGATTTTGAAAAGAGAGATTTCAATTTAACAAATTTGGGTATGTAAGATGGAAATCAATTATGTTTTATTTTCAAAGATGAATTTTCATGTGTGATTATTGTTTTTTGAAGGAGGAAATTCCAACCTAATCATATATGGAATATGTTAGATGGTATTTAAAAATAATGTCATTTTATTTGGAAATGAAATCTTCATTCAATAAATTTGGGTATATTGAATGGAGATGTTCATATGTACTTTTTAAAAGTTTATTTTTGATTTTGATTGGAAATGAAACTTTCATTCAATAAATGTGGGTATATTGAATGGAGAGGTTTCATATGCGCTTTTTGAAAGTTTTATTTTTGATTTTTGATTGGAAATGAAACTTCTATTCAATAAATGTGGGTATATTGAATGGAGATGTTTCATATGTGCTTTTTGCAAAGGTGAAAATTTCAACTTAACATATGTGAAATCTGTTGAGTGGAATTTCAAAGTTATAATTTTGCTTGAAGATGTAATATCCATCCAACACATTTGAATGTATTGAATGGAAAGTCCCATCTTCAAATTTTGTGCTTTTGAAAGTTTATGATTGTTGAATTTTTATTTTTGAAATGTTTCTACATGTAACAATTATAGGAAATTGTTAGATGTAGTGTAAATATTTTATTAAGTGTAATTTGAAAAACTACTTTTGGAAATTGAAGCTTTCATAAATGATTTATTTTTCTTTATTTTTTAGAATGAACCTTTCCTTACCATAAAAATGGTAAGAAAGAAGTCTTTAATCATTTTCTTTTTATTAATTTTTATTTTCACCCATTGGGGAAACCAACGAGGGTTTTAAGACCAAGACAGGAGAGGTCCTAAAACCTAAAAATGTTGGCTAGCTTAACTTAAGGATGAAATAAGTTAAGTGCTAATGGAAAGAAAGATAGTCTTGGATTCACACAAATGTATAAACCCACTATCGATACTTAGAGACAACAATCATTTACCAAAGATGAAGAGAGGAACCATCCCTAGCGGAGTTGCCAGAAAAATCTGGGTGAAAATTTTGTAATATATCTCTGCCTTCATCTATCCCTTTCCCTTTTGAAAAAAAGGACAAATGAAATAGAATATATATATATATATATATATATATATATATATATATATATATATATATATATATATATATATATATATATATATATATATATATATATATATATATATATATATATATATATATGCCCTCTTGGGACCATGAAGATCCAGATGTTCTTATTAGGGTGATCGGGCATGACATTGAGGAGAGGTGCATTATCTCGAAAGATAGAAGTGACCACCCTACAATGGACCTAATCACCTCAATAAGAACTTCTAAGGATTATGGGTCTTCGAAATGTACCAGAGATTCCTCCCCTACTTTACTTGAAAAAGTAAAGCAGGGTTTATTTTAAATCGAGTTCATTAAGTTTCTTACAGGGGCAAGCCCCCATAGTTAATTACATCCTAAGGAATATGATTTCTTAGGAATACTCTCGATTAAGGTAAATGATCATTGTCTTCAAAGAATTCAAAAAGGGTAGGACTATCAATCGACTAGTTTATCTTTAGAAAGTCAAGTGGGATCGATCAAAAGAAAGGAATTTTTATCGAAGCCAAATGAAAACAACTAGGGGATGCTTAAGAAACTAGGAAGCCTAGTAAGCATCCCAAACTACCCTATAGTTGGGCTTTACATTTTTGAAATTGAATTAATTTATTTGAGTTGAATTTTTATTAGAATGTTAGGGCTTATAATTCCATGATACAAGGTCACGAAAATGCTTAAGAGGTGAGGATTTATGCTTATGGCCCGTAAAGGGGAGAAGAAACCTCTAAATCTAAATCTAGGGTGCTTTGGCGAGAGCCAAAAGCATGACCTAAATCTAAGGCGAAAATGGGTGTTTAGTTTACCTCCACAAGAGAGGATAAACCACGTGACTGTTAGACTTACAACCGCCTAGGAGTGGCCACCAACTAACTCCTCCTATGATTTTAAAATATGTAGGTAGGTCATATGTTTATGCAAGATAGCAAGGTTGTTATTTATTTAGAAAGAGATTAAGTCCTTAAATACACTCCTTAAAGACACTAGATCATGTAGGGCATGAATTAATGACTTAAATATAATGCAAATTTTCCATATGTTTTATCTTCATTTTGGACAATCATTTGACTCAAGCTATAGGATTCTTTATGCCTAATGCATGAGAAATTAGATTATGGTCCAAAATTAGCAAGATAAATAGGTGTGTTTCCTCCATGGCTCTCAGAGGTCAAGCCAAGTTCTCTAGAAATGGTGGAAACCATCAAATCAAGAGTGAAATAATATGCTTTTATGCATGATGTTAGAAAAGAAAGTAAACATCCAGCTAAGGGGTTGCTAATTCTTTTATCTTGATTTTAACTTAAGCTTTAAGTGAGGTTATGAGTTATTTATTTTAAATTTTGAATTACTTAATTGGGTAGAAGATTTATTTATTTTCTTAAGGCTTAATCATCATCCAGGCCATACATCAACAAGGAAGAAACTAGGAAAACATGTCATTTCTAGTGCACAAGCTAAACAAAACATCAATCATTTTATAAAGATAATGTAAAAGAACAAAATGCCATTTGTGGTCAGGCACCACTGCACAAACTCAAAAATAAATTGGGTAGTCGAGCTCTATCATTATACAACCCGGATTATAAATGAATTAATTAAAATTAAGCAAGGAATTCATGTTAGGGGTCTTCATTTCTTCTTTTCTTTTTTATTCTTTCTTCTTTCTCCTTTCTCCTTTTAGATAGTTGGAAGGTGGATGCTTTAAAGGTTTCACATGGTACATAAAATATAGTCATATAACCAATGCTCATCCTAATCCCCCATAACAATCATTCCAAAATCCTAATTGCAAATTTACATGAAATAGAAAAAGTAAATCTAATTAACACCTGCAAAATAGAGATTAGTTAAATAAACCATACAAATCCCAAGAATGTATATTGGACTTAATACCCCACACATGGGTAACCAAGTTCACCTGACCTATTGGATTATGCTTAGGGGTATAAGCACCTGCACAATAAAAGCATTTATATTTTTATTTATTATAGCGCTCCTTAAGCACAATCCACTACAGAAAATAATGATTAAACTAAATCATCCTATTAATTAGTCTACACACATACACCCTAACATCCAGACTAAAATATTACATCACAAAATAAAAGCAAAGCATCAAACCATGCACTGCCCTAACCTAAAGCTATAAATGGTGACTTAGTCTAATGTGTGTGCCATTTAAGGTTTGTGTGGTATGCTTAGCTATGGCTTTAAGGTTTAAATTTTCTAAGTATGAAAAATGTTCAACTTAGATAGGTGGTTTTATTCAAGTGTTTAGTTGATTTAGTTGATTTTTATTTGGTGATTTGCTTATGTTTGAATGAACATACAATTAATTACTAAGTTATAAAGAGAGGAAAAAGAAAATAGAAACTTTTCTTTCCTTCCCTACTTTAAGTAATTTCTAAAGTAGATTCATGTTTGATTTTGTTTAGTAAATGTTTTCTTGTATGTTTTAATTAATCTTAAGTTTAGAATAACTCTAAACAAACCTATTCAAAAGGAAAGGTATTTTATGATTAAGTAAAGTGAAATAATATCACAAAACACACACCACTTTATTTCTTTCCCAACATATATAACATGTATATGGAAATGTTTAGCACACCTTAATGATGAATTCTAAGTAGTGTTATTTAAGAAACTTTAGATGCTTTATAATGCATGATTTTCATTACGTAGAAAAGGGGGTATTCTTTTACCCTTTATTCATATGCACATGTGTATGTATGAAAGGCATAAGTGAGTACAACATCATTGTTACCACCAGGGGTGTAAGGTACAAGACTTACTTAGGGCTACTTAAAGCCGCGCAATCCCGGGATTGTCCAGACTAATATACCACTTTTCCTTAAAATACATATGCATGTACAAAAAAAATAAATGGAATAAAAAAAGAAAGATGCAAAAGTTTATATTTATTTGATTTTTGGTTTGGTTGTTTAATTTATATGTATAATGTGAAATTCCTTCTTAAGTCATGACATAGAGTGTATAGGAATGGATTTAAGCAAGTGTTATGTCCTTTTTAAATGGACTATACACTTTGCCAATACAATTCTATGTTAAGAAAGAGATGGAGAATCAAAGCCACATAATACATATCTTTATATTTCTCACATGCAAGCTTATAAATAATTATAAGTAGCATACCTTTCTATTTTGATGTTTGATTTATAAATTTTTAAAATCATTTTGAATTTAATAGTGATAATAGCCATTCATATTCTTACTTTAGCCAAAACATGCAACTTGATATAAAGAAAATATTTCATTTTAATTTTGATTTTTAAAAGGAATGAATGCATGATTTTTATATGGAATACATATTTAGCATGCTAAGAAAGAAATAAAGTGATGAAAGTAATGTAAATTCATTCATCCTAATTAATTCCTAAAGACAATCCAAAGGCATAGAATTATTTAAAGCAAATCAAATTTAGTTTTAAAGAAATTTTGTTTGATTTTGAGTTTAATTTCAATTTAAAAAATGAAAGATGCGTTTGCTGGTCCTAACACATTCCCACATGTGTGTATTATTATTTTCATTTAAATTTTAGGTGATTAGGTCAATTTTATGTTTTAGTTAGGTTAAGGTGTACATTAAGTGTATTAATTACACCTTACCTATACCACCTTAGCATATTTAACCAAATAATTATGAGCCAATGATATGACATAAAATCACACAAGTAATTTAAATCAACAATGCTCCTAGAAGAAAAGGGCCTAATGCATTTGGCTCATAATTAATGATTAATTAAGCTAAAGGGTGTAAGTTAAGTACTTTCATAACCCTTCCCACACATGTGGATTAGGTTATGATTTCCTTAAGCGACTTAGATTAATAAATACCTAAGCATCTACCTAAGATGGATTGATTAAGTTCTGGAATATTTTAAAAATTTTATCAAGTTAATTAAGTAAGTAACTAGTGGATTAGCCCTTAATTGAATTTAGATTAAGGAAGAGAAAGGGGGTTTAAGAAATAGCTTAGGAAAAATATCCCAAAATTATTCTTTAAACCTCCTGGTCACTCAAACAAAGATTAATTAACTCAATCAAGGGATTAAATCACTATTCACATATTTAATTAGGCTTAATTACATTAAGAGGGTAATTAAGAATGAACTAAGTAATTCCCCTAATTAAACTTTTAATAAATCCCAAGAAAATTAGGGGAGGTAGAAGTCATCCTGCTAAATATACATGAGAAGTCTGGGATTAATCAGTGGGATAATTAGAGAATAATTATCATAATCACATTTCCAATAAAACCCAAATTCAAGAAATATCACTGCTCAAATTCCACTGAAAATAATTTTATATTATTCAACATTAAAATATCTTTCATATGCATTTTACCTCATATTTTTATGATTTTACCTCATTTAGTTATGAATATTTGAAGTTTCTATAATTTTTCATTAATTAAATTGTCTAATTAAGTGGTTAATCTCGTCGGCGCCACATGGAAGCTGACGCGACACACGCTTTCCATGTGGTGCGATGGGATAGGCCACTTAAGTTATCACATCATAGTGCCACATCTTTGGTGGCACTATGTGCTTTCTCCCTATCCATCCAATCAAAGATCGAAAGGCTGAGATTAAGCTTGCGGTATTAAAGGAATAAATCAAATATCCTATGCATCTAGATCATGGCCGTCCATCCAAAATGCGTGGATGGACGGCCCATGAGCTACCCCTGAGTTCTCCTATGGGAAAGGGGAGCTGTCCACCTTCCATGGCAAGATCCGAGCTCGATTGAGCTCCAATTGAACTCAAATCTTACCCACACCATCTTGGAGTAAAGGGGAATACATCCAACGATCAAATTCTCATGAGGTGAGAATTTGTTTCACAAAGGATCACACCATGGCTAATTTAAGCTTGCATTAATGACATACCTCACCGGAGGCTATCACCAACACTTGAGTTCGATGAGGTAGCTTCGTCTAGTGGAGACGAAGCCCTGTTGAAGATTTGAGGTGGTTTGGTTGAGTGGATCTTCCTATGGACCAAGCTCTCCTTCAATTGGGCTTGTTCTTGATGAAGAGCACTCCTCCCTTTCCTTGAGAACTTGGGAAAAGGTTTAGGCAAGTTCGATTGAGTCCTCTGATGAAGCTTGCAAGAGGAATTAGCTTGATATGGAGTATTGACTAAGTTGGATGTTCACTTGAGCTCCCCTATTTTCAATCTAAGAAAACTGAGAAATGGGAAAATGGATGATGCTTAGGAAACCTTGGGGAGCTTAGAATCACTTCCTATGAGTTCTTATGCTTCAATTGAATAGGGGAGAATGAAATTCAAGTGAAATTAGGGGGAGTATATCTCCTCATAGAAGAATCAGATGGCTAAGCTTTCTCCTTCCACTTTGATCAAATTGACCTTATACAATGGGTTGTTAAGGATGTTAGAAGTAGCACATGGGTCGGTTTGGCCAGAGGAGTGGAGTAGTGAAGGTCCCATGTGCTTAATTCAAGTGGAGGATGGATTCCCACTTGCTCATTTCCATGGGGGTGGTCAGTTTTGACCTTGGGTTGGGCTTAGCTAACCCAAACCAAATGGGTCATGTGCACCATATCCATTAGTGACCATTTGGTCCACTAAGAGGATGCCAAGTGTCCATGAAAAGGAATTGACCAAATTCCAAGTGGTTTGATTTTAGGTTACCTTATGGCCTAGGGTGAAATAGTCATTTGATCTTGATTTTAGTTTGAATATGTTTGGTATGATTGAAAAATGGGTTAGGCCAAGTTTTATTGAATTTGGAGTTGGTTTGATATGATTTGGCTCATGTTGACCCATTTAGGTCAAAATGGGTCAACTTGGGTCAAGTTGACCAATTAGTTAAATTGGGTCAAAGTAAGGGTTGGGCCAAGTTCATATGACCATTTGAAATATTTTGGCATCATTGGTTTGGTTCAATTTGATTTATATTTGGATTTTGTTCATTTGATTTCATTTAGGTCAAATGGGTAAAGTCGACAAATTTGACCCATTTGACCTATTTGGGTTAGGTCAAGGGTTGGTTTATGTTTGGTTGATCATTTGAAATGGATTGATATCTTTGTTTTCAATCAATTTAGTTTATATTTGAATTTGGCTCAATTTGACCCTTTAGGTCAAGTTGGGTTCAAGGTTGATTGGGCTAGGTTAGGTCTAGTTGACCAATTAGGGATTTGGTCAAGTTCAAAGTGATTTGGAATGAACTTGACCAAATAATTTTAGTCAATTTAGCCTAGATCAAGTTTTGACACATTTTGACTTTTTAGGTCAAGTTGGGTCAACTTGGGTCAAGTGGCTAATTGGGCTAGGTTAGGCTTAAATGCTGACTTGGTCAAGTTCAAACATTGATCATGAATGAGTTTTGACTAGTGGTTTCAATCAATTTAGCCTATGGTAGATTTTGACTAGTTTAGGTTTTATTTTGGCTAAGTGTTGACTTGGTCAACCCTTAAGTTTGACTTGGTTTGTCCTAATTTAAGTGATTGATCATCTTATGCTGATTGTTGCTCACAATATGAGGCTTAGATGAGCTTAGTTCAATCAAATTTGGTTATGATTAGAATTTGGCTCATAAGGGTACTTTAGGTCACTTTAGGTCAAGTGAGCCTAAGTAGGTCAAATGGATTGGTCAAAGCTTGATTTGAGTGTGATTGAACTCACATATAGACTTATGATTGAAATATAAATCATTTGCAAGTGGTTTGAAGTCAAATGGGTTTTGATCCACTTGGCATATTCAAGTTCAAAGGGTGAACTTGACTTCGACTTGGGTTTGATTTTTTAATTTAGTTTTGGTTTGATGATTGAAATTTGTATTTATATTTGGACACGTGATTGAAGGATTGATTGAATCATGAAGAAAAATCAAGAGTTTGACTTGATTTGAATTTGATTTGGCTAGGTTCAAGAGTTTGACTTAAAAAACTTAAGTTGAATTTTGATTGAATTTGGATTTGATTTTTAACTTTAGTTTTGGATATTTGAATTTATATTTCATTTATATTTGTGAATATAAATGAGAATATAAATGGGTTATGAGAAAATTCCTTGAATTTGAATTGATTTAGATTTGATTTAGGCTAAGTCCATGAGAGGGAATCAAAGGACTTAGGAAATATTTTTAATTTGGATTTGAATTTTGAATTTGGTTTGATTGAATTGAATTTATATTTCATTTCTATATGTGAAAATAAGTGAGAATATAAATGGGTTATGAGAAAATTCTTTGAATTAGATTTGATTCAGGCTAAGTCCATAGGAGGGAATCGAAGGACTTAGAAAATATTTTTGAAGTTTGGAATCCAATCATGGGCTTCAATCATAAGTTTCAATTATTTCGAATTGATTCATAATTTGAGAAAATCCATTGAATTGGTTCAAGGTTTGAGTTAGAGTTGGAGTTGATATGAGTTTAGAGTTTCGACTTGGAAGAAGGAAGTGAGGATTTGGTTCAAGCTATAGGTTAGGCAAATCTTATAACACCCCTAAGGCATGACCTATTCCTATGGATAACACTTCTAAGTCTCTAGATCTAGGTTGAGTGTCCAACTAATCACTAGATGTGTCTTAAGACTAAGGAATTCTTAAAGTCTAAGAGAAGTCCTATGTCTGAGATGGAGGTGTTGAGGGCTCATCCTAAAAATGAGATCAACAATTATGTGATTTAATTAATCCTAAGTTTAGATTTTTCCTAAACAAACCCATTCAAAAAGAAAGGCATTTTAAGATTAAGTAAAGTGAATTAATATCACAAAACACACATCATTTCATTTCTTTCCCAACATGTGTAACATGAATATGGATGAGTTCTAACATATCTATACATGCAAATGGGAATGTTTAGCACACCTTAATGATGAATGCTAAGTAGTGTACTTAAGAAAATTTGGATGCCTTATGATGCATGATTTTCATTAAGTAGAAAAGAAGGTTTTCTTTGCTATCCATTTTTTCACATGCATATTTATATGTATGAAAGGCATAAGTGAGTACGACGTCATTGTTTGCACTAGGGGTGTAAGGTACAAGACCTACTTAGGGCTACTTAAAGCCTCGCAACCCCGAGGTTATCCAGACTAATATATTACTTTCCTTAAATACATATGCATGTACAAAAGAAATGAATGGAAAAGAAAGATGCAAAAGCTTATGTTTATTTGTTTGATTTGTTTATGTAATTTATATGTATAAGTGTGGATGTCCTTCTTAAGTAATAACATAACAATGAATAGGAAAGGACTTAAGCAAGTTTTGTGTTCTTTTCAAATGAACTATTCACTTTGCCAAATCCTATTCGAAGCTATGCTAAAAGAAAAGAGAAGGAAGACCACACTATGCACATCTTTATATTTATACTCACATGCAAACTTATAAATAATCATAAGCAGCATATCTTTTAGTTTCGATAATTAATTTATAGTTTTGAAAATTATTTTAGATTTAATAGTGATAATATCCATTCATATTCTTACTTTAGCCAAAACATGTAGTTTGACATAAATGAAACATTTCATTTTTAATTTAATTTTCAAAAGCATGATTTCATGATTTTCATATGGCATACATATTTAGCATATTAGGAAAGAAATAATGTGATGGAAGCAATGTAAGTTCATCCACCCTAATTAATTCCTAAAGACAATCCTATGAATAAAATTATTTAAAGTAAATCAAATTTATTTTAAAAAGAGTTTGAATTTTATTTGAGTTTGATTTCAATTTGAGAAATGTGAAATGAGCTTGCTGATCCTAATCCATTCCCACATGTGTATCATGTTTTAATTTAATTTTTAGGTGATTAGATCAATTTTATGTTTTTGTTAGGTTAAGGTGTGAATTAAGTGTATTAATTACCCCTTACCTACACCACTTTAACATATTTAATCACATAATTATGAGCCAATGTATTACGTAAAACTATGTAAGGAATTTAAATCAGCAATGCACCTAGGAAAAAAAATGGCCTAATGCAATTGGCTCACAATTAATGATTAATTAAGTTAAAGGGTTTAATTTAAGTACTTTCATAACCCTTCTCACACATGTGGGTTGGATTTTGATTTCTTTAAGTTACTTAGGTTATTGAACACCCAAGCACCTACCCAAGATGAATTGATTAAGTTCTGGAATGTTTTGATTTTGAAAGTTTAATTAATTAAGCCATTTAATTAAGTGATTAAATTATTTAATTAATTTGTACTTTAAGTAAGTTGTCCAAATGAAATAAGCTTAGGGAAAAAGATATGGAAAAGAACTCCTCATCTCATTCCCTAAGTCCACTCACTGTTCTAAGGTAATTAGCAAAATTAATTAATGTATTTATCACTATTTAAAAGGTTAATTAATCATTTAATTGATTAAAGAGTAATTAGGAATGAACCAAGCAATTACCCCAACAAAACCATTAATAAATTTCAAGAAAATCATGGGAGGCAGAGATCATTTCATTAATCAACCCTAAGAAGTTTAGAATCAATCAATGGAATAATTAAAGATTAATTAATATAATTACATTCCCAATAAAACCATAATTCAAATAATATAATTGTTCAAAGTTAATTGAAATTAATCTTAGAATATTCCCCTTTGAATTATCTTTCCAATGGTTTTTATTTTATATTTTTCTGATTTTTCTATAATTAGTTATGAATATTTAAAGTTTCCATGATTATTAAGTAATTAATCCCTTAATTATATGGCTAATCCCGACCACTTGAGAGGCGTTCCGTTCGAGAGCCACTTATGTTGTCACATTGTAGCACGGTGAACTATGCACTTTCTCCCATCCGTCTATGAGATCAAGCCAGCAGTTCTTAAGGGGAAAATCAAAGGATCCTATGTGTTTTGATCATGGTCATCCATCCAAAATGTGTGGATGGACGGCCCATGATTTGTCACTGATCTTCCCTGTGGGAGAGGACATCCGTCCATCATTTAGGGCAAGATCCGAGCTCGATTGAGCTTAGATTCAGCTCAAACTCAACCTACACCATCATCATGCAAGGGCGGACACATCCAACGACTAACTTTGCTTGAGATGAAAACCCACTTCACAAAAGACCAGACACTCTCTAGTTTAAGCTCGGGTTGAAAGTATACCTCGCTGGAGGCTATCACCGGTGCTCGAGTTCGATGAGATAACTTTGTCTAGTGGAGATGAAGCCCTGTTGAAGATTAGAGGTGGTTTGGTTGAGTGGATCTTTCTATGGACCAAGCTCTCCTTCTAATGGAATCAGTCTTGATCAAAGTCCCACCTCCCTTGCCTTCGGAGCTTGGAAGAATCTTAGGATGAGTTCGACTAGGCTCTCTAATGGTGCTCGAAGGAGGAATTGGATTGGTTTTATGTCTTGGTTAAGTTGAATTTCCTTTCTACCTCCCCTATTTTTGGTTTGGAGAAATCAAGAATGGAGAAGTTTAATTAGCTCTAGGAAGCTTGGAGGAGCTCTGAAATGCTAGCTCTGATTTCTTATTACTCAATCGAATGCAAGAGAGCTTAGTTGAAATGAAATTTGGGATTATATCTCCCCATTGAAGGGTCCGATGGCCACAATCTCCTTTGCCATTTTGGGCTAATACACATCCTTAAGTGGGTTTGTTAGGCCGTTTAGGGTGGAATTGCATTCGATTTTTCTAGAGATAGGTAGTGGAGGAGTGTCAAGTGCTTGAAATGGGAGAAGGAAGGATTCTCATGTGCTCATTTTCATGGGGGTAGTCGGATTTGACCTTGGGTTGGGTTTGGTTGACCCAAACTTAATGGGTCATGTGCACCATGTCTATTAGTGACCATTTGGTCCACTAATAGGATGCCAAGTGTTTATGAAAAGGAATTGATCAAATTCCAAGTGATTTTGTTTTTAGGTTACCCTATGGCCTAGGGGTAAAATGATCATTTGACCTTGATTTCAGTTTGAATATGTTTGGTATGATTGAAAAATGGGTTAGGTCAAGTTTCATTGAATTTGGAGTTGGTTTGATATGGTTTGGCTCATGTTGACCCATTTAGGTCAAAATGGGTCAATTTGGGTCAAGCTGACCAATTAATCAAATTGGGTCAAACCAAGGGTTGAGTCAAATTGATAAGACCATTTGAAATGCTTTAGCATAATTGGTTTGGTTCAATTTGATTTATATTTGAATTTGGTTCATTTGATTTCAATTAAGTTAAACGGGTCAAGTTGACCAATTTGGACCCATTCGACTTATTTGGGTTAGGTCATGGGTTGGTTTATGTTTGGTTAGTCATTTGAAATGGATTAGTATCTTTTTTGCAATCAATTTGGTTTATAGATTTTCAATTTGACCTTTAAGTTGGTTCAAGGTGAATTGGGCTAGTTGGGTCTGGCCAATTCAGCTTTGTTTAAGTTCAACAAGTAATTTGGAATGAACTTGACCCATTAGTTTTAATCAATTTGGCTTAGATTAAGTTTTGACACATTTTGACTTTTAGGTCAAGTTTGGTCAACTTGGGTCAAGTGGCTAATTGGGCTAGGTTAGACTTAAATGATGATTTGGTCAAGTTCAAACATTGATTATAAATAAGTTTTGATCAATAGTTTCAATCAATTTGTCCTATGATGGATTTTGGTTAGTTTATGATTTATTTTGGCTAAGTGTTGACTTGGTCAACCCTTAGGTTTGACTTGGTTTGTCCCAATTTGAGTGATTGATCATCTTATGATGATTGTTGCTCATGATGTGAGGCTTAGGTGGGCTTAGTTCAATCCAATTTGAGTAGGATTAGAATTTGGCTCATACTTTAGCTCACTTTAGGTCAAGTGAGCCTAAGTAGGTCAAATGGATTGGTCAAAGCTTGATTTGAGTTTGATTGAACTCACATATGGACTTATGATTGAAATATAAATCCATTTGCTAGAGATTTGAACTCAAATGGGTTTTGATTCATTTGACAATTTCAAGTTCAAAGGGTGAACATGAGTTTGAGTTGGGTTTGATTTTTGAATTTAGTTTTGATTTGATGGTTGGAGTTTATGCTTATATTTGGATTCGTGATTGATGGATTGATTAAATCATGAAAAAAATCAAGGGTTTGACTTGATTTGAATTTGATTTGGCTAAGTTCAAGATTTTGACTTGAAAGGCCTAGGTTGAGTTTTGATTAAATTTGAGTTTGATTTTTGAATTTAGTTTTGGATATTTGAATTTATATTTGTGAATATAAATGAGAATATAAATGGGTTATGAGAAAATTCCTTGAATTTGAATTGATTTATATTTCATTTAGGCTAATCCAAGATGGGAATCAAAATGACTTAGGAAAGATTTTTGATTTGGATTTGAATTTTGAATTTAGTTTGATTGGTTTGAATTTATATTTCATTTATACATGTGAATATAAATGAGAATATAAATGGGTTGTGAGAAAAATTCCTTGAATTTGAATTGGTTTAGATTTGATTTAGGCTAAGTTGATAAGAGGGAATCAAAGGACTTAGAAAATATTTTTGAACATGGAATTTCAATCATAAGCTTCAATCATTTGGAATTGATCTGAGTTTGAGAGAATCACTTGAGTTGGAATTTGATTTAAGTTTTGATGTTGATTTGATTTGGAGTTTGGAGTTAGTTTGATTTGGAGTTTAACTTGAAGGGAGGAAGTGAGGAATTTGATTTAAGCTATAGGGTAGGCAAATTTTCCTAACACCCCTAAGGCATGACTTATTCCTATGGCTAACTCTTCTAAGTCCCTAGGGCTAGTTTGAGTGTTCACCTAATCACTATAAGTGTTTTAATACTAGGGAACTCTTAAATTCTAAGAGAAGTCCTATGTCTAAGATGGAGGGTTTGAGATCTCATCCTAAAAATGAGGTCAACAGGCACTAAAGTATTATCTTGATAAATATTATTATTTATATATTAAGCTGAGTAAATACCATTAAGATTTTTCATGCTACAAAACATAAGGTAAATTAAAGTTTATTATTCAATTCGTGTTACAGATTCATGTCATAGACTTTTTTATCCTTTGAGTTCAAAGATTTAGTGGACTTCCAAACATCCTAACATTTTCTTTTAAGATTGGGACTGAGGTCTTTGATGGTAAAGTAATTCATTCAATGGTCTATAGTAAAATGGTCAACTTTGCAACTCCTTAGTTAGTCAGCCCTGTTGGATTTCTTAAATAAGCATTATATATTGTTTCATGGTGTCCTAATATAAATGGTAATTAATTAAACATCCATTTCTTGAAATAATTTCTTCTTATTAGATGAAAGCTTAATTATTTTTTGTATGTATCTGAATGCTACTTTGCTTCTTATTGTCTATGTTCATGTTGATGCAATATTAATTTGAGAGAACTATAGAATGAAAAGAATTCATATTGGTTGATGTCTACATAAAATCACTCATTTTGATTTATGTTTATAAAAAAAAAACATTCATTGATCTTTCACATGTAAGATTCATTCATAAAGTTATTTGTAAAAAAAAATTACAATTAAAAAGTCAAAAAATCTTCTAAAATATTTTTTATCATGTCATTTATTTTGATATTTTATCTCTATTCATAGACATCAAGATTTAATCAAATTGAGATCAATTTCTCTACTATATATACAAACAAAGATCAAAAAGATAGATTCCAAAGAATCTAGTCCAACAAAAGTGTCTTCTATAATTTGATATTAACAATCTATTTTGCATCTAATAGTTTTGAATTTTCTTTGGCTCTCTATAGTATCCATGATAATCAATACTTTTTTCTCAATTGCTTCATTGAGCTATTCCTTCTTAAGCCTGGAAATGACTCATCCCCACCCATTTAATTGTTTTTAACAAAAAAAAGTAAACAATATACCTAGGCATGTTTGCTCAAACATGTTATAGTAGTCATATTATAATCAATTTTGAAATCATCTTGGATAACAAGTATATAGTATTGACATAATTATTTTTTATAAGAATAAAAAAACTTTTTTTGTAATCTATCATTTTGTAGATCGAAAAATAAAAATTAGATTTAAATATTTTTCACTAACTATAGCTTAAATGTAGGGAATGTATACCTGTTGACCTCACTTTTAGAGTGAGTTCCCAACCTCCTCATCATAGATCTAGGACTCTCATAGACACTAAGAGCTCCTTAGTCTTAAGACGCTTCTAGTGATTAAGTGAACACTTAACTAAAGCCTAGAGGCTTAGAAGGGTTAGTCATACGGGTAGGTTATGCCTTAGAGATTCAGAGAGAGTTGCTCATTATGTGGCCTAAACCCAACCTATGTGCACCTCCTCAAACCAAACCTCAAATTCAATTCAAATACCAAATCCAATTCCAAATTCCAAATCAAATGATTGAAACCCATGATCAAATCCAAAATCAAAATCCTGCCTAAGCCATATGATTGTATCTTATGGACTTAGCTCATAACCAAATTCAAATCAATCCAAATTCCTCAATCATTTATCAAATTCAAGTCCAAATTCAACTCCAAATGATTGAAACCCATGATCAAATTTAAACTCTTAGATCCTCCTTAAGCCTTATGATTGAATTCCATGGGCTTAGCCAAATCTCCACCCAATTCAAGCAACACTTGATTGATCTCTTCATGAATCAATCATATCTTTATTTATATTCACAAATATAAATGAAATATAAACTCAAATAACCAAAACAAAATTGAACTAAATTCAAATCCAATCAAATCCCAAGCTAACCCATAAGGACCTACCTCCATGAGCTTAGTCTCCCATTCAAATCAACTCAAACACAATTTATTTAATTACACATCAATTATCCCATCAATTATCTTCACACATATAAATGAAACCCACATTCCAATGATCAAAATTAAATCAAACTAAATCAAATTCCCTTCCAATCCATATGGACCTACCTTCATGATCATAGCCAAATTTGCCTTCAAACCACTCCAAATTTAATTGATTTTCTATAAATCATTTATATCTTCATTTATATTCAAAAATATAGATGAAATATAAATACAAATAGCCAAAACAAAACCCAAAATCAAATCAAAATACAATTTAAACCCTTGAAGACAATTCCTTGGACTTAATCAAAACCCACCTAAATCAAGCCAAAATCAATAGATTTTCTCTTGAATCAATAATTCCTTCAATCATCTATCCAAATATAAATGATACCTACAATCATTAAACCAAATTGAAATCAACTCAAGTCAAGCCCAACTTAGCCTTTTTTACTTAAAAATTCCAAATGAACCAAGACCCATCATAGCCCAAATTGATTGCAGTTGGATTTATATTTCAATTCTAAACTCATATATTAATTCAAATAAACCTTAATCAAGCCAATTGACCCATTTAGGTCCACTTAACTCAAAGTGGCCTAAGGAACCCATATGAACCAAGTTCTATTCCAACCCAAATTGGATTGAACCAAGCCCATCCAAACCTTATACCATGATCATTAATCACCCTAGGATGATCAATTATCCTAAATTGGGTCAAACCAAGTCAACCCTTAGCTCATACGAAACCCAAATAGCCAAAACTCATCCTACACCAAATCAATTGAAACCATTGATTCACACCAACTTATAATCAATGATTGAATATGACTTGACCATCAATTGAGCCAAACCAAACCCAATTGGTCATTTGACCCAAGATGACCCAACTTGACCTAAAAAGCTAAAATGGGTCAAATCATGATCCAACCCAAATCGATTGCAACCAATGGCTCAAGTTCATTCCAAATTGATTATTGAACTTGACCAAACTCATAATTAAACATAATTGACCAACTTAACCCAAATTGACCTAAAGGGTCAAGTGGCCAAAATCCAAATTAAATCCAAATTGATTTAAACAAAAGCTACAATTATCTTCAATTTACCAATTGAACTTAAACTAACACCCAATCCAATTTGTCTAATTTGATCAAATTGGCATCTTGACCCATTTGATACCTAATGAGCCAAAATCAAACCTAGGACAAATTGATTGAAACCACTTGAACCAAAATACATCAAATCATCAATTGAACCTAACCAAGCTTTGGTTTGACCCAATTTGACCAATTGGTCAAGTTAACCCAACGTAGCCTAGTTTGACCCATAAGGGTCAAATTGAGCTAAACCCCTTTCAAACCAATCCATGAACACTTGGAACCTGACTAAACCCGACCATAATCCATCGTGGGTCAGCTTAAATCCAGCTTTGAGCCACCTCCCAAGCCTTCCTCCAATCAAATTGAGCCACATGAACTTTATGGGGATAACTCCGATGCACTGACGTCCACTGGCTAAGGTGATTTCAAACTATGGGATTGATCTCGTTCATCCATCTCAGCTGATTGAGGGATATACCCCCTCAATTCAACGGGAAAGCATACCATTCGACTCATCCAAGCTTCCTAAGGTGATTTCAAACTATCTAGCAAGCACTCAAACATTCCTAAGGCCTCCCCTCTTTGGAATCCTCCTTCCCGAGCAAAGCTAAACTAGGGAACTCATCTCTTCATCCAAACCCCCTCACCTCTCAACCAAAGTCAAATTGCTCTTGCGCACACCTTCCACGGACCTTGTCGAAGCCAATCAAATTCTCCTAGAGGCTCTATAATCACCGAAGCTTGGATTTTAATCAAAGTCGAAGCTCCAAAGCAATGATCTTGGCCTCCCGAGCAATCCACATGGAATCAACACAATTATTGCTCAACAGGGCCTCATCTCTACGAGACGAAGCTACCTCAATCATGTGAGCCGCCAGTCTTAGCTTCAATGAGGTAATTCCATAAAAACCAACCTCTAGATTATAACGTGTTTGTAATTTGTGAAAAAAATGTGCATGTGAGACGATCTTAGCCATTGGATCTTCTTAGATCTCTCGTGGAATTATGTGGATTCCATTTAGAGACAGTCCAAGCTCAAATGAGCTCAGATCAAATAAGAAAAGGTGGATGACCTCCATCTTTTATTGTTTGCAAGCTGATAGATCATGTGCCATCTATTTCGCATGATTGAAACTGACAGCCATGATTAGATCATTTTAGATCCATCTAATTCGAGCTATTATTAATCATGGGATCGATCTGCGCCATCCAATATGAGATCGGACGATGGAGATCAATAGCGCATCCTGCTGTAAACTAACTCAGTTGCAGGATATGACAACTTAGATAGCCAATCCTCCGGTGCCACATGGAAAGCACGTCACATGGCACCGACGAGATTAAGACTTAATTAAGGCTAAATAATCCATTTTTAAAGCTGAAACTTCATAAATTCATAAAACATCATAGAGAAATCCAATAAATACAAATAAAGGCTCATTTTAAAGATATTTCAAAGAGGAATCCATTAAAATGATCCTCAATTGATTTTAAATAGTAATTAAGCTTAATTAAGATTTAATTAAGACTTAATTACCATAATAACTTCTTAATTAATTAACTAGTTAACCTCAAATTTTTTGAGATTGTTTTAAGGGGATGAGCTCTACCTCCCCTATTTTTCTTGAGATTTATCGATTAATTAATTGGTAAAATTGATTGATTAATCCTTAATTACCTTTTTAACTTAATTAAGTGCTAATTAATCATGTGAATAATAACTTAATTAATTAATTGAGATCATTTATCACTATTTAATAGTGAGGAGACTTAGGGAATTAGATTAGGGACTCTCTCCTAATCTTTTCCCTAAGTTTCCTTCACTTTTTCAAGAAGAAATTAATTAAAGATTAATTGATTAATTAATTACTTAATTAGTTTAGTTAAAATTTAAAATACATCTAAACCTAATTAATTAACCGAGGGATAGATCTTTAGGTGTTCAGTAGCCTAAAGACATTTCAGGAAATTATGGTTAGCTCACATGTATGAGAAAATCATAAATATACTTAATTAAGTTTCTTAAGCTTAATTAACTATTGATTGTCAGCCAATTGCATTAGGCCCTTTCATTTCCTAGGACCATTGTTAATTTACTTTTCAATTTATTTGTATATCATATTGGCTCATAATTATTTAGTTAATTATTTTAAGGTAACATAGGTAAGGGTTAATTAATTAATTCAATTCACATCTTAACTTAATTAATCCATAAAATCACCTAATTACCTCTCATTAAATCAAATTAACTTACAAACATGGGATGGGATCGGGATTAGCAAACTTCTTCTCACATTCCTAAAATCAATTTAAACATAAAAGTAAAAATGACATTAAAAAGCTCTGGTTTGCTTTAAATGAGTTTATGTGATATGATTGTCTTTAGAAATTAATTTGATTGAATGAAATCATATGTTTATATTTATTTATTCCTCTCCAATCATATTAAATGTTGTATGTCATTTGATTCATACATTCATCTTTTGCAAAACTAATTACATCAAATTGTTTCCTTTATGTCAAGCTTGCATGTGTTGATTTAATTTAATATATGTATGGCTATTATCACTATTAAATCCAAATGTATTTTCAAAGCTTATAAATGAATGATTACATATGCTATGAATGCTAGATATAAATACATAGGAGATGTATGAGATTATAGCTTAAGTGTATGAAGAGAAACTTCTTTCCTTTTTATTCATGTATTGATTTATGTAAGTGTGAATGTTAATGGGTATATAGTCTGGACATCCTAAGAATACGAGGCTTTAATTATCCCCAAGGAGGTCATTTGATTACCTCACTTCCTTAGCTTAACAATGGCACGTACTCCATTTGATTTCATTCTTATAAAATGTTTAACAAGCCATTCACTAAAGAAAACTAAATCAAATTAATATACTTTAGAAATGACTTAAGGTAGGGATGGAAGAGAGTAATCCTCTCTTTTTTTTCTCTTTATAACACTAAGTTGCTAAGTATAAGTCAAATGAAATAAAAGAAAAAACTAAGTAAAATTCTCAAATCAATTAAACCACTTAAAGTGAAATCAACCTATTATGATTAAACATTCTTTCACACTGAGAAAATCATAACACTAATGCTTAGTTAAGATACACCGCACAAGCATTACAACACATATTAGAAATAAGTCACCACTTTTAGCCTTATGTTAGGGGTGGTGCATGGTATGATATATGTTTCATTTTATGATGTATTATTTTAGATTGTATGTTAGGGTATATATTTTGTAGACTAGATGTTACGTCGATATTAACTTAATCATATTTTTCTACAAGGAATTGTGCTTAAGTGGTGCTTAAAAATAAATGTAAATGCTCTCTTTATAGGTTGCCTAAACCCCTAAGCATAATCCAAGTTAGGAGATGTGGGCATGTTTATCCATGTGTAGAGTGTTATGTCCAAATTATATATATAACTTCTTGGGATTATATGTGTGTTTAGCTAACACTTATTTTGCAAGTGTAGTTAGATTTACCTTTCTTATTTTTAATATAATTTTGTATTAGGAATTATGATTGATGTTATGGGGGATTATGATTAGCATTGGCTAGAAGGATTAATCCTGAGGTGCCATGTGATGCCTTGAAGCCTACCAAATCAAAGGAAGCAAAGACATAAAGAAATGAAGGAGACATAAAGACTTGAAGATCCCATAACACTTATTCATTTATAAATTGTAATTATTCTCTCATATTTTGGATTGTTTAAGGGTAGAGCTCGGCTACCCATTTTCTCTTTTTGGGTTGTACGATGGCACTCGACTGCACTAGTCTTTTATTCTTTCACGATAGTTATAAAATTGATTAATGTATATGTTTAGTTTACGCATTAGAAATATCATGCTCTACATAGTTTCTTATGATTAATGCTTTAATGTGTGGCCTGGATGCGATTAGGCTCTTAGGATAAAAATAAATATTTTACCCTACTATAACTCATAACTAATGTTTTAAATAATTCATAACCTCACATAAATCCTAGGACATAATCAAGATAATTAATAGATTTAGCAACCCCTTAGTTGAATAGTGTATGTCTCACATCATGCATGCATATTGCTTCACTCTTGCTAAGAGAAGGTTTCCATCCTTGCATGATAGGGGAAGACTTGACCTTTGAGGGTCTCCTCTATGGTGAAAAACACAACTTTCTCACTATTTTAGCTCATAATCCATTTTTATCATGTATTTAGGCATAAAATCCCAAAGCCTTTGTCAAAATGAAGTATCAAAAATCAAATAAAACTTGAAAATATTTGCATTTTTAGATTAAGTCATTATTCATACCACTCATGCTTTAGTCTCTTAGGGAGTGTGTTTAAGGACTTTAGTCACTTTCTAAATTAATAACAACCCAACTATCTTGCAATTTCATATGATTGGACCACATGGATTTGAATCATAGGAGGAGTTAGCTAGTGGTCACTCCAAGTGGGTTGTAAGCTCAATAGTCGAGCGATTTATCCTCTCTTGTGGAGGTAAATAGTATCCCCATCTTCGCTTAGAATTAGGTCATGCTTTAGCTTATGTTAAAGCTCCCTAGATTTAGGATCCGAGGTAGATGTTTCCTTCGGGCTACAAGCATAAATCATCACCTCTTAGCCTTCTCCACAATATTGTGTTGATGGATTATAAGCACTAGCAATCTAATAAAAATTTAACTTTAACAAAAATGATATTTTCACTTTCAAAATTATAAAGCCCAACCATATGCTCTCACTAGGCTTCCTAGTATCATGAGCATTCCCTACTTATTCCCTTTGGCTTCCAAAAATAAGCCTTCTCCATGATCTTTCCCATTTGATTTTTCAACATAACCAATTTATTGATATTCTATCATCGAAATCTTTGGAGACAATAATTACCTACTTTAATCGAGAGTATGTCTAAGGAATTCACCTTCTTCAGGATATAATTAACTATGGAGGCTTGCCTCCATGGTGAACTTTAGGACCCAGTTTAATTAAAACCCTTCTTTATTCATTCATATAAAGCAGGGGAAAAATCACCTGTATATTTGAAGACCCATCATGGCGTAGGAGTACTTATTAGGTGATTAGGTCCATTGAAGGGTGATGTCTCTATCTTTTAAGATAGTACATCATACCTCAATGTCGTACCCAATCACTTCAATAAGTACCCCTTAGATCTACATGGCGTCCCCCATACATCTGAAAATAAACACCATAGATTTTTCTGGCGACTCCGCTCTGAATGGTTCCTCTCTCCATCTTTAGAGATAATTATTGTCTCCAAGCATCGATAGTGGACTTACATATTATATAATCCTGAGACTATCTTTCTTTTTTGTTGACACTTAACTTATTTCATTCTTAAGAAAAGCTAGCCAACATCTTTTAGGTTTTAGGACCTCACTCCATGTAGGTCTTGAACCCCTATTGGTCCCCAATAGGTAAAAATAAAATTAATTAATGAAAGGAGATGAATAAAAATTTAGAACCTCTTTACCATGAGCTTGGTGAGACAAGGTTCATCTTATACTTAAGAAAATAAACCATTTTGTAAAATGGCACTTTTCAAACGAACTTTTTCAAAATTCACTTAACAAAAGATTTGCACAAAATTCATAAGTTTTCAAAATGCATAAAGATAACCAATCTTCAATTAGCAATACCTACAATTGTTACATGGAGGTTCTTTTAAAATAAAAAATAAAAAATTTTAAACCCTTTTTCAAATAGCACATTTTTCAAAATAATAAATTCCATTCAACGTACCCAAGTTTGTTAAATGAAGATTCTATTTTCAAATGAAATCATGACATAAAATTTAAACTCCACTTAGTGTATTCCATATGTGCTAAAGTTTGAGTTCCCTCTTTTCAAAAGAAAAAATCACACACAAAATCAAGACATGTTTGAACTCCATTTGACATACCCAAATTTGTCAAATGAGAGTTCCCTTTCTTCACAAAAAATCAAAACAAGGTGAATTTTATTTAATATACTCACATATGTTAAATAGAATTCCTCTTTTCCATAGTCTTGAAAATCAAATCACATTTGGACTCCATTTGACATACCCAAATTTATCAAATGAGAGTCCCATTTTCAAAAATAAAAAATAAATTGAACTCTATTTAACATACCTAAATTTGTTAAATAGATTTCCCTCTTTCAAAATCATAACACATTTGAACTCTATTTGACATACCATATTTGTCAAATAAGAGTTCCCTTCTTTTTCAAAAAGAGGAATCAAATCAAAAAAATATCAAACACATATACATTTGAACTCCATTTAGTATACTCAAATTTATTAAATAAGAGCTCCCAAAATCATATCAAATCAACATATATCAACAAACAACAAACATATATCAAACACCTTTGGCCTCTACTTAACATACCTAAATTTGTTAAGTAAGAGTCCCATTTTGAAATCAAATCAATTTATATTACACACATAACAAACAATCATCACAAGCAAAGATGTTTTCACAAATTTTCAAACACATAATCAAAACCTTTTAGCATACCTAAATTTGCTAAGAAAAGGTTTTCAAATCAAATTTGCAAACAAAACATACAACATTATCTCCAAAGTCTCTCCAAATATTTGAACCCTGCTCAACATACTAAATTTGTTAAGTATGGGTTCCAAATGAAAATCTTATGGCAAAGTCTCTCCTCAAATATAAAAAATCTCTACAAAATTCATTGAACCCCACTTAGCATACCTAATTTGTTTAGTGTGGGTTCAAATTCCAAATCCAATTTAGAACTCAATGATTGAAGAAAAATATCAAAGAAAGTGTCTGCCTCAGTTATGTTTCAACAAATATAGTGATTTCAGTACAATCAATCTTCTTAGTCTTCAATCAGTGCAGTTATTATGACTCCCGACAAGTTCATCTTTTCTTTAGCATTGGATGTGGATCTGGCCTTGGATCAGGCCATACACACCTCGACTACTACTCATCTAATTTAGTTCGGCCATAGCTTTGAGGATGTCCGAGTTACTTGAGGGGACAACCCTCACGACTATTAGCAGGGAGGAGGTGGCAGGATAGACGTTGCTTCTCTGCTTCGACATTTTGACTAACCCTAAGTTCCCCTCACTGAAGAGGAAGGCTGTCATGGTTCCACTCGACATCGATCGCATCACCGCTTTCAGACAGTCCAGTTTTTCCCAACCATAGCTCCAATGAGGGCTGCTACCTCCTCTTTGTCTACCCCAAAGGGGAAGGCTATCTTGGCTTCTCAAATATTCTCCCCTACTTTTGAGGTTGGTTCCAGCTCTTGCTTTTCTTTACTCACCCACACCCAGCGCCGGAACAAAAATAGGAAGATCAAGCGGCACCATGAGCGAGTAGCCAGAGAGATCGATCTTGTCTCCCACATCGCTAAGGAGGGTTCTACCCTTGAGACTTCTCCACTCTTGAGTGGCAGTAGGTTTGACCCCCTCTCAGTCTCAGATGGAGAGGAGGACTACAAGAGGATCACTGCATCGCCTCCACCACCAGTGGCTAGGGAGCGTAGGAGGCCTTATGTCAGTCTTAGGAAAATTCTTCCCCATATTGGTAGAGCTTACGGACGCTCAAAGTCTGGAGCGTTGTTTAATTTGAGGTCTGTGATTCCCAGGAGTGTCAGTGAATTGATCCATAGGGAGAGAGTCATTGATGCTCGAGTATCGGCCCAAGCGGGCAAGAGGGTAAGATGGAGGTATGCCAAACAGTCGATGGCCTCTACCCTGTTGGACTTCCCTACTCGTCACTCTATCAGGGTCGATCATTTAGACAACATTATTCTCATGGGCATAATTTGACGCAGGAGGAGATCTCCAGAGAGGCAATCGATGTTTTTACCATCACACCGCTCCACTCACCGTCCACCATCACAAGTCCAGCTTACAGCATTTACCACCCTCGCCAAGCTTCAAAAGCCCCCATCCAGGGAAAGACCATCACCACTAGTGATCTGGCTATGGCCTAAAGATCCCGCTCTATCTATTCCACCTGTTGAGGTGAGATCGAACTTCCCTGCTCGACCTTCTACCTTAGTCATGGCGACCCAAAAGTATTGTGGTCGCACCACCTCCACCACAGACAAAGGGAGAGAGGGGAGGGGACATAAACATAGTCCCCATAATAGTTGATCCTCCTAGTTAGAGAGTTCTATCAATAGGTAGTATCTGATGCATAGAGTCAGATGACCAGAGTCTTACGGTCAGCCATCAGCGAGTGTTTGTGTCGGTCCAGCCAAGTAGAGTAGGAGATCGGACACTAGACGATATCATAAAAAACTACTTTGCCGAGATGAAACAACTTCTCATGAGTGATCATTCAGATTGGGAGGAGGGTAGCGTCCACTTTGATTCTGATGAATATGACATGTTGGACAACATAGCTATGGTCCACATGGTCGACACACGAGGGTCCTTGCAGTGAGATCAGCATAGCCAGGAAAGTGTCATGCTTGTGGAAGGTGACACTTCTCACTCGACTCAGCACCTTCTCCACCAGCTCTGGAAGAAATATGATCATACAGATAAGATGGAGAAGAAGGTAGAGGAGTTGATGGAATTGGTCCTAGCATTGTAGAACTCATCCCTAGTTTCACAGCCTTCTCCTATGGTAGCCGGCCAGCCAGAGTTGGTACATACCTTAGACCATCTTAGGTGCACTCTCGTATATGATGATGTTGGTAGCTTGAATAGAAAGGTCATAAATGGCACCTCCATGCATGAGAAGGAAATTAAGCATATGGTGGAACAACAGGTGAGGGATGCGATGGCACAAGCCAGGGGGAGCTCATCTAATCCAAAGGGTAGACCATTCTGAGGAATTCTATATAGTTCAATACCCCAAGGGTTTTGTGCCACCTACCTTCAAGATCTTTGAAGGAAATGGGAACCCACGATAGCATATTGCACACTTTAGGGCCAACTATTACAATGCTGGTGGTAGCGATGCACTCCTGTTCAAACTTTTTTCAGCAGCTTAGTAGGGGTTGCATTTGATTGGTACGCCAAACTGTTCAATGGTTCGGTGAAGACTTTTTTCAGCAAAGAGTGACTGTAGGCGACCTAGTTGTAGTAAAGAAAAATCCCAATGAATCCCTTATTGATTATATTCTCAGGTGGCACAACCTGAGCATGAAATGTGAGCCACAGCTGTCTGAATAACATGCCATTGAGATTCTTTTTAAGAATATCCATGGGTTAATCGCCTTCATTCTTATGGGCTTTACCATCAAAACATTTGAGAAACTAATCAACAAGGAGGCTACCTTACAAGAGGAAGCCAAATAGTTACCCTTTCCTGACCAATCATCTTGACTTAAGTCACAGAAGGTGTTCAAGAAGAAACCAGGGATAATTATTTCAACGGATAGAGGGAAGCAGCCATCCAGAGTCTAGTATGAGAGACCCCAAGCTTAGCCTCCTCCTTTACCACCTCCTCTACCACCACCTCAGCCATCATACTGGTCACTCATCCACCTTAACGGCCATTTCCACCACCTCAGCAGCCTACTCAGTAGCGTTACTCATATCCACCGCCAAGTAGCTATTACCCACCTACTCTTGTCGATAGATTGAATAAGCCATATTCATTCAAGAGGGAGGTAGTTAGGAAAATCTTTAAGAATCTCTTAAAGAAACCAGACTTTCAGTTACCAGAGCCTAAGTGGCTAGAGGAAGTGGGAAAGAGCGATGATCCTAGCTATTTCCCCTACCACAACATGTTAGGCAATGTCTTAGAGGATTATATTACTTTTAAGGACTAGCTTTAGCGTAGTTACAAGTCGAGAGCCATAGTTATCCCAAAGAAATACCTCTTGGAACAACCATCCAGTTCTATTAGGATAATCCTCAGGGATACTTATGATACTCTTAAGACTAAGGAAGGTTGGGATATCTCCTTATTCCAAACCTCCAAAAAGATCATTTCTAAGATCAAAAAGCTTTCCTTGCTGATGCCTGAAGTAGCTCTATGGTGTTTATTTTTGAATATGAGTAAGGGGACACCATGCAAATCTGAAGGTGTACTTATTGAGGTGATCGGGTACGACATCAAGGAATGGTGCACTATCTCGAAAGATAGAAATCACCACTCTATAATGGACCTAATCACTTAATAATGACTCCTAAGAAATGATGGGTCTTCGAATATACTAGAGATTTTTCCCCTACTTTGCATAGATGAATAAAGTAGGGTTTACATTAAATCAAGTTTTAAAGTTCCCTATAGGGCAAGCTCATAGTTAATTACATCCTAAGGAAGGTGAATTCCTTAGGAATACTCTCGATTAAAGTAGACAATTATTGTCTCCAAAAATTTTAAAGATATGACTATCAATAAATTGGTTATACTTGGAAAATCAATCGGGATAGGTCAAAACGAGAGAATTATTATCGAAGCCAAAGGAGATGAGTAGGGAATGCTCATGATACTAGAAACCTAGTATGCATTCCAACCTATCCTATGGTTGGGCTTTATATGTTTGAAATTGAAGAGAATTATATGTTTGAGTTGAAATTTTATCAGAAGGCTAAGACTTATAATCCTAGAATATAAGATTGTGGAAATGCCTAAGAGGTGAGAATTTATGCTTGTAGCTCAAAGAAAATAGTAACCTCAGATCCTAAATCTTGGGAGCTTTAACAAAGGCCAAAGCATGACCTAAATCTAAGTGAAAGTGGGTATATGATTTACCTCTACAGGAGAGAGTAAACCACCTGACTACTGAACTTATAACTACCTTGAGTGGCAGCCAGCTAACTCCTCCTATGCTTTGAAACTATGTGGTCAAGCCATATGACTTTGCAAGATCATTGGGTTATTACTTTTTAGAAAGAAACTAAAGTCCTTAAATGCACTCCCTAAGAGACTAGAGCATGAGTGGTATAAATAATGACTTAGTTTAATGCAAATCTTATTAATTTTTATTTAATTTTTGACTCTTTATTTTGATAAAGGCCTGTTAACCTCACTTGGAGTGAGCTCTCAACTTCCTTATCACAGATCTAGGACTCTTATAGATTCTAAGAGTTCCTTAGTCTTAAGATACCTCTAGTGATTAGGTGAACACTTAACTAACCCTAAGGACTTAGAAGTGTTAGTCATAGGAATAGGTTGTGCCTTAAGGATTTAGGAGGACTTGCCTACCCTATAACCTAAACCTAATCCTTGCTTACATCTTTCAAACCAAACCTCAAATTCAAATTCCAAATCCAAATCATAAATCAATTACAAATCAAGTGATTAAAACATATGGACTCTGATTTTATCTTATGGACTTAGCCTTAACCCTTCCTAAACCCTTTGATTTTATCTTATGGACTTAGCCTTAACCAAATCCAAATCACTCCAAACATAAGTGATTTTCTCATGAATTATTTATATCTTTATTTATATTCCTAAATATAAATGAAATATAAATTCAAATAGCCAAAACTAAATCCAAAATCAAACCAAAATCCAACTTATACCCTTTTGAGCCAATTCCTTGAACTTAGTTAAATTCTATCCAAATCAACTCAAAGCCCATGGATTTCTTCATGATTCAATCATTCCTACAATCATTGACCTAAAGATAAACATAAACTACAATTATCAAACCAAACCCATGTCAACCCAAGTAAAGTCTATGTTGACCTCTTTTGACTTGAAATTGTCAAATGAGCTGAAAACTCATATGGCTTCAAATCATATGCAATTGGATTCATATTTCCATCTCAAACCCATTGGTCAATATAACTAAACTTGAATCAAGCCATGATCAAGCCAATTAACCCATTTAGCTCCACTTGACCCAAAGTGACATAAAAGACCTTTTTGAGCCAAGTTTTAATTCAACCCAAATTGGATTGAACTAAGCCCATCCAAATCTCATATCATGATCAACAATCATCCTAGGTTAGTCAATTATCTTAAATTGGGTCAAACTAAGTCAAACCTAGCCTTTGACCAAATCAACAGTTAGCCCAAATTAAACCCAAACTAGCCAAAATCCACCATAAGCCAAATTGATTAAAACCATTAATTCAAATCCATTCCTAACCAATGATTGAACATAACCAAACCCTAAATTGGGCCAAACCAAGTCCAATTGGTCATTTGACTCAAGTTGACTCAAATTGACCTAAAGAGCCAAATTGGGTCAAATCCCAATCCAACCTAAATTGATTACAACCAATGACTCAACTTCATTCCAAATCATTTATTGAACTTGACCAAAGTAGTAGTTGAGCCCAAGTTGACCAATTGGTCAACTTGACCCAACTTAACCCAAATTGACCTAAAGGGTCAAATTAGCCAAAATCCAAATTAATTCCAAATGAACCAAACCAAAGCCTACAATAATTTTCAATTAGCCAATTGAATTTGATTTAATGCCTTACCCAACCCAGTTTGGTCAAATTGGTCAAATTGATCAACTTAACCCATTTGACCTATATGAACCCAAATGAGCCACAATCAAATCCAAAGCAAATTGAACCAAACCAATGACACCAATACACTTAAATTGGTCATGTTAACTTGACCCAACCCTTGGTTTGACCCAATTTGACCAATTGATCAACTTGACCCAACCTAACCCAATTTGACCTAAATAGGTCAAATCAAGCCAAATCAAGTCAAATAAACTCCAAACCATTTGAAATTTGGGCAAACCCACTTTTGACCCATCACAAATCTGCCCAAGCCAAACCCATGGCCAAATGACCATTTTGCTCTTGGGTTTAGGGCATTCCATGAAATAAAACACATGCTCATTGGGTCATTTTCTTCCCCTTGCCACTTGGCACCCAACCATAGGTCCACATAGGCACCTAGGACCATGGCTGACTTGACCCAAAGGTGGTTGGGTTGGCCATGATCCATCGGGAGGTAAAATCACCTCTCTATCTCCATTGGAGCTTTCCAAATAACAATAGACACCCACTACTCCCTTGGAAGCCACCTCCACACCATTACCCAACCAAATCGAGCCACATCATCCACCCAAGGACCTTCATTAACCTCTAATGTGGCCAATTAATCAAGGAGAAGCCAAATAAGCCATGACCATTCGATACAAGGAATGAGGGGGTATACCCCTCTCATTCTCACTCAAACTCATGCACTCACACTCAATTCAATCCTGGCAGCCAAGGAGAGAGTTCCAAGAGCCATTTCCAATGTTTTCCAAGCTCCCCAAAATCCTCATTCTCAGTTTTATGCAAAATCAAAATAGGGGAGGCCACCTTCGATTCCCATTTGCTCAAATCTCCACCAAAGTGCAATTAATTTTGCACACACCTTCCTTGGAGCTAAACGAGCAAGAAAAAATCCTTTGCCAAGCTTCCCAATGGCTAGAGGGTAGCGTTCGATCAAGCCCGACCACCTACGTCTAGTGTTTTGGTCTTCCGAGCAAACCACACCAAATCAGAGCACATGCGACTCAACAAGAGGGTCGTTTCTACCAAACGAAGCTTCCTTAATCATTGGAACTGCCGATCATAAGCTCCTATGAGGTATGCCATTGAAACCGATCCTTGAATGAAAATAAGTTGGTCTTTTGTGAAAAAATTTCCATGTCATGCAATTTTCACCGTTGGATTTGATTGTTGTGCTTCCCCGAAGGTGTGGGATCATTTTCATTTCCATCTAAACTCGGGTGAGCTCGAATCGAGTGGCTATTGATGATTTTCTAGAAAAATTTAACTTAGGCTTATTTTAAAGATATTTAAGAATATAATCTAGAAAAATTGTTAATAATTGATTTTGAACAGTGATTTTGGTTTAATTAAGATTTAATTAAAAATATAATTAGCCTACTTATTCCCTAATTAACCATTCAATTAATCTCAAACTTTTTGTGGATGTTTAGGGGGATGAACTCTGCCTCTCCTATTTTCTAGGATTTTATTGGTTGCTTAATTAGGAAAACCAATTAATTAAGTCTTGTTGACCTCACTTTTGGAGTGAACTCTCAACCTTTTCTTCTTACACTTAGGCTCTTCTAGACACTAAGAGTTCCTTAGTCATAAGACACTTCTAGTGATTAGGTGAACACTTAACCTAAGCCTAGAGACTTAGATGGGTTAATCATAAGATTAGGCTATACCTTAGAGCTTAAGAAAATCACCTATCCTATAGCCTAAACCCAATCTAGATACACTTTCTCAAATCAAACCCAGATTCAAATCTCAAAGCAAACCTCAAATTCAAATCCAAATTCTAAATCCATATCCCAAATTTGACTCGAAATGATTGAAACCCAAAATCATATTCAAATCCCAAGGCCCTTCCTAAGCCATATGAACCACCTCCATAAGCTTAGCCAAAACTCCCTTTAGATCAAATCAAACTCAATTGATTTCTTTATAAATTAATTATTCCTTCATTAATATTCACAAATATAAATGAAACCCACCTTCCATTGACCAAAAAGGAATCAAACTAAATTGATTGCCCTTTAAGCCTTTTTGACCAACATCCATGGACTTGGTCAAATTTGCATCCAAATCACACCAAACTCATGTGATTTTCTCATGAATCATTTAGATCTTCATTTATATTCATAAATATAAATAAAATATAAATCAAAATGGCCAATACCAAATCCAACATCAAACCAAAATCCAATTTATACCCTTTAAAGCTAATTTCTTAGACTTAACCAAATCCTATCCAAATCAACTCGAAACCAATGGATTTTCTCTTGAATCAATCATTCATTCAGCTATCTACCCAATTATAAATGAAACCTATAATTATCAAATCAAATCAAAGTTAACCCAAGTCAAAGCCAACCTAGCCCTTTTGACTTGAAAATTTCAAATGAGCTAAAATCCCTTAAACTCTAAATTAATTATCATTGAATTTATATTTCAATCCAGGACTCATATATAAGTTTAACTAAACTCGAATCAAACCCAAACCAAACCAATTGACTCACTTAGGTCCACTTGACCCAAAGTGACCTAAAGGACTCATTTGAGCCAACTTCCAATCCAACCCAAATTGGATTGAACCAAGCTAACCAAAACCTTCCACCATGATTGTTGATCACCCTAGGATGATCAATTGCAATCAATTGGGTCAAACCAAGTCAACTTAGTCATTTTACCAAGTCAACCCTTAGCCCAAATGAACCAAAACTAGCCAAAACTCAACCTACATCAAATTGATTAAACAAATGATTTGAATCAACCCCAAATTAATATTTAAATATGACTTGACCACCGATTGAGCCAAACCAAGCCCAATTGGCCATTCGATCTAAGTTGACCCAAATTGGGTCAAATCAAGATCTAACTCAAATTGATTGCTATAAATGGCTCAAGTTCATTCCAAATTGATTATTGAATTTGACCAAAGCCATATTTGAACCCAATTTGATCAATCGAGCCCAATTGAGCCATTTAGCCCAAATTGGTCTAAAGGGTCAATTTAGCATAAATCTAAACTAAATCTAAATTAATTCAAACCAAAGACCACATTCATCTTTAATTAGCCAATTGAACATGAATCAACCCATAACCCAAACTAATTTGGCCAATTTTGGTCAAATTGGTCAACTTGACCCATTTGGCCCATTTAATTTTGAATGAGCTAAAATCAATTCTAAACTAATTTAAATCAAATTGATCATACAAAAACTCTTCAAATCATCATTTGAACCTGACCTAAGCTTTGGTGTGATCCAATTTGACCAATTGGTCAACCTGTGCCAACTTGATCCAATATGACCCATATGACCAAATTGAGCCGAACCTATTTGAATCAAGTCAGAACCCATCATAATATGATCAAAACCATCCTAAACCCATTAAGATCAGCCCACGATTAGCCCAACCCAATCAAGTCCCCATGAAGCCTCCCCCACATAGGATTCCACCTAATTTAATTCAATTCTCCCCCATCACTTGCATTCAAACATCCCCACCACTTGCAATCAATGGAGGTGATATTATGGCGACAAAGGAAGACTTTAGAGCTAAATCCAAAGTCCCCAATCAACCATTACCTCCCAACCATCTCCCCATCACACTTAATGATGGATTTTCGTCCATCCACTTGAAGAGAAGAGAGGGGGGTTAAAAGCTGAGCATATTCTCCTCATTCCACCCTCTTGGAACCCCCAAAGCCATCAACAACCACTTCCCCACTTTTCTTAAGCTAAAAACATGATAATCAAGTGGATCCCAACAAGAAAATGGTAAGCCCGGGAAGATACATCATTTCGAAGTGAAGGTGAAGGTCTATGCTCATTCCAAAGTTCTTCTTCTACTCAAGAGCACGCTCATATCATCATCGCCATCGAAAATCATCCCCGGTGAGGTAATTTTCAAGAAAAATCATATCCAGCCATAAGATCAATTGTTTTTAATAATTTTTGCTCAGTTTTAAGAATTTCTCTTAGATAAACCTTGCAATTTTATTTTTATTTAATCCTAATACGAAATAAAAGTTTTCTTGTAAAGATCGCCATGAAAATGAGCCCATTTGGGCAAGATTTCATCCTAATTTTTATTTAATCCTAATCTAGGTTGGGTGAACAGATGGTCGATCTCCCATTCAAGGAGATCAGACGGTCACGGATCACGCGATCCGAACCCGTCCCACATAAGAAACCGTGTATACCGGATGGCTTGGACCGCGGGTTAGAACTGGACCGTCCGATCCACAATAGGAAGGGCCAATCACACTCATGCGTCGCTGTCCATTTTCGCCCATCTACTGACATGGCACCGTGCCAGCCAATCATCCATGCTAGGCTACGGTGCCCATGCACGTAGTGCCATGTGAAATCATGTCACCGCATTAGCACCGCGCGAGGTGCTGACTGGGTTAAGTGGGAAATTCAGGATTTTTTGCTTTTACAAATTAATTAAATTTCTTGAATCTTCAAAAATTTATAGAAAATAAAATACCCAGCAAAAAATTACAAGGGTTCGCTGGATTCGTCTTCCCGAAAGGAATCCAATAAAATTAAAATCATCAAATTTCACTAAGTGGATTAAAAGTAATTTAAGTTTTAATAAAAATTAAGTTTCATTAATTACTCTCAAAATCTAAATTGGATTGAGTTGAATTTTTCAGAGGTTGAAATTGGGTTTAAAATCTACTTAGGATAGAAATTTCAAGATAAAATGATGGCTAGATTGGAAGATATTGAATTTAGAAGTTCAAATAATCTATTTTAATAAAAATAAATCAATATACTTCATAAAATTTGGTTAAATTAGTTGAAACTTCAGAAAATTATAACAAATTGTAGAAAAAATCAAAAAAATGCAAAAAAAAAAAATAATCATTTTAAAGGTATTTTAGAAGGAAATCCATTGAAATTATTCTTAATTAATTTTGAATAGTGATTTTAGCTTAATTAAGGTTTAATGAAAAATGTAATTAGCTTAATTAATCACCCAGTTAATATCAAACTTTCTGAAGATGTTTAGAGGAATGCCCTCTACCTCCCCTATTTTTCTTGGAATTTGTTTGCTGATTAATCAAGAGAACTAATTTATTATGCCTTAATCACTCTTCTAACTTAATTAAGGAATAGTTAAGCACATGAACAGTAAATTGATTAATTAATTAAACCCATTTAACATTGATTGACAGTCAGGAGTTTTAAGGAATATGATTGGGATAATTTTTCTAATTCATTCTCTAATTTTTTTTACTTTCCAAGGAAATTAATTAGGGGATTAATTAACTAATTAATCATTTAATTAGCTTAATTAAGTTTTAAAAGTGGATCTGATTTCCCCTAATTGACTCATGGGTATGTCCTTAAGAGTTTAATAACCTAAGAGAATTGTAAGGAAATTATAACTAGCCTACATGTGTGGGAAGGTTATGAAAATACTTAATTAAATCCTTAATCAATCACACCTCTTAATTAAACTAACTATTAATCAAATTAATCTTATTAAACCTAAGCTTAATCAAACACAAATCTAAACTTAGTTAAATCATAATTAAATGATAATTAAACCTAATCAAACCTAACTTATCAAATCATTAATTTAAAATAAATCAAAAGTTTCAACAAATAAATAATCTAAATCAAATCAAATTAAATTAAATTAAGAAAGACTCTTATCAATTTAATATGTAATCAAATTAAATCTCATTCAACTTACTTAAATAAGATAAACTAATTAATTATCCAATGTATGAAATCAAAATACAAACCAAACTCAAACAGACAAATGGATGAGATTAAAAAATAAAATTCTAATTACAAAGAATCAAACTTAAAATCAAAATAAAATCTAAAATTAATCTAAATCAAACTATAAATAAATGAACCATAATCAAATTAAATGAACATAAAATTAAATCATAACCATAATCAAAGAAAATAATTAGATATTAATTTAAAAAGATATTGAATTATCAAAATTTAACTTAATCAAAATATCTAATCTAAAATCCATCAATCAAAATACATTAAATTAAATAAATTTAAAATGATATTAAATTATCAAAATTTAATTGAATCAAAACATCTAATTAAAAATTGATCAACCAAATTACATGAAGGCAAACAAAAACAAAACAAATGTAATAAACACGAATCAAATCAAATCAATTCAACTAAATCATTCAAATAAATCAAATCAAATAAAACATTAAATATAAACAATCAAATTAAGGGTTCCTCTTTATGTGTTTAACAACATAAAGACCCTTTAAGGAAATTATGATTAACTCATAAGTATGGGGAATCATAAAAACTACTTAATTAGATTCTTTAACATAATTAATCCTTAATTATGAGCCAATTGCATTAGGTTCTTTAGGAGCATTGAAATTTTATTTCCTCACATGTTCATGTCATTTATGGCTTACAATTAAGTGGTTAATCAAATTAAAGAAGCATAGGTAAGGGTAATTAATAGATTTAATTAAGGACCCAACTTAATTAATTCATAAAATTCACTTAATTATTTCCTATTAAACCAAATTAAATCTCGAACATGGGGCATGGAATAGGATTAGAAAACCTCTTTTATATTTCTTAAATCAAATCAAACATGAAATTAGAAAGACATTAAAAAGCTTTAGTTTGTTTTAAATGATCTTATTTAATATGATTTCTCTTAGGATTTAATTGGATTGAATAAAATCATGTGCTTCTGTTCTTTTATCTCTTTTAAATTATATTAAATGTTGTTTTCCATATATGGTCATGCATTCATCTCTTTCAAGAATTAATTAAAAAAAATGATTTCTTTTATGCCAAATTGCATGTGTTGACTTAAATTAAAAAAAGTCATTACTATTATCACTATTAAATCAAAAATTACTTTCAAAAGTGTATAAATCAATTATAATATATGGAGTGATGTTAATTATGAAATTTTTTTGAGTTTGCATGTGTTTATTATCTAAGATACGTGGTATGAAGTCTTCTCTCTTTACTTTGCATGGGCTTACATAGGATTTATAAATGTATAGTTCATTTGAAAAGAACATAACATTGGTCCAAATCCATTCCTATGTATGTCCATGCTAAGGCTTAGAAAGAATTTCATATCACATATGTAAATCATATGATCGAATCAAACACAATATTTTGCATGACTTCTTCTTATGGTTAATTGTACATACATATGTATATTAGAAGAGTGGTATGTTAGGCTGGACATCCAAGGGATGCACGATTTTAAGTAACCCTAAGGAGGTCTTTACCTCACTCCCCTGGTGTGAAACAATGGCGCCATACCTACTCATATCTCTTACACATATGTATGTGCAATGTGACTAATGAATAGAAAGTCATTCAATCAAATTAATTTCTTCTTTTGCATGCCTCTTCATTCTTATAGTTGTATACATTTATATGTATAGAATAGTATATTACCGGACATCCGGGACACATGGCTTTAAGTATCTAAGGAGGTCTACTCTAAAATAATGGCACCATACCCACTTAAAATTTTTATACATTTGAGTGTACATGTAGCTAATGGATTGAAGTCTCCTTTTCTATTAAAAAAGACATGCATTCATATTAATCCAATTAAATGAAATATAAACTTCAAATATATTTTATTACATTCATCATCTAGGTGTACTAAGACATTATTGTATGTGTAGGTATACTTGGGATCCAATCATGTGCATGTTACAAGTGATGGAAAGAAATGAATGAACATGTGTTATGAGATAGTAATTCATTCCAATTATTCTTAAGAAGCGTTTTACATTGAATAAGGTTATTTAAGGTGAACCCAAACCTAAGACTAATTAAAACATGTAATAATCCATTCACTAAAGGAAACTAAGTCATAATAACATGCTTTAAAAAATGACTTAAGGTAGGGATGAAAGAGGGCAATCCTCTTTCTTCTCTTTATAACACTTAGATGTTAAGTGTGTTTTCTTATGGAACCACATAAGTCACAAATTAAAACTTGCAAAATCAACTAAACAACTTAAAAGTGAAACCAACATTCCATGTTAAATTGAATTCTTTTATACTTATAAAACTCCAATATTAATGCCTAATTAAGACATACCACACAAGCCTTAAGCACACACATTAGAATACTAAGTCACCACTTATAGTGCAAAGTTAGGGCAGTATATATGTGATGGATGTTTTATTTTGTGATGTAATATTTTAGATTGATGTTGTGATGTAGACCTTTTATTAGCGTGATTAGCTTAATCATATTTTCTGGGGATTATGCCCGAATAAAAAAAAAATATAAATGCTCTCTTTTCAAGTTGCTTAAACCCCTAAGCATAGTCCAAGTTAGGACAGGTGGGCTTGGTTACCCTTGTACAGGGTCCTAAGCCCAAATTCTAAATATAATTATTTGGGTGAAATTTATGTTTAGCTAACCTCTATTTTGCAAGTGTAGTTAGATTTAATTTTCATATTTTTAATATAATTTTGCATTAGAAATTAGGATTAGTGCTATGGGGGATTAGGATGAGCGGTGGCCAGAAGGCTTAATCCTTATGGTTCCCTGTGATGCCTTTGGAGAAAATCAAATCAAATAAGGGATGGAAGATATGAAGAAATGAAGAAAAGAAGACCCCCATAGCATGTATTATTTTTATAATCCGGGTTGCATAAGGGTAGAGTTTGGCTACCATTTTTTCTTTTCAGGTTGTACGGCAGTACTCGGATGCACCGGTCTTTTATTCTTTTTTGTGCTTTGCTATAAAATGTGGTATATTTTGTTTAGCTTGTGCATTAGAAACAACATGTTTTCATAGTTTCTTTAACGATTGATGTTTGAATGTTTGGCCTGGATGCGGTAGGCTCTTAGGGAAAAGTAAATTTTCAACCCAATTAATAACTCACAACTAAAATTTCTTACAATTCATATCTTCATATAAAGCCTATGACATAAAACAAGATAATAAAATATTTAGCAACCCCTTAGTTGGATGATTGAATGTATAATGTCATGCATGACATATTCTTCCACCCTTACTAATAGAGGGCTTCCATCTGTACCAGAGAATAAATGCTTAACCTTTTAGAGCTTTTGATGGAAAGACACCTCTTTCTCTTATAATTTGGCCCATAATCAATCTCTCATGTATTTAGGCATACAAAACCCTATAGCCTGTGTAAAAAAAAAGAGTCCAAAAATTAATTGAAACTTGTTAAAATTTTGCATTAGTTTAAGTCATCACTCATGCCATTCATGCTTTAGTCTCTTAGGGAGTGAGTTTAAGGACTTAGTTTCTTTCCTAAATAAATAACAGCCTAACTATCTTGGAAAGCATAATACTTGCCTACATGGATTTAAAGCGTAGGAGGAGTTAGCTGGCTTCCACTCCAGGTGGCGATAAGTCCAGCAGTCGGGTAGTTTACTCTCTCTGGTGGAGGTAAACTGTATACCCATTTTGGCCTTAGACTTAAGTAGTATTTTGGCCCTCGCCAAAGCTCCCTAGATTTAGGATCCAAGGTGGTTGTTTCCCTTTGCAGGCTACAAGCATAAATCCTCACCTCTCAGGCATTTTCATAATCTTGTATTATGGAATTATAAGTCTTATATTTCTAATAAAATTTGTACTCAAACAAATAAATCTCTTCAACTTCAAACATATAAATCCCAACCATAAGACAGATTGGAATGCTCACTAGGTTATCCTAGTATCATGAGCATCCCTTACCTTTCTCCTTTGGTTTTGATAATAACTCTTCCCTTTTGTTCTCTCCCACTTGATTTTCAAAAATACAACCAATCCTTTGATAGCCCTATCTTTGAATTCTTTGGAGACAATAATTGCCTACTTTAATTGAGAGTATTCTTAAGGAATTCACTACCCTTAAGATGTAATTAACTATGGAGGTTTGCCTCCATAGGGAACTTAATGAACCCAGTTTAAATAAACCCTACATTACTTTTCATTATAAAGTAAGGAAAAATCTCTAGTATATTCGAAGACCCATCATGCCTTAGGAGTCCTTTTTAGGTGATTAGGTCTATTATATGGTAGTGACTTATATCTCTTGAGAAGTACACTATTCCTTAATATCATACTCAATCACCCTAATAAGTACATATATGGATCTGTGTGGTGTCCCCTCACATATACACACACAACACAAACTAAAAATAAACACCATAGATATTTCTGGCGACTCTGCTAGGGATGGTTCCTCTCTCCACCTCTAGTTGACATTATTGTCTCCAAGCATCAATAGTGGACTTACATTTCATCTGAGTTCAAGAATATCTTTCTTTTTGTTGGCATTTAGCTTATTTCATTCTCAAGCCAAGTTAGCCAACATCCTTTAGATTTTAGGACCTCACTTCGTGTAGGTCTTGAAAACCCTATTGGGTTTTCCAATAGGTGAGAACATAATTTATCAACAAAAATGGAGATAATAAAAATTTAGAGCCTCCTCACGACTAGCTTGGTGAGGTTAGGTTCATCATAAAATTAAAAAAAAATAATTCCTTTCATGAAATGACACTTTTCAAAAGCACCTTTCAAAAAACTCATAAAATCACAAAATCAAAACCCCTCCATAATTGCTACATGGAGGTTCTTTTCAAATACAAATCATACCATAATTGATTCCCACTTAACATATCCAAATTTATTAAGTGAGAATCTCTATTTGAATCAAACATAAAATTTGACCATCACTTAACAATTTCAATTTGTTAAGTGGGGGTCTCATTTTCAAAATATAAAATTTGACTTTCACTTAACAATTTCAATTTGTTAAGTGGGGGTCTCACTTTCAAAACATAAAATTTAACCTTCACTTAATAATTTCAACTTGTTAAAGTGGGGGTCCCATTTTCAAAAAATAAAATTTGACCTTCACTTAACAATTTCAATTTGTTAAGTGGGGGTCTCATTTTCAAAATATAAAATTTAGTATTCACTTAACAATTTCAACTTGTTAAACTGGGGGTCTCATTTTCAAAACATAAAATTTGACCTTCACTTAACAATTTCAATTTGTTAATTAGGGGTCTCATTTTTAAAGCATAAAATTTACTTCACTTAAATATTTCAATTTGTTAAGTGGGGGTCTCATTTTCAAAATATAAATTTGACTTTCACTTAACAATTTCGATTTTTTAAGTGGGGGTCTCATTTTCAAAAATAAATTTGACTTTCACTTAACAATTTCAATTTGTTAAGTAGGGGTCTCATTTCCAAAATATAAAATTTGACTTTCACTTAACATATTCAATTTGTTAAGTGAGGGTCCCATTTTTTAAAAAAGCATACATTTAGGCTTTCACTTAGCATATCCAATTTTCTAAGTAAGAGTCTCACTTTCAAAGCATATATTTGGTTCTACTTAACACATCAAAATTGTCAAATAAGAACCACATAATCATGCCATATTGATTCAACATACCAAATTTGTTAAGTGAGAACCATTCTCAAGTCATATCATACTTTGATTTCACTTAACATACCAAATTGTTAAGTGGGAGTCCCATTTCAAAACATATCAAACACATTTAGGCTTTCACTTAACATACCAAATTTGTTAAGTGAGGGTCTCTTTTCAACACACATTTGATCCCTATTTTAACATACCAAATTTGTTAAATAAGGATCCAATTTTTTATGTCAAACCACATTTGAGCTTTCACTTAACATACCAAATTTGTTAAGTGAGAGTCTCATTCTCAAAGAAAAACAAACATATCAAAAATACATTTGGGGCTTTCACTCAACATAACCAAATTTGTTAAGTGGAACTCCCATCTTCAAAGAAAAGCAAATCTATCTCACAATCATATTTGGCTTTCACTTAACATACCAAATTTGTTAAGTGAAAGTCTCATCTTCAAGCACAAATCAAATCAAACACATGTGGCCTCTACTTAACATACCAAATTTGTTAAGTAAGAAGCCCCCTTTTCAACTCAAATTGTCGGACAAACAAATCTTCACAAGAAAAGGCATTCTACAAAAATTTTTAAATACACAATCACAACCTCTTCTTAGCATACTAAAATTTGCTAAGTAGAGGTTCTTTCAAATCATCAATATTTTCAAACAAGATGCACAAAACATCAATATCTCCAAGAAAATCTCTCCTCAAATTTTAGAACCCCACCCAACCTACCTAAATCGGTTGAGTATGGGTTCTAAATTGAAATCAAATGGCAAAGACTCTCCTCAATATCCAAATCTCTCCAATGAACCCCACTTAACATATTTGAATTGTTGAGTGTGGGTTCAAAACTCCAAACTTTTGTTAGTTGCGTGGAAAAAATATCAAGGAAAAAATTTGATACAAGTTATATTTTGGCAAATGCAGATATACAACTCGATCACCAAGCGCTTTACACACATTCTTAGAAGTTTGTTTTCACCTTTCGTGGATTTGCCTTTGGATCAGCCTCCCTAATGACTCCACCCATCTAGTGTTCTTTTTCTGAGGATTTGAGGGAGCTTGCATCACAGTGGGTGACCTCCACCGGCAGGATGAGGTGGATGGACCATCCTGAATTGACCTACCTTCTAATTGAGTATCCCACCAAGAGGAAGGCAATTGAGGTTGCCAGAGTTCTACCGCCAGTTATTCCATAGCCACTCGGGTGCATACTAGCACCTCCTCGATGGTCCCCTCTAAGGGGAAGGCTATCTTGGCTTTCGAGATAGCCTCCCCTACCTCCAAAGTAGGATCACACATAGCCTTACTCAACCATAAATAGTCACACAGCAAGAGCGCATCAAGCACCCACAAGTGTCCGCTGGAGATGGATGTTGCATCCCACATTGTAGAGAAAGGTTCCTCCCATGAGGTTTCCCCATTGTTGACTAATAACTGTTTCCACCCCCTCTCAACATCAGATGGAGAGGAGGACTATCAGAGGATAGCTGCATTGCCTCCACCTCCTACATACCATGAGGCTTCGACTAGGGATAGGAAAAAGTCCTATGCTGGTTTCCATACTGCAGTAGTAGTAGTGTATGGATATTTAGTCGGTACACATTTGACTTGAGGTCTATCACCCAAGAGTGTTGGTGCATTCATACATAGAGAGGGCCAGTAGGAGAGTATAAACGAGGTTTGCTAGATAGTCAACGGCCTCCACTCTAGTCAATTTTTCTAATTATTAGGCCACTAGGGCCGACAAGACCAATAATATAGTTTTGATAGGTACCACCATTCATAAGGGAAAAGCCCTGATGAGGATAGAGCCGGTGTTATCTCCACCACACCGATCCACTTCTCGCCCACCATCACCTATTTAGGTCCCGCCATCCACTATCCCTACAAAAACATAAAAGACAACATCCGAGGAGAAGAAAGCCCCATTGGTGATCCAATTATGGCAAAAGGATCCCACTGCATCTACTACACCGATTGAGGTGAGGGCGAGTTCCCATAGTTGACCTTATACTTCAGTCTTGGTGAAGAAGGAGTGGCGACCCCACAACGTCGTGATTGCATCACCATAATCACCATCAATAGAGGCAGTGACAACAATAATTATAGAAGGGGAAGGATACAGTTCTGTAGTCCCCATGGCAGTGGATCTCTTTAGGGACACTACTCCACCAATGAGCAAGAGCATGTCTCTTCCAGCAGTCATGACCCTCATAGAGCTAGCACTCCAGTGATAGGTGTTGTGCATCGCTGAGCACCTCCATAAGTCATATTTGTACCAACACAATTATATCATTACCTAGATGAGATTTTGACACAGTACTTTATAGAGAAGAGGAAGCTTCTAGGGAGTGATTGATCAGATTGTGAGGAGGGAAAGGTCAGCTTTGATTCAGATGAGGATGATCTCCTTGAGGATTCAGTCGATGTCCATATGGTCAATACCAAGAGCTCCAATCATAAAGATCAACATAGTCAGAAAGGTATTGTGGTTAAGGAAGATAAAACCATCCATTCAGCCCAACACCTCTGTTGGTAGCTTAAACAAAAAGGTGATCAAATCAACCAGATGGAGAAGAGGATGGAAGATCTATTAATAGCCCTCCATGCACTTCAGAATCATACATCAATCCCACAACATATACCGATAGAGGTAGATCATCCTGAGTTAGCATATGTCCTTGATCAGCCCAAGGGCACTTCTCCAGTAGATCGGGATATTGGTAGCTTGCATAGGAAGGTGGTGGATAGCACCTTCATGCAAGAAAGAGACATCAAATAGTTGGTGGAGTAGCAAGTGAAGGATGCATTGGTGCAAGCCTAAGGTGGCTCATCTGTTCCAAAGGGTAGACCCTACCCGGAGGAATTTGATGGTGTGCAATATCCTAAGAGTTTTGTGCCTCCTTCCTTCAAAATTTTTGATGGCGAAACCCTCACATTATAGCACTCAAGATGAAGGAGATATATTCTCATTGTTAAGCATAATTAGTCAAATGAGGGTATTAGAGTCCCTTTTGAGACATTCTTGGGATGCATATTAAGTATAAAAACAGAACCAACCATATCTAATAGCATGCCAAAATTCTACTTAAGAATATTCATGGCCCCGCTTCATGCTTAAGGTTTACCATTAAGACATTTTTGAGAAATTAATCAACAAGGTGGCTACAAGGAGAGCAAATAGTTACCTTTCAAGATCAAAAGTCCAAATTACGTAAGGTATTTGAGAAAAGCTGGTAGTCATAAGAAGTGACAAGGGAAGTAGCCTGGGGTTCAAAGGATAGAACTTGAGCATAGTAGCCTCCTCTACCACCTCCTTCACCACCACCTCATATCCACCTTACCACATTAGCCTCCACCACCACGCCACCGGTTCCCCATCCACAAGATCAACAACAAGATCCCCACCCACGATCGGGACTCTATCCACCACCGTGTAACCATTTACCACCTACTCACCGATAAAATTGAATAAGCCTTATTCAAAGAGGGAGGTAGTCGAAGATCTTTAAGAACCTCTTAAAGAAGCATTTTAATTACTGAGAAGGCCGTGAGGATGTGAGTCATGATCTAAACTTTTACCCCACCACTACATGCTAGGTCATGTCTTAAGATTGCTTTACCTTAAGGACTGAGAAAAAGTCGTGCCATTGTCATCCTTAAGGAATATCTACTAGAATAACCCTCCAATTCTGTTAGGGTAATCCCTGGGGATGCAAGCTATCTTCTTAAGATAGAGGAAGGTTGGGATATCTCCCTATCCCGAACCTCCAAGAAAATCATCTATAAGATCAGAAAGTTATCCTTGTAGGTGTCTGAAGTAGCTCAAACCTCCAACTTTAAAGAAGATTTTCAAGTTGCTATGGACAACTTCAAGGAGGCAGAAGCCCAGCAGCAACAGCCCACCTTACTTGCTCGGGTTAGCATAGTAGCACAACCACCATCTAAGTCTAGCACTCCATCCATTGTTTCAGCTACTACTACTTTCTCCACTAGCTCCTCTTCTGCCAGCAGGAGCATTATATCAGTGGAAAAGGGCATTAAACCCCTTACCCCGCTTACTTTATTAGATTTCTATCATGTACCTCCATCTAAGAAGAAATCAATGAAGAAAGCTTTCACTTACATCTTGTCCACTTCTGATACTCTAGATTTTATTCCTCTCAAAAACTCTCCAAGCCTACCAAATAATAATGATAACTCTAGTTCTAATCATTCATCTTTTGATTTAGAAATAGATTTTCCATTACTGAATCATTCGGGTTTGCCCATTGAGAGTAATTTGGAGTCATCCGACTCTGATGATCCCATAGGGAGAAGTGAACCCGATGAGTAGAACTTTCACTAAATCATCTCTCAATCAAGTCAACCTAGTGGCAAAATTCTACCTCCTAGGGTAGCACCTCAATATAAGGGTAAACAAGTCATAGGTTCTACTGATCAAGAAGCCCCTCCATAGGATGCTCCACCCATGGATATGCTTATGGAGGATCAACCTAGAGTTGACTATAATGTCCTCGCTCACCTAAGAAAATTGCCAGCTAAATTAAGCATATATGATGTCATTGTCTTATCCAAAGAGATGAGGGAGTCATTGATAAAAGCTTTTATTGATCCAGAAATATGCTTAGCTCAGCTAAGTGCTATTAGAGAGGAGACATGTTATTCAAGAGATGCTCATGGAGTTACATTCACAATGAAGATCTTTTGGGACAACGAAAGCACAACCATCCCCTACATCATAAATGGACATAAGATTGACTCACCAAGGTGTTAGATCGTGTATGTGAACATTATGAGTCTAAAAACCTTCCTACTTGGGTTGGATTTGAACTCTAAGGAGATGGATGATGAAGAGGATTCAATGAACAAAGAGAGGGCTTTAGGCTCTATAGTTGACATAGATGAGAAGATAAAAAGCCAAGTTCTACATAATCGATTTAGATACATCTTTCACTACTTTACTCGGTAGGCCTTGGATACATGGAAACAACACAGTTCCATCCTCTTTACATCAGTGCATCAAATTCTGAAGAGGTGGAATTGAGCATTGTGTCAAAGGAGACTTGAAGCCATTCTCAGTTAGAGAGGTCGAGATATATGAGGATGCAACCTATTATCTTCTTACAAATCGAAAAGTATATTCTCATGAACTTAGTGAATGTTAAAAATAAAATAAAAAGAAACAAAATAAAAAGAAGAAAAATAAAAAAAAGAAGAAAATGAAAAGAAAAAATAAAAAGAAAATGAAAATGCAAGTAAGCGAGAGTCAGACACCGAGGAAGAAGTAGAGTTAGATGTTGGATTCCTGCCACAATTTGTTCCTCCATATGAACACATAGGTAGGATGACTCGACCTCCACTCAGAGGAGAGGATCAGAGGTAGGAAGACCTCCTGGTGGCTACCAAGAGAGCTATGTTTCACAGTGAGTACCCCGCTATCCACATAAACTTAGAGTCCAGTTGGTAGGATGAGTCTCATGTGGTTAGCACGGTGACTAACCCCTCTCAGTGGGTCCCTTTAAAGGTGACATTTGAGCCAAAAAGTGATGAAGTCCAGGTCTCCAAGCAAAGAATGAATCTATTTGAATCACTATTATATAGAATAGTCAGGCAACAGTTGGGGGCTTTAGCTCTAACCTCACTTTCTTCCTAGAAAGTTGAAGGTTTAGTATAAGGAGACTTTCAAGCCATCCATAGATGTCGCCAAGAGGTTTTGTTGGGAACATCATCCTTAAATCAAGAAACAGATGTACAACTTGAGGATGATTCATGTAAAGATTTAATACAATTGCCTTTTGATTAGTATTCGCCTTGTGTTCTTAACTTAGCAAAGAAGGGATTAATTCCACATACTTGGTCTAAACATAGGTCTTATTATTTTGAGAGGTTATGGGATAACCAAAGCGGATATTCTCAATCAAGACTAGGAGTAAGATTTGACACAGCGGGTCTAATCGATAAGGACAATCATGGCCTATTCATCTCCACTTATTTAGGGTCTAATAAGCTCTTCTCAAATCACGCTAACTCTTATGAGGAGGTATGTTTAGAAACTTCAGATGACCCAAATGAGCTTGAAGTAAAAGAGGCATCGCTAGAGTTTGAAGAGGAGATCAGATCAACCATCGATGAACTTAAAAAAATCAACTTAAAAACTGAAGATAATCAGTGTTTGATATACATCAGTTCTTTATTGAATGAAGAAGAAACCAATGACTTAGGCTTTTAGTTGAGTTTTAGGACTGCTTTGCATGGAGTTATGAAGAAATGTATGGTTTATCTCTAACGTGGTAATCCACAAACTAGCAATAGAACCTAATGCTCCCCGAAGCTCCTAGATGCATGCGATTAGACATTGAATAGCAAGTCACTTTTGAAATCAAGAAACTAATCGATGTAGGCTTTATCAGGGAGAAAAATATCCTACCTGGTAAGCTAGTGTCATCTAGTTAAGAAAAAGAATGGCCAAATTTACATATGCGTCAATTTTAGGGATCTAAATAAGGCATGTCCTAAAAATGAATTTCCACTACCTATACAAGAATTAATGGTGGACATCGCCTGATCTCATGCAATATTCTTTTTTATGGATGGGTCATTTGGCTACAACCAAATCAAGATGGCCCCCGTGGATGAAACAAACACTACTTTTTAAACCCCAATCTAAATCTATTATAAGGGTCATGCCTTTCGCCTTAAAATTCGTACATACCGAAGCCATGACTTGAATCTTCAATGAACTCATTCATCATCAAGTTGAATGCTATGTTGATGATCTAGTAATCAAAGAGAAAAGGAAGACATCTCTTTGACTTGAGAGTAATTTTTGAATGGTTAAGATAACCTCAAAATGAATCCCCAAGTGCATTCGAGTAGCTTCGAAAATTCCTTGGGTTTGTTGTCAACCCGGGAATTGAGATCGAGAAGATCAAGGCTATCTTAGAAATGTCATCCCCTAAAAGTCTAACTCAACTTAGATCATTCCAAGTGTAGTTAGTGTATCTAAGATGCTTCATTTCTAATCTATCTAGAAGATGCCAACCATTTTCAGCACTTGTCAAAAAGAATGCCAAGTTCAAGTGGGATGACAGTGCTAATATACTTTTGAAGACATCAAGCACTACCTGATGATGCCGCTAGTTCTAGACCTATCCCAGGAAAATTGTTGATCCTCTACACTGCTACATTAGATGACTCCATTGGCACTTTGTTGGCTCAAACTAATGATGAAGGGAAAGAAAATGTTCTCTACTATTTCAGTCATCATCTAACCCTTGCTAAGGCAAACTACCCACCTATTGAAAAGCACTACCTAGCTTGAATCTTTACATCCCAAAAGCTACAAAACTACATGCTTTCTCATAAGGTGGATCTGATCTTCAGAATCAATCCACCATAATATCTCATGACACCAATGCTTATCCGTGGGTTTTCCATGATTTTGTCATAGTTTGATATCATATTCATACCCATTCACACGGTGAAAGGACAAGGACTAGCAAATTTCTTAGCAGCACACCCACTTCTTGCTAATTCTCTGCTTAATGATGACCTTCTCGATGAACAAATCATGAACTTAGGGGACACTAGCATCCACTGTTGGGAGATGTATTTTGATGGTGCGGCTTCCTTTCAAAAAGGAGAAGAACCATGATCTACTCTTCCATGAAAGGTAGGGGTAGGAATAGTTTTCCTAACTCCAGACCGTGATGTGATGAGATTCTCATGTTATATGTCTAATCCATGCACCAACAATGAAGCTGAATATGAGGCTTTCATTACTAGTCTGGAGTTAGTCATTATACTATGCATCTAGAGCATCAACATCTTTAGGGATACTCAGTTGTCATCAACCAAATTGTTGGGTCCTATAAGGTTCTAAAGCCTAAGCTCCATCATTACCACGAGTACACCATGGAGCTGTTGGCCCAAATCCCAGAGGTTACCACCTACAAGATACTCGGAGAAAATGTAGAAGAGATGCAGCGCTTGCCAAAGAGTTATATGTAAGATGAGTCCATTCTAATAAGGATCCAAAATAGACAAGTCTTATCCCTTATTGACACTGAACTCATTAAGAGATTCTCTCTTGAAGGGGAGGTTGTCATTGTAAAAAAGGATGAGGAGTCAGATTGGAGACAACCATTCATTGATTATCTAAATATAGGCAAACTACCTCAAGAAAACACTAGTGAAGCAGAGCCCTTTATGCTCTCAGAAGTACACCTTATAATGGTCTTTGCTCATATGTGGTGCTTGTTTGGACAAACACAGAAGATCATGATCTAGGTACACTTAGGATTATATGGAGCACATCAAGCTGGTCCTAAGATGATAGCCAAGATCAAGAGACTAGGATACTACTGGCCTTCGATGATCACAGACTGCATGGACGTAGCTAGGTGATGCAACCAATGTCAGGTGCATGGTGTGGTCCTCCACCAACCACCCAACATTCTACATCTTACATTTGCCTCATGGCCATTTGAATGTTGGAGTACCGACATAATAGGTCTGATCGATCCTCCTTTTTCCAAGGGTCACCGGTTCATTCTAGCTTCCACCGACTACTTTTCCAAGTGGGTGGAGGCAAACCCACTTAGAGAGGTCATAGCTCAGCATGTGCTCCAGTTTTTTAGGAATCATATCGTATATAGGTTCGAGGTGGCTTTATGGATTATATCTGATAATGGTACTACATTCAAGAGCACTAAAATCAACAGCTTTGCCTGGAGACACAACATAGATTGGAGATATTATACCATCTTCTACCCAAGGGCAAATGGCTTAGCAGAAGCCTTCAACAAAACTCTTATCCAAATATAAAAGAAGACACTTGACGATAATAAGCAATAGTGGCATGAGAAGTTAGTTGAAGCCTTGTAGGCTTACCGCATCACATACAGAACTCTGACTCAATCTACCCCATTCTCCTTAGTGTATGGGTCTGAAGTCATAGAAGTCCAACTCCCATCACTAAGGATAGCTGTGGGTAGTAAAATCATAATGGAGCAAAATGCCAAGTTGTGGTTAGAAGAGCTCAAAGGTTTGGAGGAGAGACGCCTCTAGGCATGCTAGAACCTCGAGTTATACAAAGCCAAAATAATTCAAGATCACAACAAGTTGGTCCATCCTAGAGCTTTTCAAGTAGAAGGCCTTGTTTTAGTTCTAAGGAGACCAATTGTTGCCCATCAAAAGATGGGAGGCAAGTTTGAACCCACTTGGGAATGCCCTTTTTCCATAAGAAAGGCTTACCAAGGAGGATCTTATCAGCTTATATATTATATAGGAGAGTGCCCGATGCTTCCAGTCAATGGGCTCTACTTAAAGAAATACTATCTATAAATCTTATTTGAAAATAATTATTAATAAAACTTTTTTTTCATATCAAATTGCATCTCTTATATATCAAAAATATCTTCTGCTTGTGAATCCTCCATGACTTGTTTAGGATAGGTATAAGAGAACCCAGTGGCATCCTATCTTTCATCGACACAAACACAAACTACAAACTATCCTCCAGTACTATTAGGATAGGTGTAAGAGAACCTAAGAGGCATCCTATTTTGACTAATACAACTAAGTTAGGTGTAAGAGAACCCGAGCGACATCCTTTCTTAGTGGAGTCATAATTGCCCAATTAATTTTAAACTTTCTGAAATGTTCAGGGGAATGACCTCTATCTCCCCTATTTTTCATGGAGTTTGTTGGCTGATTAATTAGGAGAATTAATTGATTATGCCTTAATTACTCTTTTATCTTAATTACAGAATAGTTAAGCACATAAATAGTAAATTAATTAATTAATTGGTCCCATTTAACATTGATTGACAGCGAGGAGGCTTAGGAATGTGATTGGGATATTTTTCTTAATTTATTCCAAAATTTTTCTTTACATTCCATGGAAATTAATTATGGGATTAATTAACTAATTAATCATTTAAAAATGGATCTGATTTCCCCTAATTGACTCATGGGTATGTCCTTAAGTGTTTAATTACCTAAGAGAACTGTAAGGAAATTATAACTAGCTTACATGTGTGGGAAGGTTATGAAAGTACTTAATTAAATCCTTAATCAATCACACCTCTTAATTAAACCAATTATTTAATCAAATTAATCTTATTCAACCTAAGCTTAATCAAAGACAAATCTGAACTTAATTAAATCACAATTAAATGATAATTAAACCTCGAATCAAACCTAACTTATCAAATCATTAATTTAAACAAACATGAAATCAAATTAAAGTTTCAATAAACAAATAATATAAATAAAACAAAATTAAATTAAATTAAGGAAGACTCTCATCAATTTAATATTTTGTGGTGTATTTTTTTATATATCTCTCAATTTGATATATATATATATATATATATATATATATATATATATATATATATATATATATATATATATATATATATATATATATATATATATATATATATATATCTTTTTTTGGGACACCACATAGATTCGTAGATGTACTCATTAGGGTGATCAAGTATGACATTTAGGAATGATTTACTATCTTAAGAGATAAAAGATACCATCCTACAATGGACCTAATCACCTAAAGAGGACTCCTAAGGACAATGGGTCTTCGAATATACTAGAGATCTTTCTCCTACTTTATATGAAAAAATAAAGTAGGGTTTATTTTGAATCAGGTTTGTTAAGTTCCCTATGGTGGCAAGCCCCCCATAGTTAATTATATCCTAAGGAATGAGATTCCTTAAGAATACTCTCAATTAAGGTAAATGATCATTATCTTCAAAGATTTCAAAGATAGGACTATTAATCAATTGGTTATTTTTAGAAAATCAAGTGAGATTGATCAAGAGGAGAGAGTTATTAACAAAATCAAAGGGAGATAAATAGGGGATGCTCACAATGCTAGGAAACCTAACGAGCATCCCAAACTATCCTATGGTTGGTCTTTATATTTTTGAAATTGAGGAGAATTATATATTTGAGTTGAATTTTTATTAGAAATCTAGGGCTTACAATTCCACAACATAAGATTGTGAAAATGCCTAAGAGGCAAGGATTTATGCTTGTAGCCTGCAAAGGGAAATAACAACCTTGGATCCTGAATCTAGGGAGCTTTGGCAAAGGCTAAGGCACAACCTAAATCTAAGGAGAAAATGGGTATATTAGTTTATCTCCACAGAGAGGATAAACCACCTGACTGTTGAACTTACAATCGCATGGGGGTGGCCACCAACTAGCTCCTCCCAAGATTTTAAATATAATAGACAAGTCTAATGCTTTGCAAGATAGCTGGGTTGTTGTTTATTTAGAAAGGAGACTAAGTCCTTAAACACACACCCTAAGAGATTAGATCATGTAGGCCATGAATAATGACCTAAATCTAATGCAAATTTTGTTTATTTTGATTTTGATTTTTGGACAATTGATTTGACACAGGCTATGGGATTTCATATTCATGATGCATGAGAATATGGGCTAAAATCAACAAAAAAGAGGTGTGTTTCCACCATAGCTCTCAAAGGTTAAGCCATTTTCTCTAGCAAAGGTGGAAGCCCTCCATTAGCAAGAGTGAAGCAATATAATTTATGCATGATGTGAAACATAAAACATTAAGCTAAGGGGTTGCTAATTATTTTATTATCTTGATTTATGTTCTAGGATTTAAGTGAGGTTATAAGTTATTAAATTTAATTTTGAGTTGATTAATTGGATAGAAAATTTATTTTTTCCTAAGAGTCTAATCACATCCAGGCCATTCAGCAATCACCAAGCAATTAAGTAACTAGAAAAATCATGTCATCCTAATGCATAAGCTAAATAAACATAAAATAATTTTATAAGGCAAATGCAAAAGAATAAGAGGACGATGTGGTCAGGTACCACCGCACAACCCGAAAAGAAATATGGGTAGCCGAGCTCTACCCTTATACAACATGGATTACAAATGAATAATTACAATTTAAAAGGAATTCATGTTATGGGGGTCTTCATTCTTCATTCGTTGTTCTTTATTTCTTCTTTTCTTCATTATTCCTTTCTTCCTTTCTTCCTTCCTTTCTTTCTTTCTTTCTTTTTTAATTTATTTCTTTCTTTCTTTCTTTTGCTTGACTTGGGATGTAGTTTGCTCAAAGGCTTCACATGGTACATAAGACAGTCTTATGACTAATGTTCACCTAAATTCCCCCATAACATTCATTTCAAATTCAATTACAAAAATTACAATAAAATGGGAAAGATAAATCTAACTAAACCAACAAAATAGAGATTAGCTAAACATACCACACAACCTAAGCAATCATACAAATAATTTGGACTTAGCACCCCACATATGGGTAACGAAGTCCACTTGTCCTAATTTGGATCATGCTCAAGGGTATAAGCAACCTGCACAATAAAAGCATTTATATTTTTTTATTATAGCTCCCCTAAAGCACAATCCCCTGCAGAAGATATGATTAGACTAGGATCATTCTATCATCCTCGATACACCCTAAAATTCCCTAAAAATATTACATCATAAAAAACAAATCAAATGCACGCCTCTAACATAGAGCTAGAAATGGTGACTTAGCCTAATGTGTGTACCATTTAAGGCTTATGTGGCATGTCTTAGCTAGGCTTTAAGGCTGGAATTTCCTAAGTGTGTAGGATTCAACTTAGAGGGTGGTTTCATTTAAGTGATTTAGTTGATTTGTTAATTTTATTTGATGATTTGATTTGGTTTGAATGGATGTACACTTAGTTACTAAATATTGTAAAGAGAGAAAAAGAGAAGAGAACTTCTCTTTCATCCCTACCTTAAATAATTTTTAAGGTAGATTCATTAATGATTTTTCTTTAGTGAATGTTGTATTATGTGTTTTAATTAGTCCTACATTTAGATTTGCTATAAATAAATTTATTCAAATAAGAAATGCATTTTAAGATTAATTAAGATGAATTACTATCACATAACACACAATAATTTATTTCTTTCCACCATGTATACCATGCATATGAATAATTCCTAAGCATACCTATACATGAAATACAAAATTTAGCACACTTTGATGATGAATGCTAAGAGATGTTGTTTAAGATAATTTGGATATTCCATAAATTCATATTTTTATTATGTACAAAAGAGGAATTCTTTATCCTTTAACATAATGCACATTCATATGTATAAAAGGCATGATTGAGTACGATGCCATTATTTTCTACACTAGGGGTATATGGTATAAGACCTTCTTAGGGCTACTTAAAGCCTCACAACTCCTGGATGTCTAGACTAACATACCACTTTTCTTAGATACATGTAAATGTACAAAAGGAAATAGATTGATGAAGAATCACGCAAAAGATTTTTGTTTGATTTGACTTGTATAATTTACATGTGTAAATATGAGGATCCTTCTTATGTCATAACATAGGAATAGATTTAAGCAAGTGTTGTGTTCTTATAAATGAACTATACACTTTGCAAATCCCATTCAAACTCATGTTAAGAAAAGAGAAGGAAAACAACATAAAACACATCTTATGCTATAATCACATGCAAGCTTGTAAGTAATTATAAGTAGCATTCCTTTATTTATTATCTTTTGATTTATAGGTTTTAAAAATAATTTTGGTTTAATAGTGATAATAGCCACTCATATTCTTAATTTTAGCTAAAGCATGCAATTTGACATAAAAAGAAACATTTTTATTTACTTAACTTTTTAAAAGACAGGAATGCATGATTTCACATGACAAACATTATTTAGCATGCTTGAAAAGAAATAAAGTGATGTAAGCATTTGACTTCATTCACCTTAATTAATTCCTAAAGACAATCTTATGAAATAAGATCATTTAAAGTGAATCAAAATTCTTTAAAGAGATTTGTTTTTTTTTTAATTTGATTTAATTTAAGAAATGTGAAAAGGTTTGCTGGTCCTAACCCATTTCTCCCATGTGTGGATTGGTTTAGTTTAAGTTTAGAATAATTAGATTCATTTTATGTTTTGTTTAGGTTAAAGTGAAAATTAAATCCATTAATTACCCCTTACCTACATCACTTGAATATAATTAACCAACAATTATGAGCCAACAAATGATATGAAATCACATGGAATTTAAATCAACAATGCACTTAAGAAATAAAGGGGCCTAATGCAATTGGCTCACAATTATTGATTAATTAAGTTAAAGTGTTTTCATTAAGTACTTTTATAACCTTCCCAAACGTGAGTTGGATATGATTTCAAACTACCTTAGGCTTTTGAACACTAATCTACCCAAAAAGATTAATTAACTTAGATTGGTTTTTTTTGATTAGAAATTAAGTATATTATAATGGATTAATCCTTAATTATGTTTTGATTAAGTAAGAAAGGGGGTTTAGGGAATAACTTAGGGAAAATATCCCAAACCCATTCCATAAACCTCCTTCTCACTTAAACAATATTTAATTATCTCAATTAAGGGATTAGATCACTATTCATATGCTTAATTACTCTTGATTATATTAAGAGGGTGATTAGGGGTTCATTAATTAATTTTTCTAATTAACTCATTAATAAATTCCAAGAAAATTGAGGAAGGCAGAAGCCATCCCACTAAACATGTATCAGAAATTTGAAATTAATTAATGAAGTAATTAGAGAGTAATTCAAGTAATTCAATTTTTAATTAAATCTTAATTAAAAAATTCACTATTCAAAATCAATTAGAAATAATTTTATTGGATTTCCCTCTGAAATATCTTTACAATGAGTCCTCATTTGTAGTTTTTGGATTTTTCTACATTTAATTATGATTTTATGAAGTTTCTATGATTAAATGGCATAATTAACTAACTAATCCCATCGGCGCCACGTGGACTGCTGATGCAGCGCGCTTTTAACATGGTGCAACAGGATTGATTATTTAAGTTATCACATCGCGCACTACGTTAGCTAGCGGTGCAACATGCTTTCCCCTGGGCCTTTTGATCAAGGATCGGATGACCAAGATTAATTTTATGGTTTTAAAGGGTTTAAATCAATGGATCTAATCAATTTAATCAAATCCATCCATCCAAAACATGCAGGATGGATGGCTCATGATTCATCCCTGCCTAAGCTGCGGGAGATGGAGGCTGTCCATCCTCCATGGCTTGATCTGAGCTCAGCTAAGCTCAGATTAGGCTAAGATTCATCCCACACCATCAAGAGGTATAGGGAAAAACATCCTATAGCTAGAATCTAATGGGATTACAATTCCCTTCACAAAGGACCATGCATTTTTCAAATTAGGATCGGTTTTGAAAAATGCCTCACCGGAGGCAATCACTGGTGCTTTCAATAGAGGAGTTAGCTTCGCCTAGAGGAGACAAAACACTATTGAAAGTTAGAAGTCTTGATTTGAAGTGGATTGCTCAATTGACCAAGATCCCCTTCAATGGCTTGTGGCTTTGATCGAAACCCCCCTTCCTGTGGCTTGGAGACTTGGGAAACACTTTGGGTGAGCTTGACTTGCTTCCTTGATGGTGCTTGCAAAGTTAATTTAGGTTTGCTAGAGAATTGAGTGAAGTAGAATTTCTTAAGGCCTCCCTTATTTCTTCTTTGAAGAAAACTGAGAAGGAAGAATTCAAATGAGCTTGGGAATGCTTGCCAACGATTAGAGAAGCTTTGTTTTAGTTCCAAAGGCTCAATCGAATTTAGAGTGTCTACTATGAATTAGAATGAGGGGGAGTATATCTTCCCTTCCTTGGATCGGATGACCAAGAGCCATCTTTCCATTATTGTTCAATTGAGGAGATTGATTGGGTTGTTTAGGCTATTAGGGACTCCATGTGGTTTGATTTTGGTAGAGGAGTGGAGGAGAGGAAGTGCGCATGTGCCAGGTGAGTGTATGGAGTGATCCAAGTGGAGAATTCCCATTGTAGGGGTCGATTTGGCCTTGGGTTGGGTCATGGCTGACCCAAACCCATTGGGTCATGTTCACCACCCTCCTTAGTGTCCATATGGTCCACTAGGAGGACGCCAAGTGGTCATGTGAAGGAATTGGCCAAAATCCAAGTGGATTTGGCCATAAGTTACCATTTGACCCGAGGGCAAAGTGGTCATTTGGCTTTGATTTTGATTTGGTCATATTTAAAATGATTGAAAAATGGGTTAGGCTAAATTTTAATTGATTTAGAGTTCATTTGGTTTCAATTGGTTCAATTTGATCCATTTAGGTCAAAATAGTTCAATTTGACCAGTTTAAGTCAAAATGGGTCGATTTGGATTTGGTTGACCCATTAGTCAAATTAGATTAAATCATGGATTAGGTCAAGTTCAAATGACTATTTGGAGCCTATGGGTGTCTTTAGTTTGGTGCAATTTGTTTTAGATTTGATTTTGGTTCATTTGAGTTCTTTTAGGTCAAATGGTTGAAGTTGACCAATTTGACCCATTTGACCCAATTGGGTTAGGTCATGGGTTGGTTTAGGCTTGGTTGATCATTGAAATGTATTACAAGCTTTGGTTTGAATCAATTTTGGTTTGGTTTGATTTCAAGTTGATTTGATCTTTTAGGTTAAGTTGGGTTCATGGTCAATTGGGCTAGGTTGGGTCTACTTGGCCAATTGAATCTTTGGTCAAGTTCAACAAGTGATTTAGAATAAATTTGAACCATTGGTTGCAATTGATTTAGCTTAGATCAAGATTTGACCCATTTTGACTTTTTAGGTTAACTTAGGTAAAGTGGTCAATTGGGCTAGGTTTGGCTTAAATGATGACTTGGTCAAGTTCAATCGTTGATTATGAATTGGTTTAGATCAATGGTTTCAATCAATTTGGCCTATGGTGGATTTTGGCTAGTTTGAGTTTCATTTGGGTCAAATGTTGACTTATTCAAAGGCTAGGTTTTACTTGGTTTGACCCAATATGAGTGATTAATCATCCTAGGATGATTGTTGCTCACAATGTGAGGCTTAGATGAGCTTAGTTCAATCCAATTTGGGTTGGATTAGAATTTGGCTAAAACAAGTGCTTTAGGTCACTTTGGGTCAAATCATCCTAAGTGAGTTAATTGGCTTGATCAAGGCATGACTCAAGTTTGGTTGAACTCACATATGAACTTATGATTGAAATATAAATCCAATTGTAAGTGGTTTGGAGTCAAATGAGTTTTGATTCATTTGACAATTTTCAAGTCAAAAGGGTGAATATGATTTTTACTTGGGTTAGTTTGACTTTTATTTGGTGATTGTAGTTTATGTTTATATTTGGGCTTATGATCAAAGGATTGGTTGTTTAGTGAGAAAATTGAAAGGCTTGAATTGATTTGAGAAAGATTTGATTAAGTTCAAGAATTTAACTTGAAAGGGTATAGGTTGGACTTAGGTTGGTTTTGGACTTGAGTTTTGAATTTGGTTTTGGTCATTGGAATTTATATTTCATTTATATTTGCGAATATAAATGAGAATATACATGGTTTATGAGAAAATCTTTTGAATTTGGAGTGTTAATTTGAATTAGTTAAGTTCAAGGATTTTAGTTGAAAGAGGGCAAATTGGATTTTGGTTGGATTTGGATTTGAGTTTTGAATTTGGTTTTGGCTATTTAAATTTATATTTCATTTATATTTGTGAATATAAATGAGAATATAAATGGGTTATGAGAAAATCTTTTGAATTTGATTTGGGCTAAGTTCATAAGATGAAATCAAAGGGCTTAGAAAAGATTTTGGATTTGGAATTGATCATGGATTTTAATCATTTGAGATTTGATTCATGATTTGTGTTTTAATTTTTGGAATTGGTTTATGATTTCAGAAAATCAATTAAATTGGAATTGATTTAAGGTTTGATTTGGAATTGTTTTGAATTTGAGGTTTATTTGAATTTAAAGTTTGACTTGAAAGAAGGAAGTAAGGATTTTATAATTAAAGTTCTCTAATACCACAAGGAATATTTCTATTGCTAACTCTTCTAAGTCTCTAGGGTTAGGTTAAGTGTTCACTTAATCACTAGAAGTGTCTTAAAATTAAAGAACTCTTAATGTCTAGAGGAGTCCGATGTCTAAGATGGAGAAGTTGAGAGCTCATTCTAAAAATGAGGTCAACATATGCAATCAAATCAAATCTCATTCAACCTACTTAAATAAGATAAACTATTTAATTATCCAATGTATGAAATCAAAATACAAACCAAATTTTGATAAACATGACAAATGGATGAGATTAAAAATAAAATTCTAATTACAAAGAATCAAACTCAATTAAAATCAAAATAAAATCTCAATTAACTTAATCCAATCAAACAACAAATAAATGAACCATAATCAAATCAAATAAGCATAAAATTAAATCAAATAACCATAATCGAAGAAAAGAATTAAATATTAATTTAAAAGGATATTAAATTATCAAAATATCTAATATAAAATCCATCAATCAAAATACATTAAATTAAATAAGTTTAAAACGAAATTGAATTATTAAAATTTAATTGAATGAAAACATCTAATTAAAAATTAATCAATCAAATTACATGAAGGTAAATAAAGACAAAATAAATGTAATAAATACTAATAAAATCAAATCAATTCAACTAAATCATTCAAATAAATCAAACCAAATAAAACCTTAAATACAACATTCAAATTAAGGGTTCCTCTTTACGTGTTTAACAACATAAAGACCCTTTAAAGAAATTATGATTAACCTATAAGTATGGGGGAATCATAAAAGTACTTAGTTAGGTTCTTTAACTTAATTAATCCTTAATTATGAGCCGATGGAATTATGTTCTTTAGAAGCATTGGAATTTTATTTCCTCACATGTTAATGTCATTTATGGCTTATAATTAAGTGGTTAATCAAATTAAAGAAGCATAGGTAAGGGTAATTAATTGATTTAATTAAGGATCCAACTTAACTAATTCATAAAATTCACTTAATTATTTCTTATTAAACTAAATTAAATCATGAACATGGGGCATGGAATAGGATTAGCAAAGCTCTTCTCATATTTCTTAAATCAAATCAAACATGAAATAAGAATGACATTAAGAAGCTTTAGTTTGTTTTCAATGATCTTATTCAATATGATTTCCCTTAGGATTTAATTGGATTGAATGAAATCATGTGCTTATGCTCTTTTATTTCTTTCCAATCATATTAAATGTTGTTTGCCACATATGATCATGCATTCATCTCTTTCAAAAATTAATTAAACAAAATGATTTCTTTTATGACAAATTGCATGCATGTGTTGACTTAAATTAAAAATAGGTGTGGCTATTATCACTATTAAATAAAAAATTACTTTCAAAAGTGTATAAATTAATTATAATATATGGAGTGATGCTAATTCTGAAACATTTATGAGTTTGCATGTGCTTATTATCTAAGATACGTGGTATGAAGTCTTCTCTCTTTACTTTGCATGGGCTTACATAGGATTTACAAATGTATCCTTCATTTGAAAAGAACACAACATTTGTCCAAATCCATTCTTATGTATGCCCATGCTAAATCAAGCACAACATTTTGCACGACTTCTTCTTATTATGGTTAATTGTACATTCATATGTATATAAGAAGAGTGATATGTTAGTCTGGACATCCCGGGGATGCATGACTTTAAGTATCCCTAAGGAGGTCTTTACCTCACACCTGGTGCGAAATAATGGCGCTATAGCTACTCACATCTCTTACACATATGTATGTGCAATGTGACTAATGAATAGAAAGTCATAATTCAATCAAATTAATTTCTTCTTTTGCATGACTCTTCATCCTTATAGTTGTGTAAACATTTATATATATATGAGAATAGTGGGTATATTAGTCTGAACATCCCAGAGACTCACGACTCTAAGTAACCCTAAGGAGGTCTTTACCTCACTCCCTTGGTGCGAAACAATGGCATCGTACCACTTAAAACTTTTATGCATTTGAGTGTACATGTAGTTAATGGATTTAAGTCTTCTTTTTCTATTAAAAAAGGCATGCATTCATATTAATCCAATTAAATGAAATATGAACTTCAAATATACTTCATTACATTCATCATCTAAATGTGCTAAGACATATTGTATGTGTAGGTATACCTAGGATCCAATCATGTGCATATTACATGTGATGGAAAGAAATGAATGAACATGTGTCATGTGATAGTAATTCATTCCAATTATTATTAAGAAGCCTTTCACATTGAATAAGGTTGTTTAAGGTGAACCAAAACCTAAGACTAACTAAAACATGTAATAAGACATTCACTAAATGAAACTAAGTCATAATAACATGCTTTAAAAATGACTTAAGGTAGGGATGAAAGAGGGCAATACTCTTTCTTCTCTTTATAACACTTAGATGTTAAGTGTAGGGTCTTATAGAACCAAATAAATCACAAATTAAAACCTGCAAAATTAACTAAATAACTTAAAGTGAAACCAACATTCCATGTTAAATTGAATTCTTTTACACTTAGAAAACTACAAAATTAATGCCTAATTAAGACATACCACACAAGCCTTAATCACACATATTAGAATACTAAAGTTACCACTTATAGTGCTAAGTTAAGGTGGTGTATATATGATGGATGTTTTGTTTTTTGATGTAATATTTTAGACTAGATGTTAGGGTTTATGCCTCGTAGACTGGATGGTAGGCCATGATTAGCTTAATCATATTTTCTGCAAGGGATTATGCTTAAGAGGCCATTGTAATAAAAAAATATAAATGCTCTGTCTGTAGGTTGCTTAAAACCCTAAGCATAGTCCAAGTTAAGACAAGTGGGTTTGGTTACCCTTGTGCAGGTTGCTAAGCCCAAATTATAAATATAATTGTTTGGGTGGAATGTATCTTTAGCTAACCTCTATTTTACAGGTGTAGTTAGATTTACTTTTCTTATTCTTAATGTAATTTTGCATTAAAAATTAAGATTAGTGCTATGGGAGATTAGGATGGGCAGTGGACAAAAGGCTTAGTCTTGGTGCCTTGTGATGCCTTTGAAGAAAATCAAATCAAAGAAGGGAGGGAGGACACGAAGAAATAAAGAAAAGAAGACCCCCATAGCATGTATTATTTTTGTAATCCGGGTTATATAAGGGTAGAGCTCTGCTAACCATTTTTTTCTTTTTGGGTTGTATAGTAGTACCTGACAACATCATCCTTTTATTCTTTTTGTGCTTAACTATAAAATATTTGATGTTTTGTTTAGCTTGTGCATTATAAACAACATGTTTTTCATAGTTTCTTTAATGATTGATGTTTGAATGTGTAGCTTGGATGCGGTAGGATCTTAGGGGAAAGTAAAATTTCTACCTAATTAATAACTCATAACTAAAATTTCTTACAATTCATAACTTCACATAGAGCCTAGGACATAAAATAAGATAATAAAAGGTTTAGCAACCCCTTAGCTAGATGATTGAATGTATAATGTCATGCATGTCATATTCTTCCACCCATGCTAAAAGAGGGTTTCCCTCTGTGCCAGAGAATAGACTTAACCTTTTAGAGCCTTTGATGCAAAGACACCTCTTTCTCTTTTGATTTGGCCCATAATCAATCTCTCATGCATTTAGGCATACAAAACCCTATAACCGGTGTCAAAATAAAGAGTCCTAAAATCAAATGAAACTTGTTAAAAAATTACAATAGATTACATCATCACTCATGCATTCATGCTCTAGTCTCTTAGGAAGTGAGTTTAAGGACTTAATTTTTTTTTCTAAATAAATAACAGCCTAACTATCTTGCAAAGCATAAGACTTGTCTATGTGGATTTAAAGCATAAGTGGAGTTAGTTGGCTGCCACTCCAGGTGACAATAAGTCTAGCAGTAGGGTGGTTTACTCTCTCTTGTGGAGGTAAATCATATACCCATTTTTGCCTTAGACTTATGTTCTGTTTTGGCCCTCACCAAAGCTCCCTAGATTTAGGATACAAGGTGGCTATTTTCCTTTATGGGCTATAAGCATAAATCCTCACCTATTAGATATTTTCACAATCTTGTATTGTGAAATTATAAGTCTTAGATTTCTACTAAAATTTCAACTCAAACAAATAAATCTTCAACTTCAAACATATAAAGCCCAACCATACGACAAATTGGAATGCTCACTAGATTGTCCTAATATCATGAGCATCCCCTACCTTTCTCCTTTAGTTTCGATAATAACTCTTCCCTTTTGATCTCTACCACTTGATTTTCAAAAATACAACCAATCCTTTGATAGTCATTTCTTTGAACTCTTTGGAGATAACAATCGCTTACTTTAATCGAGAGTATTCTTAAGGAATTGACTTTCCTTAAGATGTAATTAACTATGGAGGTGTACCTCCATAGGGAACTTAATGAACCCAGTTTAAATAAACCCTACTTTACTTTTTCATGTAAAGTAGGGGAAAAATCTCTAGTATATTCAAAGACCCATCTTGCCTTAGGAGTCCTTATTAGGTGATTAGGTCCATTATAGGGAGTTACTTCTATCCCTGGAGATAGTAAACTATTCTTTAATGTAATACCAGATCACCCTAATAAGTACATCTGCGGATTTGTGTGGTGTCCCCTCACATATACACACATAACACAAACCAAAAAATAAACACCATAAATCTTAATCACTTTCTTAATATAATTAGTGATAATTAAGAAAATCAATCATAAATTAATCAATCAATTAAGCTTATTGACCTCTGTTAATGATGGTGAAGTCTAGGGAAATGGATTGGGACTCCCCCTTCCAATCTTTTTCTTAATTATTCTCTAATCCCCCTAAAATAATTAATTATATAACACCCTTTTAATTAATTAATTAATAAGATTAATCAAAATTCAAATCATACTTGAACCCTAACTAACTAATTGAGAGGATTTAAGGATTGAGACTTAGGCTCCCTTCTTTGCCTCTTTCTATAAGCCCATCTCACTTTAATTGGAAAGGTTTAGCTAAGGCTAAATTAGTTTATTAATGAACTTAATTAATTAAATTGAATCTATTTCACTAATCTAATCTTGGGTAGCTCTTTGGGTGTTCAATAACCCAAAGTGAGAGATGATGAAATTATGGTTAGCTCACATGTGTGAGAAAATCATAAAAGCAGTCAAGTGAGATCCCTTAAGCTTAATTAACCATTAATCATGAGCCAATAGCATTAGGCCCCTTTCATTTCTTAGGAGCATTAAAAATTTACTTTCCATGTGGTTGCATATTATATTGGCTCATTATTAATTAGTTAATTAGCTTAAGATTATATAGGTAAGGGTTAAATAATACACTTAATTCATACCCTAACCTAATTAAATCATAAAATCAACTTAATTACCTCTTTATTGAACCAAATTAACTCATACATAGGGGATGTGATTAGGACCAACAAACCTCTTTTATATTCCCTAAATCAAATCAAGCTCAAAATTAAGAAATAACATTAAAGAAATTTTGGTTTATTTTAAGTGGTTTTATTTAGTATGATAGTCCTTAAGAATTAATTGGAACGAATGAGATCATATGCTTATGTTTCTTTATCTCTTTCCAATCATGTTAAATGTTTCTTTCCATGTGTAATCATGCATTCTTTTCTTTTAAAATTAGCTAAATTAAATGATTTCTTTTATGTCTAATTACATGCATTGATTTAAATTAAATAGTTACGACTATTATTACTATTAAATCAAATGTTATTTTCAAAAGCCTATAAATCAATTATTATAAATGAAGTGATGTTAAATACAAGTATCTATAAGTTTTCATTTATTGATAATATAAGATATGTAATATGAAATTCCCTTTTTATTATCTTACATAGATTCACATAGGATTTACAAATGTATAGTTCATTTGAAAAGAACACAATATTTGTCTAATTCTATTCATATGCATCTCCATGTTAAGACTTAGGAAGAATTTCATGTCACATAAGTAAATCATACAATCAAACCAGATATTATTTCTTGCATGACTTCTCTTTCTTTTGGTTCTTTTGTACATTGACATGTATCTGAGAAAACTGGCATATTTGTCTGGACACCCCGGGGCTGCAAGGCTTTAAGTAGCCCTAAGTAGGTCTAGTACCTTACACCACTAGTGTAGAATAATTGTGTTACTCACTTAAAACTCTTATACATATGTATGTGTGATGTAGCCAATGAATAAGAATCATAATAAAATATAACTTTTGCATGGGTTTTCCTATCCTTGTAGTTGATTATACATCTATATCTTGAAAAGTGGTATATTAGTCTAGACACCCTGGGGCTATGAGGCTTTAAGTAGCCCTAAATAGGTCTTGTACCTTATGCCCTAGGTGTAGAACAATGGCATCATACTCACTTAAAACTTTTATACATGTGAATGTGTATCTAGCTAATGGATGAAAAAAGAAATCCCTCTTTTCTTCTAAAAAGGCATGCATTCATAATTCAATCAAATGAAACATTTAAATTCCAAATACACTTCTTTGTATTCATCATTCAAGTATGCTACAAATTTATGAATTGCATTTATAGGTATGCTTAGGATTTACTCATATGCATGATATACATGATGGAAAGAAATGAATAAACATGTGTTATGTGATAGTAATTCATCCAAATTAATCTTAAGATGTCTTTCTTATTGAATAGGGTCTTTTAGAGTGAACCTAAACTTTAGATTAATTGAAACATATAATAAGTCATTTACTAGAAGAAATTGATTAATTAACTTGCATTAGAAGTGACTTAAGGTAGGGATGAAAGAAAGATTCTCTCTCTTTCTTCTCTTTATAACACTTAGTTGTTAAGTGCAGACCATATGAAACAAAAGAAAACATTAAGTGAAATTTCCAAATCAACTAAATCACTTAAAGAGGAAATAACCCTTTATAAAGTAAATCCCTCACACTTAGCAAATTAAAACTCTAAAGCCTAGTTAGGACATACCACACAAGCTTTAATGCACACACATTTGAATAAGCCCCACTTCTAGCTTTATGTTAAAACGGTGCATGGTTTGATGTATGCTTATTTTGTGATGTATCGTTGTAGACTGGATGTTAAGATGTATGTGTGTAGTCTAGATGTTGGGCCGATATTAACCTAATTATGCTTTTTGTAGGGGGTTTTACTTAAGGGACCATTAAATAAAAATATAAATGTTTTTGTTGTGCAGGTTGCTTAGCTCCTAAGTATAACCCAAGTTAGCACAGGTGGGCTTGGTTACCCATGTGTGGGGTGCTAAGTCCAAATAATTCATATAACTGCTTCGGTTGTATGGTGTGTTTAGCTAACATTTGTTTTACATGTGTAGCTAGATTTACTTTCCTTCTTTTAATATAATTTTACATTAGGATTAGGATGATTGTTATGGGGGATTAGGATGAGCATTGGTTATAAGACCGAGTCTTATGTACCATGTGTTGCCTTTGGAGCAACCACATCCAAATTAAGCCAAAATAAAGAGAGAAATGGAGCAAATCAAGTGAAGGAATGAAAGATGAAGAAATGAAGAAGGAAGAATGAAGAATGCAGACCCCTATAGCACTTCTAATTCTTAATTATAATTGTTCTTTTGCAATCCAGGTTGTATAAGGGTAGAGCTCGGCTACCCACATTTCTTTTCAGGTTGTACAGTGGCACCCGACCGCATCGACCTTTTATTCTTTTGTGATAGCTTTATAAAATTGTTTGATGATTTGTTTAGCTTGTTTATTAGAAAAAGCATGCCTTTTTATAGTTTGTTTATGATTGGTGATTGTTGTATGGCCTGGATATGATTAGGCTCTTAGGATAAAAATAAATTTTATATCCCATTAAACAACTCATAACTAAACTTTTAAAATAACTCATAACCTCATATAAAAGCTTAGGTATTAAATCAAAATAATAAACTATTTAGCAACCCCTTAGTTGGATATTGTATGTTTATCATCATGCATAAGCATCTTATTTCACTCTTATTAAGAGAGGGTTTCCATCTTTGCCAGATAGAATAGGCTTAACCTTTGAGAGCCTATGATGGAAGAACACCTCTTTCTCTCTTGAGTTGGCCCATAATCAACTTCTAAAGCATTAAGGCATACAAAAGCCCATAGCCTGTGTCAAAATAACGAGTCCCAAATTAAATAAAATTTGATAAAAATTTGCATTAAATTAAGTCATTATTCATACCCCTCATCCTCTTGTCCCTTAGGGAGTGGGTTTAAGGACTTAGTTTCTTTCCTAAATAATAATAACTTAGCTATCTTGTAAAAGTATATGACTTGCCTACAAGGATTTAAAGTGTAGGAGGAGTTAGCTAGCTGCCACTCCAGGTGGTAATAAGTCTAGTAGTTAGGTGATTTACTCTCTCTTGTGGAGGTAAACCATATAGCCACTTTTGCCTTAGATTTAGGTCATGCTTTAGCCTTCACCAAAGCTCCCTAGATTTAGGATCTGAGATTTTTATTTCCCTTTGTGGGCTACAAGCATAAATTCTCACCTCTTAGGCATTTTCACAATCTTGTATTGTGGAATTATAAGTCTTAGATTTCTAATAAAATTTTAACTCAAATAAATAAATCTCCTCAATTTCAAATATATAAAGCCCAACCATTGGATAGACTGGAGTTCTTACTAGGCTTCCTAGTATCATGAGCACTCCCTACTCATCTCCTTTGGTTTCAATAATAACTCTTCTCTTTTTGATCCATCCCACTTGATCTTCTAAAACACAGCCAATTTATTGATAGTCTTATCTTTGAATTCTTTGGAGACAACAATCACCTACTTTAATCTAGAGTATTAAGAGATTTACTTTTCTTAAGATGTAATTAACTATGGAGGATTGCTTCATTGAGAAACTTAACGAACCCGGTCTAAATAAACCCTGCTTTACTTTTCCATATAAAGTAGGGGAAAATTCTCTAGTATATTTGAAGACCCATCATGCCTTAGGAGTCCTCATTAGGTGATTAGGTCCACCATAGGGTAGTGCTTTCTATCTTTCGAGATAGTACACTATTCCTTGATGTCATACCCAATCACCTTAACAAGTATATCCTCAGATCTGTGTAGTGTCACCTCACATATACACACACAAATGAATCCCAAAATAAACACCATAGATTTTTCTAGCGACTCTGCTGGGGACCATCATTCCTCTCTCCATCTCTAGTAGACAATTATTGTCTCCAAGCATCGATAATGGACTTGCATTTTATGTGAGTTTGAGATTATTTTTCCTTTCTTTTGCACTTAGCTTATTTCATTCTTAAGCAAAATTAGCCAACATTCTCTAAGTTTTAGGACCTCACTTCATGTAAGTCTTGAAACCCCTATTGGGCTCTCCAATAAGTGGAAAAAAAATTTATCAATGAAGGAAGAGATAAAATAGAACCTCCTTACCAATAGCTTGGTGAGGCAAAGTTCATCACAAAATTTAAGAAAATAAATTCTTTCACAAAATGACACTTTCTAAAAATACATTTTTTAAAAAAATAGCCACCTTCATTCAACATACTCAAATTTGTTGAATAGAGATTCTATTTTCAAATCATAACATATAATTGGAACTCCACTCAACATATTTCACATATACTAGAGTTGAAGTTTCTCTCTTTTCAAAATTAAGAAATCACATACATGGCATCAAAAGATATCATTGAAATCTATTTAGCATACTTAAGATTTGTTAAATGAATTTCACCTCTATTTTGGAACTTTTATCAAACAAAGAATTCCCCTCTCTTTTTAGAAAGAAAGAGAGCACATCAAATACATTTGATTCTCACTTAGCATATCAAAGTTGTTATGTGAGAATCTCATTTTTCATGTGCATTTGATTCCCACTTAACATGTCAAGATTGTTAAATTCATGTCACATTTGATTCCCACTTAACATATCAGAGTTGCTAAGTGAGAGTCTTATTTTCATAAATCTTATTTGTTTCCACTTAGCATATCAAATTTGTTAAGTGCGAATCTCACTTTCATATACATTTGATTCCCACTTAACATATTAAAATTGTTACGTTGGAATCTCATTTCCATGGCACATTTTACTTTCACTTAACATATCAAACTTACTAAGTGAGAGTCTTATTTTCATAAATCATATTTGATTCCACTTAACATACCAAATTTATTAAGTAAGAATCTCATTTTCATGACATATTTGACTCCCCACTTAACATACCAAATTTATTAAGTGAGGGCCTCATTTTCATTTCACATTTGACCTCCACTTAACATAACAAAATTGTTAAGTGGGAGTCCCATTCGCAAAACATAAATCACATAACATTTGGGCTTTCACTTAACATACCAAATTTGTTAAGTGAGAGTCTCATTTTCAAAGAAAAGCAAAATATGCATCAATCACATTTGGTTTTCATTTAAAATATAAAATTTGTTAAGTGGAAGTCCTATTTTCAAACACAAATCAAACACATGTGGCTTCTACTTGTCATATCAAAGTTGTTAAGTAAGAAGCCTCATTTTTAAATCTATATTTCACAGATCACAAGCAAAGACATTCTACAAAAAAATAAAAAAAATAAAAAAACAATAAACACACACAACCTCTTCTTAGCATGCCCAAATTTGCTAAGTAAAGGATCATTCAAATCATCAATAATTTTCAAACAAGATACACAAAACACAAATATCTCCAAAAATTTCACCTCAAATTTTAGAACCCCACCCAACCTACCTAAATTAGTTGAGTATGGGTTCTAAATCAAAATCAAATGGCAAAGACTCTCCTCATCATATCAAAATCTCTCCACTGAACCCCACTTAACATGTTTAAATTGTTGAGTGTGGGTTCAAGACTCCAAATTTTTTTGATTCCCTTGGGACAAATACTAAAGTAGAAATATGACTCATATTACATTTCAACACATGCAAAGATACAACTCACCGGTCATGGTCTTTACACATGGCTTCACAGAAGTTCATTTTCACTTTCCCCTTCTGGATGGATTTCGCCTTGGATCAGGCCAGCCTCCCCGAGATCGACTCCACCCACATGGTTTTCTTTGGTTAAGGATTCGAGGGAGCATGTGTTACTTGTGAGGGGGCAAACCTCACCACTATCAGTTGAGATGAGGTGGCTGGGCAGAAGCCAGTCATTTGCATAGACATGCCCTCTAATTCTGAGTACCCTCATTAAAAGGAAATCCGCAGTGGTTCCCATGCTCCGTTCTGAGATAGTTTCAACACCTGCCCATCCAGTTATCCCTAGCATTGCTCCAACGAGAGTTACTACCTACTCTTTGGTTACATCAAAGGGGAAGGCTGTCTTAGCTTCTGAGATAGTCTCCTTCAATTTTGAGGTAGGTATTTGTTCCCACTCTACCTTGTTCACTCATACTCAATGCCATAATAAAAATCAAAAGATTAAGTGAGAGCATGAGCAAGCAACCAGAGAGCTTGTGGCTGCATCACATATAGCTGAGGAGGGTTCTCCCTAAGAGGTCTCTCCACTTCCAACCAACAACAAGTTCCACCCCCTCTCGGCATTGGATGGAGAGGAAGATTACCGGAGGATTGCTGCTTCTCCTCCACCTTCACCATACTATGAGACACTATGCCATGATTTGTACTATCCTATGCCAGGTTGGCAAAGCACACGGATGCTGGAAGTCTGGTATGTTATTTGATTTATGATCATTGATCCCTAGGAGTGCTAGGGGTCACATCCATAAGGAGAGAGCCATGGAGGCTCGAGCATCTTTTCAGGAAGATAGGAGAGAATGATGGAGGTATGCTAGACAAGGCTCCTCCTCGATGGATTTTCTGATCTCCGTCGGGCCAATCATTCGAAGGATTGTCCCAAAGCTACACGCCATGGGAGATCTCCCGTTGAGGGATAGTTGGTGTTGCCTTCACACCACTCCCCTCGTCATCCACCATCACCCGTACAACTACCAACATCTGCCACTCCCACCAACATCTAAAAGCCCCCATCTAAGGATAGATTAGCCCCTTTTGTGATCTGGTTACGGCCAAGGGATCCCACTCCATCTACTCCACCGATTGAGGTGAGGATGAGTTCTCCAACTTGACCTCCTACTTTAGTATTGGTGAAGGAGTGGTGACCCCGTAGTGTTGTGGTCGCACCACCACCACCACCACCATTAGAGCTAGTAGCAGCGACAGTTGTAGAGGGTGAAGGTGATAGTTTTATAGTTTCCATGGAAATAGATCTCCGTAGGGACATTACTCTATCGATGAGAAGTCATGAGCATATCTCTTCTAGTGAGCATGACCCATCCAGAGCTAGCACTCTAGTGGCAGGCAATGTTAGGTGTATTTCGGTTAGTGATCATAGTCCCTCTACCAGTCAACCTCGAGTATTTGTGTTGGCACGATTAGATCATTCCTTGGATGAGATCATAGCCGCTTACTTTGTCGAGAGGAGGGAACTCTTAGTTAGTGATCACATAGATTCTGAGGATGAGCTGGTAGCATTTGATCCCGATGAGGATGACCTTCTTGAGGATTCGATCGTGGTTCATATGGTCGATACTAGGAGCTCCCTCCATAGAGATAAGCATAGTCAAGAAGGTATTACGGTTGAGGAAGATGATGCCATCCATTAAACCCAACACCTCCGTCAACAGCTTAAATAAAAGGATGATCAGATCAACCGGATGGAGAAGAGGATGGAAGACTTGTTAGCAATCCTCCATGCACTTCAAAATCAGGCCTCAGTCCCACAGCATATACTAATAAAGATATATCAAGCAGATCAAGACAGTGGTAGCTTGCATAGGAAGGTGGTGGACATCACCTCCATGTAAGAGAAGGATATCAAGCAGTTAGTGGAACAACAGGTGAAGGATGTGTTGACACAAGCCTGAGGTGGTTCATTTTTTCTAAAGGGTAGACCATACCTACATGAATTTAATATTGTCCAATATCCTAATGGTTTTGTACCTCCTTCCTTCAAAATCTTTGATGGCAGTGGGAACCCTCGCCAGCACATTGCACACTTCAGAGCCGGTTGTTGCAACACCAAAGGTAGTGATGCCCTTCTATTCAGATTATTTGTTAGCAGTTTAGTGGGTGTTGCATTTGATTGGTATGCCAAACTACCCAATGGTTCAGTAAAGATATTTGTTGAGGTGGAGCACCTCTTCATCAAGAGGTTTCTTTGAGCTCGACAAAGAAGGTGACCTATGACCAAACAAAATCCAAATGAGTCCCTTATTGATTACATTCTCAGGTGGAGAAACCTGAGTATGAAATGCAAACCACAGCTATCTGAACATCACGCCATTGAGATTCTCTTGAAGAGTATCCATGGCCCGATCACATTCATACTTAAGGGGTTTATAATCAAAACCTTCGAGAAAATAATTAACAAGGCGGCTAGTCTACAAGAGGAAGCCAGACAGCTGCCTTTCCATGACCAGTCAACCAAGTCCAAACCTCCGAAGGCATTTGAGAAGAAGCCATTGGCAGTCACAGTAGTTGATAAGGGGAAGTAGCTGGTTAGGGTTCAGTTAGACAAGCCTCGAGCTTAGTAATCTCCTCTACCACCTCCTTTGCCACCACCTCGGTCGTCATATCGGCCACCTCAGTTTCCACAGTGGCCTCCACTACCGCCTCCTTAGTAGTATCCTCAACATTATTCTCATCAACATCATTAGTAGCAATATTCCTATCCACCACTAGGTAGCCATCATTTACCTACTCTTATCGACAAATTGAATAAACCTTATTCATTCCAGAGGGAGGTAGTCAAAAAAATCTTTAAGAACCTCTTAAAGAAGCTTGATTTCTAATTTTCAAATCCTAGGAGGCCATAGGAAGTGGGCAAGAGTCACGATCCAAACTATTGCCCCTACTATTGCATGATAGGGCATGTCTTAGAAGATTGCTTTACCTTTAAGGATTGGCTTGAGCATAGCTACAAGTCGGGTGCCATTATCATTCTTAAGGAATATCGACTAGAACAACCCTTTAGTTTTGTTAGGATAATCCTTGGGGATACACGCAATCTTCTTAAGACAGAGGAAGGTTGGGATATCTCCCTATCCCGAATCTCTAAGAAATTTATTTGTAAGATCAGAAAGTTACCCTTATAGGTGCCTGAAGCAGCTCAAACCTCTAACTCTAAAGAAGGTTTTCAAGTTGCTAAGGACAATTTGAGGGAGGTAAAAGCCCAGCAGTGGTAGCGATAACCTCCACTTGCCCGGGATAGCATTGTAGCACAACCACCAGTCGACACTCCTTCCACGATTCTTAGTTCCTCCGACTCTTCTTCTAGCGATCATATTATATCGAGGGAAGGGGTGCCAAATCCTCACTCCTTACTTTGCTTGATTTCTATTTTGTACTTCATCCAAATTTAAATCAATTAAAGTGATTTGATTATCATGTCACTGATCTTCAGATTTTATTCCTTTAGAAAACACTCCAAGTCTAATTAATAATAATAACTCTTATTTTGATCATTCCTCTTCTGACTTAGAAATGGATTTTTCATTGTTAAATCATTCAGGTTCTCCCATTGAGATTGATTTGGAATCATTTGACTCTGATGATCTCATAGGAGAAGCTATAGGTGAACCTAATGAGTAGGTAGAACTTTTCACTAAACTATCTCATGAAGTCACTGAAGTCAACCTCCATATTGGCAAAGTTCTACCTCATAGGATAGCACCTCAAGATAAGGGTAAACAAGTCATTGGTTCAAGTGATCAAGAAGCCCCTCCACAGGATGCTCCACCTATGGATATGCTTGTGGAGGACCAGCCCTGAGTTGACTGCAATGTCCTCGCTCACCTGAGAAAATTACCAGCTAAACTAAGCATATATAATGCCCTTGTCTTATCCAAAGAGATGAGGGAGTCATTGATCAAAGATCTTCTTGATCTAGAAATATGCTTAGCTCAACTGATCGCTATTGGAGAGGAGACATTTTATTCAAGAGAAGCCTGTGGAGTTACATTCACTGATGAAAACCTTCTTTTGGGAACAACAAAGCATAACTGTCCCCTCTACATCACAGTGGACAAGGGCAGATTTAGACTCTCCAGGGTGTTAGTTGATCCAGGTACATCAGTGAACATTATGAGTTTAAAGACCCTTGCCAACTTGATTGATATCTCCAAACTCTGAGGAGATCAAATGATGTTGAGAGGATTCAATGAGCATGGAGAGAGGACTTTAGGCTCTATAGTATTTCCATTGAAGATAGATGACTGGAAGACAGAAACCAAGCTCTTCATAATTGATTCAGATACATCTTTCACTACTTTGCTTGGTAGGCCTTGGATATATGGGAACAATATGGTTCCATCCTCTTTACATCAGTGCATCAAATTTTGAAGGGGTGGAATCGAGTATTGTGTCAAAGGAGACTTGAAGCCATTCTTAGTTAGAGAGGTCGAGATATATGAGGATGCATCCTACTATCTTTCTCTGAATCAAAAAGTCTATTCTCATGAACTTGGTGAAAGATCAAAAAATAAAAGAAAAAGAAATAAAAGAACAATAAGAAAAGAAAAATAAAAATAAAAAGAAAAAGAAAAGAAAAAAAATTGAAAATCTAAGTGAGCGAGAATCAGACACCGAGGAAAAAGTAGAGTCAAACATTGGATTCCATCCACAATTCATTCCTCTATATGAACACATGGGTAGGATGACTTGACCCCCACTAGGTAGAAAAAGAGGCAGATCTAAAGACAGTTCTAATGGTGGAAGACCCCCTCCCTATTGGCCACCTAATAGGAGCTATGTTCTGACTTACAAGAGTACCCCCGCTATCCACATAGACTTAGAATCCAGTTTGGAGGATGAGATTCATGTGGTTAGCATGTCGACCAACCCCTCTCAGTGGGTCCCTTCGGAGGTGACATTCGAGCCAGACAACAATGAAGACCAAGCCTCCAAGCAAAGCATGAATGTATCTAAATCACTATTATGTAGAACAGTTAGGCAACAGTTGGAAACCTTACCTCTAACCTCACTTTCTTCCCAGAAAGTTAAAGTTTATTACTTAAGCAGGCCCCCAAGTCATCCATAGATGTCAAGATAAAGAGATTTTTGTTGGGAGCATCATCCTCAAGTGAAGAAGTCGATGTAGAACTTGAGGATAATTCATATAAAGATTTAATACAATTACCTTTTGATTGGTATTCACCTTATGTTCTTTACTTAGCAAAGAAGGGATTAATCCCACATACTTAGTCTAAACATATGTTAGATTACTTTAAAAGTTTATGGCACAACCAAAGCAGATATTCTCAATCAAGATCGTGATAGGATTCAGTATAGTGGGTCCAATCGATGATGACAACCATTGCATAGTCATCACCACTCATTTGGGGTCTGATAGGTTCTTCTCAAATCATGCTAACTCTTATGAGGAGGTATGTTTAGAAACTTATGAAATGAGCACAATCGAGATGCTCCACCAGAGTTTGAAGAAGATATTAGATCAACCATCGATGAGCTCAAATAAATCAACTTGGGAATCGAACATAATCCACTTCCGACATACATCAGTTCCTTATTGAATGAAGAAGAAACCAATGACTTAGTTAGATTATTAGCTGAGTTTAAGGACTGCTTCGTATGGAATTATAAACAAATGCCTGATTTGTCTTTGAACATAGCATTCCACAAACTAGTAAAAGAACCTAATGCTAACCCTATCAAGCAAGCTCCTAGACACATGCAATTAGACATTGAACAGTAGGTCACTTTTGAAATCAAGAAATTAATCGATGCTAGCTTTATCAGGGAAGAAAAATATCTTACCTGGTTGGCTAGTGTCGTTCCAATTAAGAAAAAGAATGGCCAAATTCGCATATGCATTAATTTTAGGGATCTAAATAAGGCATGTACTAAAGATGAATTTTTCCTTCCTATAGCAGAATTGATGGTGGACATTGCCTCATCTCATACAGTATTCTCCTTTATGGATGGATCATCTATCTATAACCAAATCAAGATGACCTCCGAGGATGAAAGAAACACTACTTCTTGAACTCCGATTAGAATCTATTATTATAAGGTCATGCCTTTTGGACTTACAAATGCTGGTGCTACATACTAGCTGGCCATGACTTAGATCTTCAACAAACTCATTCATCATCAAGTTTAATGTTATGTTGATGATCTAGTTATCAAGAGCAAAGAAAAGTTAGACCATCTCTTCGACTTGAGAGTAGTTTTTGAATGGTTAAGAATATATAACCTCAAAATGAATTCCCTGAAGTCTGCATTTGGGGTAGCTTCATAGAAATTCCTTGGGTTTTTTTGTTGACATAGGAATATGATCAAAGAAGATCAAGGCTATCTTAGAAATGTCAAAAAGTCTAACTCAACTCGGATCATTCCAAGGCGGTTTTCTAAGATGCTTCATTTCCAACTTATCGAGAAGGTGCCAACCATTCGGCACTTGTCAAAAGGATGCCAAGTTCAAGTGGGATGATAAGTGTCGATACCTTGAAGAGATCAAGCACTACTAATGGCATAGGTCTAGAAGCCCTATCCCAGCAAGCCATGATACCCTCTACATTAGATGACTCCCTTGGTGCTTTGTTGGATCAAACCAATGACGAAGGGGAAAGAAAATGCTCTCTACTACCTCAATCATCATCTAATCCCTGCAGAGGCAAACTACCCACCTATTGAAAGCATTACCTAGCTTTAATCTTTGCAACCCAAAAGCTATGGAACTACATGCTTTGTCATAATGTGAATCTAATCTCTAGAATCAATCCACTACAATATCTCATGACACTACTGACGCTATCCAGATGATTGGCATGTTAGTCCATAATTTTGTCATAGTTTAACATCACATTCATACCCTTCAATGTGGTGAAAGGGCAGGCACTAGCATATTTCTTAGCAGTACACCCACTTCCTACTGATTCTCCGCTTAGTGATGACCTTCGTAATGAACAAATCATGAACTTAAGGGACACTAGCATTCACCATTGGGAGATGTATTTTGATGGTGTGACTTCCTTTCAAATTGAGAAGAACCACGATCTACTCTCCCAGGGAAGGCAGGGGTAGGAATAGTTCTCTTAGCTCTGGACCGTGATGTAATGAGATTTTCATATCATCTGTCCAATCCAAGTACAAACAATCAAGCCAAATATGAGGCTCTGATTGTCGATCTGGAGTTAGTCATTATACTATGCATCTAGAACATCAACATCTTCAGGGATTCTTAGCTCATCATCAACCAAATAGATGGGTCTTACAATGTTTTAAGGCCTAAGCTCCATCATTATCACAAGTATACCATGGGGTTTTTGGCTCAAATCCTAGAGGTCACTATCTATAAGATTCCACAAGGAGATAATTCTGTAGATGCATTGGCCAAACTCACCAAGGAATTAGCATGTCCAGAAGATGAGTCCATTCCAATAAGGGTCCAAATAGACAAGTCTTATCCCTTGTTGATGCTGAACTCATCGAGAGACTCTCTCTTGAAGGGGAGATTGTCATTTCTAAAAAGAAAAAGGAGTCAGTTTGGAGGCAACCATACATTGATTATCTAAATATAGGAAAATTACCTCAAGAGAAATCACTAGCACACCAGGTAAAGTAGAGAGCCATTTCCTATGCTCTGGTGGAGCACTGTATGGGTCTTTCATATGTGGTTATCTTTGCGGACAAACATGAAGCCCATAGGATCATGACCGAGGTACACTCAGAATTATGTGGAGTCAATCTGATCCAAAGATAAAATCCAAGATCAAAAGACTATGATACTACTGGCCTTCGATGATCACAGACTACAGGGACATAGCTAGGAGATGCCACCAATGTCAGGTGCACGGTGTGGTCTTCTACTAACCACCCAATATTCTACATCCTACATTGGCCTCATGCCCATTTGAGTGTTGGGGTACCGACATAGTGGGTCTGATTGATCCTCCTTCTTCTAAGGGTCACCGGTTCATTCTAGATGCCACTGATTACTTTTCCAAGTGGGCAGAGGCAATCCCAATTAGAGAGGTCACAACTCAGCATGTGCTTTAGTTTTTCAAGAATCATATCGTATATAGGTTCGGGGTCTCTCAACAAATTATATCTAATAATGGTATTGCATTCAAGAGCACTAAAATCAAAAGCTTTTCCCGGAGACACATCATAGATTAGAGATACTCTACCATCTACTACCCGAGGGAAAATGGTCTAGCAGAAGTATTCAACAAAACTCTCATCCAAATATTAAAGAAGACACTCGAAGACAACAAGCGATAATGGTTAGCTAAAGCCTTCTGGGCTTACCGCATCACATATAGAACTCCAACTCAGTCTACCCCTTTCTCTTTAGTGTATGGGTCTGAAGCCGTTCTACCATTAGAAGTACAACTCACATCATTAAGGATGACTGTGGGTAGGAAGATTACTACATAGTAGAACTCCATGTTGCGGTTAGAAGAGCTCGAAGGATTATAGGAGAGACGCCTCTGGGCATGCTAGAACCTCGAGTTATTCAAAGCCAAAATGATTCAAGCTCATAACAAGTTGGTCCATCCTAAAGCCTTTGAAGTAGGAGAGCTTATTTTAGTTCTTAGGAGACCAATTATTGTCTGTCGAAAGATGGGAGGTAAGTTTAAACCAACTTGGAAATGCCCCTTTGCCATACAAAAGGCCTACCAAATAAGAGCTTATCAGCTTATAAATTATAAGGGAGAGCGCCTGATGCTTCCAATCAATGGGCTCTACTTAAAGAAATATTATCCATAAAATCTTGTCTGAAAATAATCATCAATAAAACATCCTTTTCATATCAAATTTCATCTCGTATGTGTTAGAAATTTCTTTCGCTTGCGAATCTACCATAACATGTTTAGGGTAGGTGTAAAAGAACCCAAGAGGCATCCTATCCTTCATCAACACAAACACAAACTACAAACGATCCTCCAGTGCTATTAGGTTAGGTGTAAGAGAACCTAAGAGGCATCCTATTTTGATTAGTACAACTAAGTTAGGTGTAAGAGAACCCAGGCATCATCCTTTCTTGGTGGAGTCATAATTGCCCCTATGGCACCATTTCATCGATTCTTCTATGTCTTTAGGGTAGGTGTAAGAGAACCCAAGCGGCATCCTATTCCCTCTTTCACAACACAAATGCATGTCTTTTGTCTCAAGCTATTTTGATGTGGGAGCAAGCCCCCATGACACTCACTCATTAGCTGCTCTAGGTTAGCCGATATGCTGCATTATTAGTATGTCGTGGCCACTTATGCAGGATGTGAGTCCCATGCTTTCTTCTTTACGACCATTTACAATCAATGAGTGCCTTGTTATTAGTTTGGTAGGCCTTCTTGCGCCGATGCTACCTCATGTTGACTTCTCTTAAGAAGATGTAAGCCTACATGCTTTCTTCTTGAACTAGCTATCATGCACTGACTAGGTTGAGTATATCTGAGGTTTAGGATAAGTCCCCCAGTGGCTCCTTTCCTCTTGACTACTTCAGGCTTAGGTTTTGTTATTACACAGGACTCCTCACTTAATAGTCACCCTAGGTTGGATAGCCCCTATCGAGCCAACGACAAACTATTTTGGTGACCAGTTCTGCTTTAACGAGATGTAAGTCTGCATGCCTTCTTTCTAGACTGATTGTCGCAAACCGATGGGCACCTTAGGTTGGTTGGTTTCCATCTGACCCACCCAGTGGATACACCACTCTTGGCAGATGTGAGTCCCCGCGCTTTCTCCTTGAGTTGGCCACCGTATACCTACAGGCTTTCTTTGATAGGGTTTTGGATAATGCCCCTAGCGGCACCTATCCTGTGGGCACTCTATTTGGATCACATCCTTAGCAACCCCATTTAGACACTACCCTGGTTACTCTTGGATTGGACAGTTCCCCTTTCCTAGAAGCCACCCCTGTGGTTAGAGAATTTGTCTTATGGATATTCAGATTTTCCCTTAGTCCAGTGAGTTTGAGATAGGACTAGGCTGGTATGAGCTCCTTCTTAGTGTGGTCCCTCAAACAACAATAGGATCTATGCAAACATAAAACAAACAAAATATATCTTCACCTATGGATTAGGAAGTCAATCCCCCACTGGCCCTTTTCCCAAACAGACATCCTATCTTTAGGGTAGTGTCAGCAAAACTCCCTATAGGAATTGCCTGACTACTTTGAGTTGAGATAAGTCCTTGTGTCGGCACTCTCTCAGTAGTCTCCCTTATGTTGGCTTCAACTTGTTGTGCTACCAACAAGTCACCCCAACGATCATCTCTGCTTTGAAAGATATAAGCCCATTACACATTCTTTCTAGCACGATCGTTGCGCACTGACGGGCAGCCTTAGGTCGGGTTCGATTTGTTACATCCAACAGATCACCAGAGCGATTGTCCTTTGCTTTTAGATATATAAGTCTGCGCCTTCTCTCCCTAAATATTTATTTTACTTGAAAGGAAACTCCCCTCGGATAGTTCTACCATGTAGTGGACTACCCTTTGGGTTGTCGAGATGCGAAGGCCGACATTGCTTCTTGGTGGTACATTCATAAAATCGATAGGGTTCATCTCAAAATTTAAACTTAAAATAAACAATCAACCAACTTCTCCCTAGTGAGACATCAATCATCTCATCCCAACCTCCCCTGTGGAGTCAATTAAATCCAATCCGAACTTGCATTCCCCAACAAGTGCACCCTCAAAAGAGATCTCATCAAATTCTTATCCTTAGTGGATAACCTGAACCCACTTCCCTAGTGGAAGGTTCATGCATCTATCCTTGCTGAGTTATACATTATAATCTTTAGATGATACTCTACCCAAATCATATCTTGCATCCAAGTCCAAACCCCTAATTTCTATTCGATAACCTGAACTTGCTTCCCTAGTGGAAGGTTCACATGTTTGATCCCTTAGTGGATTCTCCCTTCCTCTCTTATGCCCTTGGCATAAGTTGAGTTGCATTGCACAAAGATCTTGATTTATTCTACATCTCAGGTTTAGGAGCATATCATTTTAGTTAGTGTTTGCGATTCTTTCAAAGTTATTGATCGTCTCAGTTAACACCAATATGTGCGGTGTGCCTTGTCAATCACACCACACCTATTGGGCGCCCTTTGTTGACTTCACTTTTGGAGTGAGATCTCAACTTCCTTATCATAGATCTAGGACTCTTATAGACACTAAGAGTTCCTTAGTCTTAAGACACTTCTAGTGATTAGGTGAACACTTAACCTAACCCTAGAGAGTTAGAAGAGTTAGGCATAAGAAGAGGTTGTGCCTTAGGGATTTAGGAGGATATGTCTACCCTATAGCCTAAACCCAATCCATGCTTCCTTCTTTCAAACCAAACCTTAAATTCAAATTCAAATTCCAAAACCCAAATCATAAATCAATTCCAAATAAAGTGATTGAAACACATGTAAGAATTCAAATCCCAAACTTTTTTTCTAAACCCTTTGATTTGATCTTATGGACTTAGCCCTAACTAAATTCTAAATCAACCCTAAGTTCAAGTGATTTTCTCATGAAATCATTTATATCCTCATTTATATTCCAAATATAAATGGAATATAAATTCAAATAGCCAAATTAAATCAAATCTAATATCCAATTTATACCCAAGCCAATTCCTTGAACTTGGTCAAATCCTATCTAAATCAAATCAAAACCCATGGAATTCTTCATGATTCAATCATTCCTTCAATCATTGTCCCAAATATAAACATGAACTATAATTATCAAACCAAATCCAAGATAACTCAAATTTAACCCAAGTTAGTCCTTTTTGACTTGAAATGTCATATGAACCAAAATCCATATGGATTCAAATCACTTACAATTGAATTTATATTTCTACCTCAAACCCATTTATCAATATAACAAAACCTGAATCAAGCCATGATCAAACCAATTAACCCATTTTGGTCCACTTGACCCAAAGTGACCTAAAAGACCTTTTTGAGCTAAGTTCTAATTCAACCCAAATTAGATTGAACCAAGCCCATCCAAACCTCATATCATGATCAACAATCATCCTAGGTTAGTCAATTATCTTAAATTGGGTCAAATTAGGTCAAACCTAGCCATTGACCAAGTCAATATTTAGCCCAAATGAAAGCCAAATTAGCCAAAATCCACTAAATGCCAAATTGGTTGAAACCATTGATTCAAGCCCATTCATAATCAATGATTGAACATGACCAAACCCATACTTGAGTCAAATCAAGCCTAATTGTCAATTTGACCCAAGTTGTCCTAAATTAGCCTAAAGAGCTAAAATAGGTGAAATCACAATCCAACCCAAATTGATTGCAACCAATGGCTCAAGTTCATTCCAAATCACTTACTGAACTTGACCAAAGCCATAATTGAGCCAAGTTGACCAATTAGTCAACTTGACCAAACTTAGCCCAAATTGACCTAAAGGGTCAAATTAGCTAAAATCCAAATTAATTTCAATTTGAACCAAACCAAAGCCTATAATCATTTTCAATTAGCCAATTGAACTTGACTCAACACCTAACCTAACCTAATTTGGTCAAATTGGTCAACTTGACCCATTTGACCTATATGAACCCAAATGAGCCATAATCAAATCCAAATCAAATTGAACTAAACCAATGACACCAATACACTCCAATTGGTCATGTGAACTTGTCCCAACCCTTGGTTTGATCCAATTTGATCAATTGGTCAACTTGACCTAACCTAACCCAATTTCACCTAAGTAGGTCAAATCAAGCCAAAGCAAACTAAATAAACTCCAAACCACTTGAAATTTGGGCTAACCCACTTTTGACCCATCCCAAATCTGTCCAAATCAAACTCATAGCAAAATTACCATTTTGCCATTAAGTTTAGGGCATCCCATGAGATAAGACACGTGCACATTGGGTCATTCTCTGCCCTAGCCACTTGGCACCCAATCATAGGTCCACTTAGGCTTTTAGGACCATGGCTGACCTGACCCAAAGGTGGTTGGGTCAGCCATTATTGATGGGGAGATGAAATCACCTCCCCATCCCCATTGGAACTTTCCAAACCACCAAGGACATGCACTATCTCCCTTAGTAGCCACCTCCACACCCTCACCCAACCAAACCAAGCTGCATCATCCACCCAAGGACCTCCACCACCCTCTGAAATGGCTAATTCATCAAGAAAAATCCAAAATAGCCATGGCCATCCAATCCAAGGAATGTGGGGGTATACCCCCATCATTCTCACTCAAATTCACAGGGACACACTCGATTCAACCCTAGAAGCCACAGAGAGGAATCCCAGATTTCCAAGGTTTCCCAAGCTCCCCAAAACTGCCAATCTCGATTTTACGCAAAACCGAAATAAGGGAGGCCACCTTCGATTCCCATTTGCTCAAACCTCCATCAAAGTATAATTAACTTTGCACACACCTTCCTTGGAGCTAAACGAGTGAGAATGAATCTTTCCCCAAGCTTCATGATGACCGAAGGGTAGAATTCAATTAAGACTGATAGCATACGCCTACTAGATTGATCTTCCAAGTAAACTACACCAAATCAAAGCTTGTGTAGCTCAACAGGGCTTCATTTCTGCCAAACGATGCTTCCTCAATCATTAGAACTATCGGTGCCAAGCTCCGGTGAGGTATGCCATTGAAATTGATCCTTGAATGAAAATAGCTTGGTCTTTTATGAAAGAAATTTCAATATCATGCGATTTCCACAGTTAGATTTGCTTGTTGTGCTTCCCCAAAGGTGTGGAATCATTTTCATGTCCATCCGAGCTCGGGTGAGCTCGGATCGATTGACCATTAATGGATGGTAGCCATCATTCGCTTCGGAGATAGATCATGGCCATCCATCCATGTGTCGAATGGACGGATAATCATGCATAGAACCCCTTATTCCTTCAAACGAGTTTAATCATGATATCGATCTAGTCGGGATCCATGGAAATATTATGCGCCGCCATTCGAGTCAGCCCTTGAATGTGACAACTTAAATAGCGAATCCTATCACGCCATGTAGAAAGCGCGCCGCATCAGTCGCCATGTGGCCCGACGGGATTAAGGCTGTAATTAGGGCTAAATAATTGATTCTTAATCCAAAAGCTTCCTAAATTCATAACTAATTCTAAAAAATCCAAAAAAATATAAACTTAGGCTCATTTTAAAGATATGTCATAGTAGAATCTAGAAAAATTATTATTAATTAATTTTGAATAATAGTTTTGGCTTAATTAAGGTTTAATTAAAAATGTAATTAGCCTAATTAATCCTTAATTAACCATCCAATTACTCCCAAACCTTTTGTGGGAGTTTAAAGGGAAGACCTCTGCCTCCCTTATTTTTCTAGGATTTTATTAGTTGCTTAATTGGGAAAATTAATTGATTAAATCTTAACCACTTTCCTAAGTTAATTAGTGATAATTAATCAAATGAATAGTAAATTAATCAATTAATTAAGCTTATTAACCTCTGTTAATGGTGATGAAGTCTAGGGAAATGGATTAGGACTCCCCCTTCTAATCTTGTCTTCAAGTCTTCTCCAATCCCTCTTAAATGATTAATTAATCAACATCCTTAATTAACTAATTAACAAGATTAATCAAAAAGAATCCAAACCATACCTTAATCATAATAAACTAATTGAAAGGATTTAAGGATTGAGACTTGGGCTCCCATCTTTGTCTCTTTTTCTAAGTCCATCTCATTTTGATTGATTAAGTTTAATTAAGATTTAATTAGTTAATTAATAAACTTAATTAATCTAATTGAACCTATTTTTCTAATCTAATCTTAGGTAGCTCTTTGGGTGTTCAATAACCCAAAGTGAGAGATGATGAAATTATTGTTAGCTCACATGTGTAAGAAAATCATAAAAGTAGTTAAGTGAGATCCCTTAAGCTAATTAACTATTAATCATGAGCCAATTGCTTTTATCATTTCTTAGATCATTACAAATTTACTTTTCATGTGGTTGCATATCATATTGGATCATTATTATTAATTAACTTAAGGTGATGTTATAATTAATTGGCTTAATTCATACCCTAACCTAATTAAACTATAAAATCAACTTAATTATCTCTTCATTAAACCAAAATAACTCACATATGGGGAATTGGATTAGGATTAGCAAACCTCTTTCACATTTCCTAAATCAAATCAAACTCAAAATTGAAAATATCATTTAAGAACTTTGGTTTATTTTAAGTAGCCTTATTTAGTATGATTTTCCTTAGGAATTAATTGGTATGAATGAGATCATGTGCTTATGTTTCTTTTTCTCTTTCCAATCATGTTAAATGTTGCTTTCCATATGTAATCATGCATTCATTCCTTTTAAAATTAGCTAAATGAAATGGTTTCTTTTATGTCAAATTGCATGTGTTAATTTAAATTAAAAATAGGTGTGGCTATTATTACTATTAAATCAAAAGTTATTTTTAAAAGCCCATAAACTAATTATAATAGATGGAGTGATGTTAATTACATGTATCTATAAGTTTGCATGTGTTGATAATATAAGGTATGCAATATGAAGCTCTCTTTTCTTATCTTATATGGATTTGCATGGGATTTATAAATGTATAGTTCATTTGAAAAGAACATAAAATTTGTCTAAATATACTCCTATGCATCTCCATGCTAAGACTTAGGAAGAATTTCATATCACATATGTAAATCAAAGAATCAAATCAAATATGACTTCTTACATGACTTCTCATTCTTTTGGTTCTTTTTGTACATTCACATGTATCTGAGAAAGGTAGTATATTAGTCTGGACACCCTGGGGCTATGAGGCTTTAAGTAGCCATAAGTAGGTCTTGTACCTTACGCCCCTGGTGCAGAACAATGTCATCGTACTCACTTAAAACTCTTATACATATGTATGTATGATGTGACCAAAGAATAAGAATCATAATCAAGTAAATTAAATACAACTTTTGCATGGGTTTTCTTATCCTTGTAGTTATTTATACATCTATATGTATCTAAGAAAAGTGGTATATTAGTGCACACCAGACTCTGAGGCTTTAAGTAGCCCTAAGTAGGTTGTACATACGTGTAGAATAATGATGTCGTACTCACTTAAAACTTTTATACATGTGAATGTGTACCTAGCTAATGGATGAAAAATCCCTCTTTTTTTATTAAAAAGACATGCATTCATAATTTAATCAAAAAAATATTTTAATTCCAAACATATTTCTTTGCATTCATCATTTAAGTGTGCTAAACATACATTGTATGTATAGGTATGCTTAGGATTTAATTATATTCATGATATACATGATGGAAAGAAATGAATAAATATGTGTTATGTGATAGTAATCCATTCTAATTAATCTTAAGATGCATTTCTTATTGAATAAGATCATTTAGAGTGAAACAAAATTTAGGATTGATTAAAACACATAATAAGCCATTCACTAAAAGAAATTGATTAATTAACTTGCTTTAGAAGTGACTTAAGGTAGGGATGAAAGAGTGATTCCCTCTCTTTCTTCTCTTTATAACACTTAGTTGTTAAGTGTAGACCATATGAAATAAAAGAAAACACTGAGAAAAATCTTCAAACCAATTAAATCACTTAAAGAGAAATCAACCATTTATAATTAAATCCCTCACACTTAGCGGATTACAACTCTAAAGCCTAGTTAGGACATACCACACAAGCTTTAACACACACACATTAGATTAAGTCACCACTTATAGCTTTAAGCAAAGATGGTGCATGATTTGATGTATGTTTTATTTTATGATGTATTATTTTAGATTGGATGTTACGGTGTATGTACGTAGTATGAATGTTAGGCCGATATTAGCATAATTATGCTTTTTACAGGGGGTTGTGCTTAAGGGGCCATTGTAATAAAAATATAAATCTTTTTTACTGCATAGGTTGCTTATCCCCTAAGCATAACCCAAGTTAGGACAGGTGGGCTTGGTTACCCATGTGTGAGGTGCTATGTCCAAATTATTCATATAACTGCTTGGGTTATATGATGTGTTTAGCAAACATTTATTTTATAGGTGTAGCCAGATTTACTTTTTTTTTCTTTTAATGTAATTTTATAGTAGGATTAGGATGAGTGTTATGGGGGATTAGGATGAGCATTAGTTATAAGACCAAGTCTTATGTACTATTTGATGCCTTCAGAGCAAGCACATCCAAATCAAGCCAAAAGGAGGAAAGAAATGGAGCAAATCAAATGAAAGATGAATAGATGAATAATGAAGAATGAAGACCCCCATAACATTCATCATTTGTAATTATAATTATTCTCTTGTAATTCAAGTTGTATAAGGGTAGAGCTCGGCTACCCATATTTCCTTTCAAGTTGTATGGCGGTACCTGACCACATCAGCCTTTTATTCTTTTTCCATAGTTTTATAAAATTATTTGATATTTTGTTTAGCTTGTGTATTAAAAAAAGCATGCCTTTTCATAGTTTTTTTATGATTGGTGATTGTTGTGTGGCTTGGATGCGATCAGGCTCCTAGGATAAAAATTAATCTTTCTACCCAAACTAGCAACTCATAACTAAACCTCTAAAATAACTCATAACCTCATATAAAAGGCTAAGCATTAAATCAAGATAGTAAAATATTTAGCAAACCCTTAGCTGGATATTGTATGTTTACTATCATGCATAATCATCTTATTTCACACTTGTTAACGGAGTGCTTCCATCTTTGCCAGATAGTAAGGGCTTAACCTTTGAGAGCCTATGATGGAATAACACCTCTTTCCCTTTTAATTTGGCCCATAATCAACTTCTCATGCATTTAGGCATACGGAATCCTATGACCTATGTCAAAATAAAGAGTCCCAAATTAAACAAAATTTAATAAATAGTTAGCATTAGATTAAGTCATTATTCATAAGTCCAGCAGCTGGGTAGTTTAGTCTTCCTTGTGGAGGTAAACAATATACCCATCTTTGCTTAGATTTAGGTCACACTTTAGTTCTTACTAAAGCTCCCTATAATTAAGATCTGAGGTAGTTGTTTCCTTCATGCTACAAGCATAAATCCTCACCTCCTAGGTATACCTACAATCCTGTGTTGTGGGATTATAAGTCTTAGTTATCTAATAAAATGTAAACTTTAATAAAATCAATCTCTTCAACTTCAAATATATAAAGCCCAATCATAGGATAGATTGGAGTGCTCACTAGGCTTCCTAGTATCATGAGTGCTCCCTACTCATCTCCTTTGGCTTCGATAATAACTCTTCCCTTTTGACCCATCCCACTTGATTTTCTAAAACACAACTAATTTATTGATAGTCCTATCTTTGAATTCTTTGGAGACAATAATCGCCTACGTTAATCGAGAGTATTCTTAAGGGATTCATTTTTTTAAAGATGTAATTAACTATGGGGGCTTGCCCCTATACATAACTTTAAAATCGGATCTAAATAAACCCTACTTTATTCATTCATGTAAAGTAGGAGAAAAATCTCTGGTATATTCGAAGACCCATCATGCCTTAGGAGTCCTTATTAGGTGATTAGGTCCACTGTAGGGTAGTGACTTCTATCTTTCAAGATAGTATACTATTCCTTAATATCATACCCGATCACCTTAATAAGTACATCTTTAGATCTGCATGGTGTCCCCCCCCCATACAAATAAATCTGAAAATAAACACTACAGTTGCTAAGAAGAAAGGATTGATGATATGAAAATATCAAAGTCCTGTCATCATAGAGGCTAGAGTTGCTCCTCCAAAGAGACCTCCTCTTACAACCCCAGAAAAATGTCAACCAATTCAAGCCTCGCACAGTGAGCATCGAGGCATAAAACTTGGACCATAGATCTAAGAATCCATCATCAAAAAGTCCCGACAAAAAAGGTAAGAAAATTTGGAGGCCAGAGCCTCGAAGTGAAACTGTCTTAAAGAAAGATAATGACGTGACATCTAGACTGTGCTCCCACAAAATCCACTCCTTATGCGCTACTTTTTGGAGCTGAAGCAGTCATGCTACTTGAAGTTAAACTACCTTCACTCTGAGTAACCATTCAACGCAGTTTCACTCAAGATGAGAATGCCAATCTGTGGATGAAAGAGCTTAATGCTTGAGAAATCTAGGCTCCAAGCTCAACAAAATTTAGAAGTCTATTGAGCGAGGACATCCAAAGGATTCGATCATACAATATATCCTCAAGCTTTTCAATAGGGAGAATTGGTCCTAGTGCTGAGAATACTAATTATTCCTCACTGTCATTACATGTGTAAGTTTCACTTGGAAATTCTCTTGCAATACAAGAATGCATTTTTGAAATAAAGCAAACATCCCCCTGTCAGACAGGGGGCATTTTCTTTAAATTTTATAGTAAAATGTTAGGCTTTCCCATGAAAGATAGGGGGCCTTTTATGTTGTATTTGGGTTGACATCGTGCCTAAGTCCGAGATCCCCATATACATATTCAAATTATGTATTCAAAGTTCATAAGTCACAAAGTTTTACTGACTAAAAAGAGATATTTGTGAGTCTGCAATTTGCAATAAATCAAGTTGGGGATACATCATTCATCCATACATCAAATCTATGGCTCGAGTGGGTGCATAAGGTTAGACTCAACACACCCAAATATGGTCGAGCCATTGATAGGTCTGCCTACTCAACATGCCACAAAGGCCACAGTAAGAGAACCCCCACCTCATTAGTTTGATGATAGAATCCTCCATCAATTGCTCAAGTCCAAGACTCAAGTGGGTGCATAAGGTCGAACTCAATATGCCCAAATATGGCTGAATAACTGACAGGTCTTCTTACTCAACATGCCAAAAATGTCGTAGTAAGGGATCTTCCTACTTCGTTAGTTCAAAGATAAGAGCATCTAAATCTCCAAATCCCTCCAACTTGGTGAGTTTAACTGGCCTAGACTGGGAAATTATCCCTAATGGTCGTAAAGTTATTTTTCAAAATCCAACAAAAAGATCCTCACTCAAAAAGACACTAAGCCAAGTTAGGTATCAATATCAAATGAGAAATTTCAGCTATTTCAACAACTCTATTAAGCAGAAAGTAAAGATTGAAGAAAACTCTTCTTCAATAAGTACAATCAAGCAAAAAGAAAGAGACCGAAGAAGTCATCCTAATGTACATATAAAGCCAAAGGCTAAACTGAGGGAGTTATGTCATCAACATGTCTGTTACGCACAAAGCATAGGATTGATGGCTCTTCACCATTGAACTAACAAAAGCTCTAAGGGTTAGCTCATAGACAGAAATCCTTCTATAAGCCCATGAAAGCAGAAGGCTGAGCCATAAGGTAATTTTGTATCACCTCACAAGTCTTCAAGACAATTCAGGACTTTCCTCCATCAAATCTATCAAGGCACGACCAAGATAGAAGGAAATACAAGATATGAATCTTTGAGATGGAGTCTTCAATAAGTGCATCAAAGCATAAAGCAAAGGACAGAAGATGTTCTCATCTCTCCCACAAGTCATCAGCTCCATCAAGTCCACTGAGGCATGAAGCCATGACAGGAGGAACATACAAATTTCAATTTTGAGATTGAATCTTCAACAAGTCTGTCCAGCACCAAGCATAAGACTGAAGATATTCTCATCTCGCCAATAAATCATCAACTCCATTAAGTCCACCAAGGCACAAAGCTAGGACAGGAGGAAAAAAAATACAAATTTCAAACTCTCAAGAGGAAGTCTTCAACAAGTCTGAAAACACAAAGCATATGATCAAAGACATTCTAAATTCTCTCAACAGTTACTGCAAAGCCTGCTGTTAGACATAGGGCATTTTTATATATTTATTTAAGTCGACATCATGCTTCAAGCCGAGATCCTCAGATAAATATACAAGAAGATCAGAATGAGCTACGCTTATTTATATTAAAGAAGTTCAAACTCTATGATACATTTCTGAGCTAATCTGTAATCCCCCTGTTAGATAGGAGCCCTTTTTTATGATCAAAGTTGTTCAATCTTCCCCTATAAAATAGGGGGTCTTCTTGTATATATATTCAAGTTAGCATTGAGCTTTATGCCAAAATCTCTGAATATAACTATAACTATTATTGTTAAAGTTATAAGCTCTTACAAGAACAAAAATAATATACTTTAATGCATGAAAAGATAGTCCTAAATGTCAAAAGTTTCCCGACAAGATTCATCAAATGTAGAAGATCAAGTTAGAGAAACTCCCAATTTCATAAGTTAAAATCAACTAAGTTGGAAAAATATCAATCTCTACATCTTGAAGTCTAGGACACGGATAGGTTCTAAAGGTCACTCAACAAGCCCATAAATGGTCGAGTTGTTGACACTCTCCTCACTCAACAAGCTGCAAGAAAAGGCCATAGTGAAAGAGCCCCTGTTTGTTAGTTTGATGACTAACCGCTAAGCCTTTATAGTTTAAGTTGAAGACTTGAGTAGGTTCTAAAGTTCAGACTCAACAAGCTCATAAATGGCCAAGTCGCTGACACTCTCCTCACTCAACAAGCCATAAAAAAGGCCGCAGTGAAAGAACCCTGCTCATCAGTCCAATGATGATAGCTATTCAATCTTAAATCAGATCCATCTTAGTGATTATAAGTAACCAGAATCTAAGAGATCTTTCTACTTAATCGATGGACCAAGACAATCTGAGGAAACAACTTTCAACCTAGAGCTGCCTCAAATCAATCTACGTATTGCCAGCAAGGTAATATCTCAATCTATTTCCAATGACCTGATTAAGCACGAAGCATAGATCAAAGCCAATTTCCTCATCAAGTCCATCAAAAAATAAAGCACAACATCGAGGAAATAATTACATAGTTCACACAAAGGTAATGATCAAACTAAAGAAATTTTATGGTTATTCAGCCTGTTAAAGCACACATTGCTTGATTGATAACTTAATATTATAGACCTAATATAAGCCGAAAGGCTGGGTAATCTATATGCACCCTCAACGAGTCCGTCAAAGCAGCAAGGATAAGGCTTAGGGCATACATATACTTCCTGAGAAGTTAATATGGACAAATCATGTCAATCAATCATCAAGTCCATCAAACTTAAAGCTAAGATAGAAGGAATTTCAAATCTCAAAGAACTAATTCCTCCATCAAACCTGATAAAGCACGAGGCCAGGATCGGAGGCAATCCAAATCTATGAAGACACAAAAGAAAGAGACCTTCAGCAAACCCATCGAAGTAGAGAGTAGATGATGAAAGAGGCACTTTAGTGAATCAATTGAAGTTAAAGCTGAAGTAATTCAAGATTCATTAACATGAAATGTCAACTAGTTTTCAACAAACATGACTCGCTCCATATGTGAATCACATTTATTTGGAGGGGGGGGGGGGCATTTGTTGACCTCCACGCATGTGCCATAGATTGAGTCGAGCTCACAAGATGAATTCAACGAGCTTTAGAATGCAAATCGAGGATGAAATATACTCGACATCACCAAAACTAGTTAAAATGATCTTCGATCAATGAACAGACTTCACCAACACATTCAGAGCATCAAAATTGATCAAAATATACATATTGCACAATTCAACAATCGATCAATAAAGAAGATCGTCAAAGTGCCTATGCACATATTGGAGTAGGGAGGCTGGGATGATGCCTAGATGACCTTTATCTGTGAAATTGATCATGCCATTAGTGTCAAAATGTCAAAATATTTTAAATGAGACTATTCACACTTAATTCAAATGAGTCTGTGTGAATATCGAGCAATCAAAAGGGATAATATGCAAATCAGAGTTGAAATTAATTTGATTCAATGCTAACTTAAGCCAACTGATCTCTGATCATGAAATGGTTGGTGTCGTTGTATTCGGAACATCAGAATAACTTAATATTGACATATATATTAATTATATAATTCATCATCAAAAAAATCTAAATTATATTTGATTAAACATTTAAATAAGAAAAAAAAGGACACTATATATACATCCTTATACTCAACCATAACCCCTCTATTCACAAACAACCCGATACTCCCATTTGAGCACTGCAAGTCTCCTCCTATCTCCCTTCCACTCTTGTTTTTCCTTTAGACAAGAAACTGAGCTAGCCAACTTCGACTCCTCCCCTCGGGTGGCAAGCGTCTGAGCCTCCGTCCTGCCGTGCTCTCCCGCAATCCCACATGTGAGCAGTTACCCAATCTCTCCTGTTCATCCATCCCAAATAGCACCCGAATGCATGTAAATTGCTGAATCCTTCTCCTAACTAGACATTCAAAACTCTCTCCCGTTTGTCTGGACCCATACAATAGTCAAACGAACAGAAGGCCAAAGCTCTCGATCCATCTACCTCTATCTCTCGTGCGTGCATACTCCTCCTGTTCATTTGTTGACACAATAGCCAAATGAACACCCTATCTATCCCTCTATGTTGAGGGAGCAGCCGCTCAACTTCCCCCTCCCGTAGTCGATCAGTCAAAGGGCTCAAATCCTATTGTACCTGTAAGTAGTAGCCAACCAGTCTTCCTTCTCCCATTCTCCAATCGCATGAGCTCCTCTCACAACACCAAATGAACCTTCCTGCCATCTTACCTCTTCGCTGGTGATCTCCCATAGAAAAAATCTCCGCATCACTCTCAAATGTATAAAAATGTGTGCAGATGTGCAAAATATATTATGTTTTATTTTATGCAAGTATTCGAAGAGCCATGCGCATCTTTTTAGATGGGTAGGTTGGAGATTTTACGGCCACGGTGTTGCAAAACATCACCAATGCATGTCTTTTTAGACGGGTGAGCAGGCCAAGCTTTGGTTGAAATCTCCCCAACTAGGGGAGGTGCTGCCTAAATTTTGCTGAATCTTTCAGTATGAAGAACCATATAGAACAAAACTAAAAGACAAATCTAAAAGATCAAATCAACATAGACTAAACATAAGATTAACTAAGCGGCTTAAAAATTATAATAGTATATGTAAAAAAAAATAAATTAAATGCAAGGAGGGCATTGCAAAATACGTAGTATATATCTAAATCGAAGGTCTAATATTTGGACCAAATTTATGAAGTCCTAAAACTCACTCAACACTTGCAAGGATGATAATGAATGTGAAAGGGAATAATAAAAGTTAAACTTCCCCATCTCTTCTATTTATAAAAGAAGGAAGGGTTATGTGTTGGAATAGATTCATTAAATGACAATAATATAAGAAATAAAAGAGAGAATCACCTTCGAGATTTTTTTTAAAAGGAGCTTCTTTTTCACTTGAGCGTAAATCTAAAAATACATATAATCAAATTATGAGAGATAATCAATATGCATATCAAGGCAACACATCTAAGCTCAAATGCATATATCAAAAAACTCAAATGTACATATCAAAATACATGCAAGTGTAATACACATGTTGAGATAACTATACATTTAAACATATTATATTGATGTGTGTAGTCAATTTGAAAAGATCAAAGATCAAATGTGCACATGCATTTTAATGCGACACCACGTTTAGTGTGCATTACGAAGTGAGCTTGCATGCAAACCTATCAAATGAAGATGTGTTATCAATATAATGAGAAGAATAGCATACACAAGATAAGACAATCATGCCCTTAAAACCATCACATCGAGATTTGTGTTGAAGATCTAAATACATACACATTACGAGTCATGTAGATGGTTGTAATTAACACTTTGAGATTCATGCAAATAAATAGATAAATCATATGAGCATGAAATAAACTCAAACATAATGCTTCAAAAAATTGTGCAAGTGCTTTCAAGCAATTTACATGAAGCATTTACGGCATATCTTTGAATGCCTCACAAAAATAAGCAAATTTCATAAACTGCACAAAATTCAATGAAATTAAAATTGAACTCGAATGGGCCGCTTTATCTATATGTTGAAGTCATAAGTCCCACTTAATCAATCCAATCCTTTATGCAAAATAGGAGTTGACAGGATTGATTCTAAATCAAATGCTCAATAACCAAGAAGAGAATTTGATTTATACATTTGCATATGACCATTAAAGGTCTAAATAGAGAAATTTCATAGTCAAATACCCTAATGATGATTGAGTTTATTAAAGATATCAATCAAAGGGGCCATTATTATTCAAATTTTTCAAAGTATAAATTCAGATCTGATCCTCTATTATTAAAATAATGGAGTCGACAAAATCTGGAATAATAAACTAAATGATCAAGCAAACTTATATACCCTAGTGATGATTACGCTGATAATAGATTTTAATCGAAGGGGTTCTATCTTAAAAATGAAATTATCAAATTATAATGTGAATATTCAAATCATTCACATCCCCAATGATGGTTGTGTTGAATAAAAATTTTAACTAGAGGGGAAATTCATCATCAAAATGTGATTGCAAGTTCAAATAAAATTAATCAAAATAAAGTATCAATATTAATATAAAATCAGATAAATTATAAAGTTCTAAATGGTTAAATGAAATCCAATATCTAAAATCTTAAAGCTAAATCTGACCCACCATCTGTAATTGTTTGTCGAAAAGGACAAATTAAGAAAATTCTAGCTCACAAAAGAGCCAAAGTCAAATCAAGTATACAAATATGTTTACTCTCAATCAATCTCATGCTAGCAAGGATGTGGTTCGTGTCCTCTGACCATGTGATTTGGCCAGTAGGCTCCACATATAATGTAGTTAAGATCAAAGTCCTCTGATCAGGTGATCGCCATGAAATGGAACCATTATATTACAGTCACGACTATAGTCCGTATGCTCCCTAATGGTTTTGTACCTTGAGTTGTGAACTATAGGGTGCACTTGATTGGGCAAAAAGCTCTCTGCTAGCTAAGGTAGACTTAAACTTGTCTCATTAGAGAAACACCACCCCAAGTCTACAAGGTTCTCTTGGATTATGCAACCCATGACTGCTAACAAAGATCCTTCGGTCAGGTTGGGTTGACTACCTCCTCTGACTAAGTAGACTAGGGACCATGATAGCCTAGGATGATGAAACCATGAGATCTTGATCAGGTGAATCATTGTTCCCCCCAAACATCCTCTTTAATTCAAAATGATGAATTTCATAAATTCATAATTTTATACTCCACATACCACTACTATAAATTATGCATTTAATGATCTAATGACTAACCTTAATCAAAAGTTCTCTCTCAGCATTGGGAGGGGTAATTAACTATAGGTGCTTGCGCCTATAGGAAACCTGGAACCAGATCTAAATTCCTCACAAAATGAGGGTGAAATCTCTGGATTGTGTCTTATTTACTATTCCATCTACCTTCTGAAAGTTTCACTGACACATAAATCATACTCTATTAATCAAGAGATCGGTGACAAATTTTTGAAGCCCATAATCCTTTAAACTATAATTGGCTTTGGTATACTCTATTTTCATAATACATACATAAACCTTGCTACATAACTTAGTATTTTATTATAAATTTAATAGAATTCCAAACCATCTATTCAAATTTATTACTTTTTGAAGCTCATTGAACCACTATATAATGACTTCCACCCTCTATATTGGTGGACCAAAATCACCTTTTAGGTTTTTTGAATCTCCTTAGCATAGACCTTGAAATCTGAAACTATTTTTTATGACCATTTCATTTTCTTTCTATTGAACTAGATAACTTTTAAACCCTTTTTACCTTAGCTTAGAAACAAACTAACAATAAGGTAAATTTATTCTCTTTTGATTGATTTTTATATTTAGTTTGCCTTTCCAAATCATATCTTAACTCAACTCAAGTTATGATTTGATTAATAATAGATTTTTTTTAACCTTTTGAACCCATAAACTTTCAATTTAAATTACCCTAACTATGTCAAATCTCACCTTAGTTTAATCAAGATGGATTAGAACTATAGCCTTCAATTAGCCTATCTTATATGTTAATTAACCAAAAACTTAACTCCTGATAACTTTAGAAATTAATCTTCAAATCTATTTGTCAAGCTTAAACCAAGTGTTTGATCCATTTGAATTCAAACCAAAAAGAATTAGACCTAAACCAAACATAGGCCTTGGCTAGTGACTTGTCATGGTCAATTAACTTACCGTATTGTCTAATTAATTAAACCATAAAGTCTCTAATATACACAATCCTTAGGGATACAATGGCTTGATGGCTTGTCCTATTGACCTTACATGAACACTTAAACCCAAGCCCATCTTGACCCAATTATATGCTAATTTCATATCATTCCAGAAGTCAAGTAGTTCTCCTTTCCATGCTCCTAGCATTAAAATTTTGTGAAATTTAAAATCCAAGATAATACAATCAATCAAATGGAGGAATTATTAAATTTATCTATTTTATAAAAACCTATTTATATATTTACAACTAACAAAATTTAATGGGTTAATGTGTTGTAGCTATTTACACCTCCACGTTTCTTTAAAAATGAAACTTTTGGCTATAGTATTACGTTTGTTATCACTTTCATTTTTTTATTCATATTTTTATTTAAAAATAAATGTGCTCAATAGTGATGATTATTTTTTAAAATATTTAAAAATATCTAAAAATTATTTTGAGTATTTTTTTAAAATATATAATCTATTTTCAAAATAAAAAATAAAAATACTTCAAAATACAATAAAAATATATTTTTAAAATAACATAAAAACATAAAGACAATAGAAAACAAAATTGATCCAAATAAGCTCTAAATTTGTATAAATGAATATTTCGAAACTAATGAGATTATTTGGTGCTTCCTTTTTCTTTCTTCCAACTCTAAACTTGTCTTCTTCACATAACTTTCATCAACAAAGTTACATGCCTTTCCCATCACCTGATAAAGAAAAAAAAAACCTTCATCAACGAAGTTAAGCCGGCCATCCACAGTGCCCTTCAATAAATTCTAAAACAAATTGTCCAAACGATTCTGATCATCTTCTAACAGTTCATAAAATAAATTCTATACCAAATTGTTGTAGCCTTTCAATTTTTCAATATCTAAAATGCATGTTAAGCTAAGCTAAGACTACCATATGCAAAAGGAACTTAAGAGAGAGAGAGAGAGAGAGAGAGAGAGATTAACAACCATGGAAGTGAACAGTGTTTTCATCGTCCGAGCCGACATAAGCGGCAAACACTTGATTGAGAAAGGATTCCGGCCTGTGGTCTTTGGGGCAGACAGAGCTATTGACAAGGTGTGAAGAAAACACTGCGACGTCAACACGGCTTCAGTCAGCGAGATGGGATTCTTGCTTCTCTGACTTTACATTGTCGTAGAAGGTGACTGAGATGTGTCCTGCTAATATTCAGGTGATGGAATAATATACAGAATCCTATGCGCAAAGATTCGATCTTTTAAGACATGAGGTTTGGGGAGAAAGTGCGGAGATACAATAAACATATGTTGTAGTGGGATTTGTGGGGTGGCTCCGGCGACACGTTTGGTGGCCGGTGGCGAGGGTCTAGCTTGTTACGGCGAAGAGTGTGGAAGATAGGAATACAAAAGTAATTATTATAATAATTATAAGATAATTATCTTCTATTACTAAGAACATTTAAATTTGTTTTTGCCTTTTGGGTGCAAAGATAAAGATTATACTATTTTTTTTAAAATGAATATTTAAATTATAATATTATTAATTTAAAAAATTACAAGGAACTAATGGCACAAATATATATATATATATATATATATATATATATATATATATATATATATATATATATATATATATATATATATATATATATATATATATATATATATATATATATATCGTTTAAATATTTTTGAAAGAAGAGAAATTTTTTCACATTTAAAATAAAAATTATTTTTTAAAAAAGACATTTTTGATCAAATGAGCTCTTATATATACAGTATCAAAATCTAAAATCTTATTCTATTTCCTTAGAATGTGAGATTATATTTTTGGTATTTACAAATATACCACAAATTAAAGTATTATGTATATAGCAATTAAATCTTTATATTTACTTTTATGGTTTTTTATTCTCTAAAAAATAACAAAGGAAATCACTAGCATTAACTTTATCTATGGTGAAGCACATATTTGTATGCATATATTTTATTATGATTTAGGCACAAAAGTATTATCTTCATAAATATTATTATTTATATATTAAGCTGAGTAAATGCATTAAAATTTTTCATGTTACAAAACATAAGGTTGTAGGCTCCGAAAATTCACGCCCGACCTCTCGATGAAAATTTAGTTCCGAATGAAATTTTCAGAAGGCAGATGATTATTTGTAGTGGATAAATAAAGCACTATTTTGAGATTTCGCCCTCATTTTGTGAGGACTTTAGATCTGATTCGGGTTTCTATAGCGCAAGCACCTATAGTTAACTACCCCTCCCCAATCAGTGAGAGAGATCTTTTGATTAAGGCTATGTGGACTCCGAAAATTCGCCACTGACCTCTCAACAAAGGAATGAAAAGAGTATGATTTGAGTGTGTCGGTGTAATTTTCAAAAGACAGATGGAATAGTAGATAAGACACTACCCAGAGATTTCATCATCATTTGATAAGGACTTTAGATCTGGTTTCAGGTTTCCTATAGGAGCAAGCCGCTATAGTTAATTATCTCTCCCAGTAAGTAAGAGAGAACTTTCGATTAAGGTTAGTCATTAGTTACTTAATGCGTAGTGTATAGTAGTAGCATGCGGAGTTTAAAATTTGGGGTTTATGAAATTCATCATTTTTAGCTTAAAGTGGATGGCTGGGGGAATGATGATGTTGGCCAATCTAGATCACATGGTTCCATCATCCCGGGCTATCACAGTCCCTAGTCTACTTAGTCAGAGGTGGTAGTCAACCCAACCTGACCGAAGGATCCTTATTAGCAACACATGGGTTACGTCGTCCAAGTAATCATTGTAGACATGGGGTGGTGTTTGTCTAAAGAGAAAATTTTAAGTCTACCTTAGCTAATAAATGGCTTTTTTCCCTATCAAGTGTACCCTATGATTCACAACTCAAAGGGCAGAGTCATTGGGGAGCATACGGGCTACGGTCGTGATCATAATATAATGGAGTCTTACTGGCCAAACCACCCGATCAGAGGACTCTGGTCATAACTACATCATCTGTGGAGCCTATCGACCAAGTCACACAGTCAAATGACATGGGCCACGTCCTTACTAGCGTGAGATTGATTGGGAGTGAACATAGTAGAACACTTGATTTGACATTGGCTCCTTTATGAGCTAGAGTTTACTTCATTTTTCACCTCCGACAAACAATTGCAGAAGGTGGATAGTTTGAGTTTTACTTTAAGTTTTTAATGATTGAATTTCATTTAAATAATTTTTTAGATTGATGTTTAATTTGAGTTAATTTGATTTGAAATTAGGATCACATTTTGATGAAAGTATCTCCTCCGGTTGAAATCACCATTCAACACACCCATCATCTGAATAGTTACTTGATTAATTTGAATATATTTAAGAGCTTTAAATCTAAAAACCTGTTTAGTTCTTAACAAAGAATCAGATTTACTGTCTCATGATAGAATTAGCTTCTCAGATATTTCATTGAGTTAAAATTCTTATAATAGATTTTTATATTTTGTTAACTCAGGCCCAGTCCTAAGACTAAACTGAGAAGCAACCTGTGCAGCATCATCAGACACTAAGTTTAAGCATTCAGCATAGTATTGAGGCTCATGCGAGTGTATTTAAGAATGCCTTAATTAACGCTTTCTGTTCACTTGTACGATGTGTTACAAATCTGGTGGCATAGAAGGTGTTGTAAATTGGTCTAACATCTTATTAAAATTTTTAAATTAATATTTAATTGATTCCAAGTTGATTAGTCTTTGAATATTCAATTGACTTTCGCTTATGACAATTCTCAAATTCGCCAACTATACTCAATTTCTCCTTGATCTAATTCGAGTATTTAATAGGGCGACGAATATACTCAAATATTTTCCAAGGATTCATCGCTTATGCTTATTACCAGTCATTCGTTCTCATAGAAAATCTCTGATAAATTCTTTAATTTTCTTCAATTTATTTGAGTATATTTGAAGAGTATATCTTAATTCCAAGAGGCTCTCTTATGCTTTGATTTAATGTTCAATCAAGATTCTTACTTCTTTTGATATCCTCTATTTTGCAATTATTCAATTAGTTTTATGATCACTTGCTTGTGAATTTAATACTTTGAGTATTCAATAAAAAGTTCTATTCACATAGACAAGCATCAACTCCAACATCTCTAACTCCTCATTAGGTTTCATATTTAGTGAATGACTGGACTTCAAGTTTTGTTATAATTCCCTTTACGAATTTAACATTTAACTATCCCTATCTCAGTTAAAATTTGTTTAGTTCTCCATCCCTTTTTTATTTAGGAAATTTGCGAGAACATGGACTCACTCACTTAATTTTTTTTTTATAAGAATGGGTCATTCATGACTCCCTCCAATCTTGATAAATAAGGCCAAGAGGGGGCCTTAAATTTCATTCCATTTGTTTGAGGAGTTGGAGTGCTTGAAAGAGAAGGGTTAATTTTTTTGTGGGCTTTCAACTCCGCTTAGATAAATCTTGTAAGTGCTTTTGACCTCTTTTTTCTTTGATTTAATGTGTTACCTTTTATATTCATTGTATGTTCTTTTCTTTCCCCTCTTTTTTTATTTGATTCTTTTAATTTGAATTTAACTTTAGGTTTCTTTTATTCATCTATTTTTTCTAATTCTAAAGATTTAATGAAATTTCAGCAGCATTTCGGTTAGGGGAGTGACATCTAACAATTTATTTGGCTTTCTTGGTATGCCCTAATGGGCATAGCGAGTAGTGTCTTGTGACACCGCAGCCAATTTTCATCTTGTCACGCCCTGATGAAGCGACAAGGCCTTTAAACCTGCAAAGAAACACAAGCATAATGTATATACTTTCACGTTCACATCACACATGTTCAAGCTTATTTTTCTGCACACTTGTAATGATCGACAAGGAGACGGAGAAGGAGATGCCAGAAACCAAGAGAAGAACTAACCTAATGATGGTGTTCCTCTCTGGCTATGGTAAAGGGAAAGGAGAAGGAGATGCTGGGAGAAGACTAATATGTTCCTCTCAGGACAAAGGGAATTGGAAATTTTGTTTTTGGGAAGATGAGGGAGAAAATGGAGGGAAGGAATTTTGGATTGGGAGCAAATGAGGGAAAATGGAAGAGAGGATTTTGTGGGAAATTGGTGGAGTTTTAGTGGAAGGAGTTGGTTGATTTAATGGAGTTTTAGTGGAAAAGAATGGATTTTCAGTTTAGTGGAGTTTTAGTGGAAGAAAGATGAAAAAGAGAGACAGAATTGATTCGATTGGATGAGAAGAAGGAAGGAAGTTTGGATAAAGGTCACTCAGTTATAAATGAGAAGTGAAGAGGGAAAAGGAAAGGAAAGCTGGAAAGAGAGGGGAGATGGTGTGAAGGAGAGTGCTTGGGTGTGTGAAGGAGGGGTCGAGCATGTCATCTGCGTGTGAGGGAGGAAGATCTCTAGTTGGGTCGAAGAGAAATAGGGCCGGTTTGGATTAATTACGGGTCGATTAAGGTTAATTAGTAAAATATATTTTTTCAATTTTAAGTGTTTAATTAACATTAATGTGAATTTTATGATGATGCCATTAGATAATTAATATAAATATCAATTCAAGGTTATCCCAATGTTTCGAACATAACGTCGCAGTCCGTTTCGCAATCGGAGGCTATTTAGTTCAAGTCGATATCAAATTGAGTCAATTTCAGCTCAAAATGCGCATTATCATTTCTGATCGCTCGATTTTTATGCAGACTTATCCGAATTGAGTGTGAACAGTCTTACATGATAGATTTCAATGTTTCAAAGCTAATGGTGTAATCAATTTCATGAACGAAGGTCATTTGATTTACGCAGTGCCTCCTAACCTTGATATGTGTGTTAGCACATTAATAGCTCGATTGCTTGATCGGTTGATCATTAAATTATACAATATTTATATTCTATTTAATTTCAACATTCTGAACATGATGGTGAAGTTCGTTCATCGATTGGAGGTCATTTCGACCATTTTCAATGACGTTTAGTGCACTTTGAGCCCCGGTTTGCGCTCTAAAGCATCCAAAGTCGATCGAATTTACCTTATAAGCTCGATTTGGCTTGTGTAGCACATGTGAAGGTCAACAAATTCCCCCCCAACAAATGTGATTTGTGCATGGAGTGAGTCGCATTTGTTGAAAATTGGTTGACCCTTTTGACTTTCTTCGCTCTTTTTTTTTTGGTTCCCCTTCTTCTTACTACTTGTTAACATAACTCCCTTTTCTTTTTCTTATTTTTTATTTTATGCTTTATTATGTTTTCACTTGGATTCTTATGTGTCATTTCTCTAATCACTTTACAGGAGAATGTTCAGCTGGAGAAGATCTGATGATCTGTCATCTGCAGAGCCTAGTGAGGAGGCTATTTGGTTAAGATTGATAGGCATGATCCTCATGGAGATGTTGATATCATGGATAGGATTGAGCACCATATCGATGTGATGCAAGGATGTGATCTTTATCAGGGTTTTTTAGCACACTCTTTCACACTTCTTGACAATACTTCAGATTCTTTTGCCTTTGAGGATCCTGTAGATTAGGTGGCTAACATTAAGCTGAAATGTAGAGACTACAATCCTCTGGATAGCATAGTAGCTCAGGTCTGTTCTGGATATTATGATGTTTTATAGCCTATGTCTAACAGCATTGAGCAGACGACAGCCATACTTTTGGACCACCGTCAATTACAGCTGGGCTCATTAGACTTGCTTCGACATTCCTCCTTTGGCAGGATTCCTAGTCTTCCACATGGATACTTCATATGGGCTAGGTGTGTCTTGCAGGCTCACATAGATACTTTACAGACAGCCGGCATTTATGAGGCAATATATGTGTCTTTATTTGATTTTAGAGGTATGCCTTTTTCTTGGGCTCGTGGAGTAGTGGAGTTCTGGGATACTAGTAGTAAAAATTATTGGATTGGCCCAAAGGAGTTGACAGTTACCCTTTGGGACATATAGGCTATGTCAGGTCTCCCGGTATTTGATTACTACTATGAGGAGTGCATTCCACCTGATAATGAGTTATTTCGCTAGCAGCCTTCAGATGATTGTGATTGATGAGGTAGGCTAGCTATGCCTTCTATTTATATTGATCTTCTGAACCATTATCACCAGACTTTCAGGGCATCAGGATGGTCTAAATGATCATGAGCTACATTGGATATGAGTGTATGGATTCAGAGCTTCTTATAGGATTATGCTCTATCTGAGGAGACTGTAGCACTACATGACCCTTTTCGATTTGGTGTGTCTTATGGCAGTTACTTATCTAAGGAGACTATGGAGCCTACTTTACCAGCAGGAAAGACTTCTATAGTTATATGGGGATTGAGCAAGTAGGGGCTCTTTCACTATGACCTTTCTTACAGCTTATTGAGTGAGGAGAGTGTCAGCAACTTGGCCATTTTGGGCTTGTTGAGTTTGACCTTTAGAACCTACTCGAGTCTGTGACTTAAGCTGTGATGGGTTGGTGGTTTTCTCATTAGACTGATAAATGGGGGCTCTTTTACTGTGACCTTTTCTTACGGCTTATTGAGTGAGAAGAGCGTCAGCAACTCAGCCATTTGTAGGCTTGTTGAGTTCGACCTTTAGAACCTATATGTGTTCTAGACTTTAGGATGTAGATGTTGATGTTTTTTCCAACTCAATTGATTGAAGCTTCCAAAATTAGAAATTCTTCTAACTCGATTTTCAGAATTTTTCAAATTTGAGAGATAAACTTTTGATATTTAGGGTTGTCTTTTCATGCATAGTAATAGATTCTTTTTATTCCTGTAAGAACCTGCAACTTAATAATAACAATTATAGGTATATTCAAGGATTTTAGCATAAAGCTCGATGTTAACTTGAATCAAAATTTATTTGAGGATCTCATCTTATAGCATGATGTCAACTTAAATAAACTTGACATATATTAAAAATGCCCTCTATCTTGCAAGGGGAATTCTAAAGCTCAATTGGAAGACCTTTCAAGATGAAATTATGCAAATACATTAATATTTGAGTTGATATGCTCTTAAGCGAGTTTTAACATGTAACATTGATTTCATCTACATATATAAATCTAAAAATTCTCCCTGTGTAATAGGGGAATTTTCATAGAAGAGCATTTTTTTCATCATGAGTGAGTATATTTATTTAGGGATCTCAGCATGAAGAACGATGTCGACCTAAATAGATATACTAAAAAATGCCCCCTATCTTGCAAGGGATTTCTATTATACCTCGAGAATGTCTTTATCATGTACAATACATTTTTAGGTATCGACCATTAATTGACAGCATTGATCTTTCACCATTTAGGCCAATGAGTTGATATGCCCCTCCTTCATACACTTTCTCAAAGACAAAAAGGCCCTCCCAGTTAAGCTCAAATTTTCCATTGAATTTTTGATTGGGAATAATTGGTCTTCTCAGCATGATCAATTCCCCTTTTTGGAATGTTCGAGGCTGCACCGTATGGTCAAAAACCCTAGACATCTTTGCTCAATAAACTTCCAAATTTTGATGAGCTTGGAATCTAACTTCATCAAATGCGTCAAGTTTCTTCATTCTCAAATGAGCATTTTAAACTTTAGTTAGATTGTATTGGATGGCTACTCGAAGAGAAGCTAACTCAACTTTGAGCGGAAGAACTGCTTCAGTTCTAAATACCAATAAATAAGGAGTGGCTTTAGTCGGCATATTGTAAGTAGTTCGATATGCCCATAATGCCTCTATTAGTTTAATATGTCATTCCCTCTTATTTTTAGTAAGGATCTTTTTGAGAAATTTGACTAATTTTTTGTTGAAAGCTTATGCCAAACTATTTGCCCTTGGATTATATATAAAAGAGTATCGTCAATTAATTTTGTGTTGATCAACGAATCTATATATCTTTGTATTTTTGAAAGTTGTGCCATTATTAGAAATTATTCAACATGACACTCCAAATCTATAGATTACATTATCCCTAAAGAAGTTAATCACTCGCTCAGTAGTAACTTCTTTAAATGGGGTAGCTTCAGCCCACTTAGAGAAATAATCAATCACTGCTAGGATGAAGCAGTGTCTACCTGACGATGGTGAATCAATTAGTCCAATTACATCTGTACCTCAACCTTCGAATGGACAGGATATTATTGTTAGGTGTAGTAGATTTGGAGGTTGATGGATTATATTCACATGTACTTGACATTCATGGCACCTCTTAGCATGATTGATACAGTCTCTCACTATAGATGGCCAATAATAGCCCATCCTTTTGATCTTTATTGCCATCTTAGGACCAGATTGATGTACACCACAAATTCCTTCATGATCTTCAACCATAACTTTGCAAACTTCATCTGCATTTAGGCATCGTAGCCACATTTGTTCAAAAAATCTATGATATGAGTATTGTTGACGAAAGCATAACGCAACATTCTCTTCTCAATTTGAGCTGTCAGTGATTTATCATTTGGTAATTTGTCTTCTTTAAAGTAGTCGATGAAAGGTTGCCTCCAATCATGTGGCTCTTCTACAATAAAGGCTTCACACTACTTTTTTGAAGCAATGTCATTCTTAACTCTTCTAAGTATAACTTCTTATTGATTTTGGGGAGGATGAGGACCAACCTGAGGCGTATCCTACTGTGTTGAATTTAGTAACCCCTCAACATGCAGGGATTGGTACTTTGTTGGCTCTAGAATTCGTTGAGTAAATATACTGATCATGACATAATCACCATTCATACTTGCAATTTCCTTAGCTAATTTTACTAAACAATCGATTTATTATCCTCTGATCGAGAGACTCGAGTTAGTGTAACATTTGGTATTTGCTTCATAAGCTTAAGAACTCGCTTGTGATAGAAAGCTAACATTTGGTATAACTTCTTGTTGAATTTTATCGCTAACTCATCTTTTCTTCATTTCATCAAGGCAAGGTTAATGATTGTTATTTTTTCGATTGCAATGGTAAACCTCTTCACGAATATTATCTCTAACTCAGCAAAGGTTTTAACTGAATCATTCAGTGCATACCACTAAGCGGTGAGTTCAGTGCGACAAACGAGAAAAGCAATGCATCATTCCCTCTTTTATTACCACAAGTAGCCTTAAATTAGGCTAGATGTTTCTCTAGGTTACCAAGCCCACTGAATGTATTAAATTTTGGCACTGAGTAACCATTCGAGTACAACACTTGATTATATTCAGCTGCATAAGGGCGACCCTTACTCACCAACTTTTCAGCCTACTCTGAAGTTATAACTGCCTTTATCTTTTCATTAATTATTTCTAATGAGTAATATCATTCCTAGCCATATTTTGAATTATCAGCAGAAGAGGTAGTTGGTTAACTTCATTCATTGCTTCATGTATAGCATATACAGTAGGAGCTTGAGGTACCAGAGTGACTGGTGGTATAGAAGTTGTATTATTAGCTACAATTTGATTAGCAAACAAAATAGGTGCTATAATTAGTGTGATATTCTTCTACAACATATCCATCATGATATTCATTTGTACCATCATGTCATTCATCTTGGTATCAAGCTGTGCAATTTCTTTATCTCTGACTTTCATTTGACGCTACATTTATCTTTGCTCTCTAGCTAGCGTCATGACGTCAACAATATAGGCTTGTGGTATTTTATTTCAAACATTTGGATATATTTGAAAATTAGAGTTGGGACACCACGCAGATCTGCTGATGTACTCATTAGGGTGATCGGGTGCGATATTGAGGAGAATTCACCATCCTACAATGGACCTAATCACCTAATAAGGACTCCTATAGACAATGGGTCTTCGAATGTACTAGAGATCTTTCCCCTACTTTACATAAAAAGTAAAGCAAGATTTATTTAAACCAGGTTCATTAAGTTCCCTATGAAGGTAAGCCCCCATAGTTAATTACATACTAAGGAATGAGATTCCTTAAGAATACTCTCAATTAAGGTAAATGATCATTGTCTCCAAAGATTTCAAAGGTAGGACTTTCAACAAGTTGGTTATTTTTTTGAAAATTAAGTGGGATTGATCAAGAGGAGAGAGTTATTAATGAAACCAAAGGGAGATGAGTAAGGGAAGCTCACGATGCTAGGAAGACTAACGAGCATGCCAAACTATCCTATGGTTGGGCTTTATATTTTTGAAATTAAGAAGAATTATGTGATTGAGTTGAATTTTTATTAGAAATCTAGGGCTTATAATTCCACAACACAAGATCGTGGAAATGCCGAAGAGGTGAGGGTTTATGCTTGTAGTCCACAAAGAGAAACAACAACCTCAGATTCTAAATCTAAGGAGCTTTGGCGAGGGCCAAAGCACAACCTAAATCTAAGGTGAAAAATGGGCATAGGTTTTTCTCCACAAGAGAGAATAAACCAATTACTTACATCACACACGGGGTGGCCAACTAACTCCTACAATTTTAAATACATGTAGGCAAGTCTTATGCTTTGTAAGAAGGCTAAGCTGTTGTTTATTTAGAAAGGAGACTAAGTCCTTAAACACACTACTTAAGAGACTAGATCATGAAGGGCATGAATAATAACTTAAATCTAATGCAAATTTTGTTATGTTTTATTTTAATTTTTGAACAATTTATTTGACAAAAGCTATGGGATTTCATATGCCTAATGCATGAGAAATTTGGTTATGGGCCAAAATTAGCAAAAAGGAGGTGTGTTTCCACAATGGCTCTCAAAGGTCAAGCCATTTTCTATGGAAAAGGTGCAAGCCCTCCATTAACAAGAGTGAAGCAATATGATTTATGCATGATGTAAGACATACAACATCCAGCTAAGGGGTTGTTAAATCATTTATTATCATGATTTATGTCCTAGGCTTTATGTGAGGTTATGAGTTGTTTAATTTAATTTTGAGTTGATTAATCGGATAGAAAATTTATTTTTTTCCTAAGAGTCTAATCGTATCTAGGTCATTCAACAATCACCAAGCAATTAAGAAATAAGAAAAATCATGTCATTTCTAATGCACAAGCTAAACAAACATCAAATAATTTTGTAAAGCTAGTGTAAAAGAATAAGAGGTCATTGCGTTGGGTACCACTACACAACCCAAAAGAAATGTGGGTAGCTAAGCTCTACCCTTATACAACCCAGAATGATTAATTATAGTTTCGAAGGAATTCATGTTATGAGGGTCTTCATTCTTCATCCTTTGTTCTTCATTTCTTCCTTTCTTTCTTTTCTTTGGTTTGACTTAGGATGTAGTTTGTTCCAAGGCTTCACATGGTATATAAGAGATGGTATTATAACCAATGTTCACCTTAATTCCCCCATAACATTCATTCCAAATCTTAATTTTAAAATTTACATCAAAATGGGAAAGATAAATCTAACTATACCTGCAAAACAGAGATTAGCTAAACATATCACACAACCCAAGCAGTTGTATGAATAAGTTGGACTTAGCACCCCACACATGGGTAACCAAATCCACCTGTCCTAATTTGGGTTATGCTTAGGGGTAGAAGCAACTTGCACAACAAAATTATTTTATATTTTTATTACAACGCCCCTTAAGCACAACCCCCTGCATAAAACATGATTTAGTTAAGATCGCCCTATCATCCAGATTACGCACATGCACCCTAACATCTAGTCTAAAAGCATTACATCACTAAACAAAATCAGCCATCAAACCATGCACCACCCTAACATAAAATTAAAAATTATGACTTAGCCTAATGTGTGTGCCATGTAAGGCTTGTATGGCATATCATAGCTAGGCTTTAAGGTTAGAGTTTTCTAAATGTGAAAAGTTCAATTTAGAGGGTGGTTTTATTTTAAGTGATTTAGTTGATTTATTAATTTTAATTGGTGATTTGATTTGGTTTGAATGGACCTATACTTAGTTACTAAAGGTTATGAAGAGAAGAAAAGAGAAGATAACTTCTCTTTCATCCCTACCTCAAGCATTTCAAAGGTAAATTCATTAATGATTTTTCTTTAGTGAGTGCTTTCTTATGCATTTTAATTAATCTTAAGTTTAGATTTGCTCTAAATAGCCTTATTCAACAAGAAAGACATCTTAAAATTAGTTAGGGTGGATTACTACCACATGACATACACCCATTTATTTCTTTCCACCATGTATACCATGCATATAAATAATCCTAAGCATAGCTATACATGCAATGGAAATTTAGCACACTTTGATGATGAATGCTAAGAGATATGATTTGAAAAATTAGAATGTTCCATGAATGCATGTCTTTATTATGTAGAAAAAGGGCGATTTTCATCCATTAACCAAAATGCACATCCACATATATAAAAGATATACATAAGTATGGCACCATTATTTTCTATACTAGGGGCATAAGGTGCAAGACCTACTTAGGGCTACTTAAAGCCTCGTAGCCTCGAGATGTCTAGACTAATATACCATTTTTCTTAAATACAAGTATATGTATAAGAAGAAACAAATGGATGAAGAATCATGAAATGATTTTTGTTTGATTTGGTTTTATAATTTACATGTGTGATAGGAAGATCCTTCTTAAGTCATAACATAGAAATGCATAGGAATAAATTTAGGCAAGTGTTATGTTCTTTTCAAATGAACTATACACTTTGCAAATCCTATGTAAATCCATGTTAAGAAAAAGGAAGGAAAACTTCATAAGGCACATCATATGCTATAATCACATGCAAGCTTATAAGTATTCATAAGTAGCATCACTTCATTCATAATCTTTGATTTATAGGTTTTGAAAATAATTTTTGGTTTAATAGGGATAATAGCCACTCATATTCTTAATTTTAGCCAACACATACAATTTGACATAAAAGGAAATAATTTACTTAATTGATTTTTCAGAAGAGATGAATGCATGATTTCATATGTCAAATAATATTTAAAATTCTTGGAAAGAAATAAAGGGATGTAAGCACATGACTTCATTCACCCTAATTAATTACTAAAGACAATCATGCAAAATAGGATTATTTAAAATGAATCAAAATTCTTTAAAGAGATTTTTATTTTTGGATTTAATTTGACTTAGGAAATGTGAAAAGAGTTTGCTGGTCCTAACCCATTTCTCCCATGTGTGAATTAGTTTAGTTTAAGTTTGGAACAATTAGCTGATTTTTATGTTTTGTTTAGGTTAAGGTGTGAATTAAATCCATTAATTACCCCTTACCTACACCACTTTAACAAGAGTTTGCTGGTCCTAACCCATTTCTCCCATGTGTGAATTAGTTTAGTTTAAGTTTGGAACAATTAGCTGATTTTTATGTTTTGTTTAGGTTAAGGTGTGAATTAAATCCATTAATTATCGCTTACCTACACCACTTTAACATAACTAAATAAGTAATTATGAGCCAACATCTGATATGCAATCACATGGAATTTAAATCAGTAATGCACCTAAGAAAGAAAGGGGCCTAATTCAATTGGCTCACAATTATTGATTAATTAAGCTAAATGATTTAATTAAGTACTTTCATAACCATCCTACACATGTAGTTTGATTATAATTTTCTTTGAAAATCTCTTAGGTTATTGAACACCTAAGAATCTACCCAAGATTAAGTGATTAGGTTTTGGAATGATTTGGTTTTGAATTTTTTTTAATTAAGCTAATTAGTGAAGTGATTAAGTCATTAGTCAATTTACAAATTAATTAAGTGTTTATCCAAATGAAATAAACTGAGGAGAAAAGATTGGAAAAGAAATCCTAATCTTATTCCCTAAGTCCATTCACTATTCCATGATAATTAGTAAGCTTAATTATTGAATTTATCATTATTTAATAGGTTAATTAATCTTTTAATTAATTAAGAGTGGGATTAAGGATGAAATAAACAATTCCCCTAATTAATCCAAAAATAAATTCTAAGAAAATCATGGGAGGCAGAGGTCATCCCACTAATCAACCTTATAAAGTTTGGAATTAATTATTGAAATAATCAAAGAGTAATTAGCCTAATTATATTTCTAATACAACCCAAAATTGAGTGAAAAACTGTTCAAAATTAATTAATTTTAATTTTATATTATTCTCCTATGAATTATTTTTAATATGTTTAGTTTGTATTTTTAGAATTTTTCTATAATTAGTTATGATTTTAGGAAGTTCCATGATTAAAATCAGATTAATTAGAGCTAATGAAACCCACTAATCCCATCGGGCCACCTAGCGGTTGACGCAGAGCGCTTTTCACATGGCGTGTTGGAATAGGTTATTTAAGCTGTCACATGCGCCGCTAAGTTAGCTGGCAGTAGACGTGCTTTCTCCACAGGCTGTCTGATCTAAGATCGGACGTCCGAGATTAATCCCGCAGTTTAGACTTAAATCAGAGGGAGATCTATCATGGTTTAATCACAACCGTCCATTCTAAGCACACGAAATGGACAGTGTGTGATCTATCTCCTCCCGAGTGGTGAGAGACAGATGCCATCCATCGATTGTCGCTCGATCCGAGCTCACCCGAGCTCAGATGGAGTTCAAACTCACCCACACTTTCGGGGAGGCACAAGCGGTGAATCAAACCATCAAGATCTCTAGGAATTATAATTTCCTTCACAAAGGACCATGCAATTTTTATCCTAAGATTGGTTTTGAGCAATACTCACTGGAGGCTATCACCGAGGTAGCTTCGTCTAGTAGAGACAAAGCCCTATTGAAGGTATCAAGTCTTGATTTGAAGTGGATGGCTCGATTGACCAAGCTACCCTTCAATGGCGATTGACCTTACTCAAAGTCCTCCTTCTCATGGCTTGGTGACTTGCGAGATGACTTGATTGAGCTTGATGAAGTCCCTTGATGGTGCTTGCAAGAGTAATTTGGATTTGATGGATAATTGAGTGAGTTAGAATTTAGATTGGCCTCCCCTATTTTGGCTTGAGCAAAACTAAGAAGGATAAAATATGGGGAGCTTGGGAATGCTTGCCAAGGCTTGGAGAAACTTGGTTTCGATTCCTAGAGCTTAGTCAAATTGAGTGAATCTTTGGTTTGAGTGGGAATGAGGGGGAGTATATCTCACCTTCTTTGGATCAGATGGTTGAGAACTGAGTTGCCATTTTAGCTCAATTGCTGAGATTGGTTGATTGATTTTGGTTGCAAAATAACCCATGTGAGTCATTTTAGGTAGAGGAGTGGAGTAGAGAGAGTGCCCATATGCTAGGTGAGTGCAATTAGTGATCCAAGTGCTCAATTCTCATTGTAGGGGTCAATTTTGCCTTGGGTTGGATCATGGACAACCCATTGGGTCATGTTCACCACCCTCTTTGGTGTCCAAGTGGACCACTAGAAGGGTTCAAAGTGGCCTTGAGAAAGAATGTGACTGAATTCCATGTGAATTTGGTCATGCGATACCCTTTGACCTAAGGGCAAAGTGGTCATTTGGCCATGATTTTGATTCGGGCAGATTTGAAATGATTCAAAAATGGGTGTCTAAATGATCATTTGTAATAGCAACTTCCCCTTCAAAATTGTATTTATTGATAAGTTCAACGTCAATAAAAGGCAAGACTTATTTGTTGTGAACCTCTGTTGATATGGACTTAACTTTCTAGGCATATTAACTCTTTAGCGAGCTTAGCTAAAGCATCAGCTACTGCATTTTCTTTTTGATCTTATAAATTTTTCACTATGGTATTTAGGCTAGTAACTCCATGGTGTACTTATGGTAGTGATGCAGTTTGGGCTTCAAAACCTTATAGAACCCAGTAATCTTATTGACAACTAGTTGTGAATCCCCAAATATACTAATACTTTAGATGCCTAATGATATAGCTAACTCCAGACCGATGATCAGATCTTCATATTCAATTTTGTTGTCGGTGCAAGGTTTCAATAGATGGTATGAGAACCTCATCATATTGTGGTCTGGCATGAGGAGGACTATCCCTACCTCTACCATACCTGTGAGAGTAGATTGTTATTCTTCTCCTCTTTGAGAAGAAGATGCACCATGAAAGTACATCTCCCAGCAGTAAATATTTACATCCCCTAAATTCATGATTTATTTGTCAGGAAGATCATTACTAAGTGGAGAATCTGTAGGAAGTGGATGTGCTATTAGGAAGTCCATGAGTGCTTGTCCTTTCACTGCATAGAGGGGTAGGAATCTGATGTGAAACTCTAATAAAATCATGGACTATTGTGCCAACCGTTTGAATAACGTTGGCCATGTCATGTGTTATTGTAGTGGATTGACTCTAGAAATCAAGTTCACTTTGTGGAAAAGAATATACTATCATAGCTTTTGGGCTGCAAAGATCAAAGCTAGGAAATGCTTCTCAATGGGTGTATAGTTCACCTCACCAGGTATTAAGTGACCACTGAGATAGTAAAGTGAATCTTCTTCCCCTTGTTGATGTCTTGGACCAACATAATTCCAAAGGAGTCATCTAAGGCAATAGTTTAGAGTATGAGAGGATTGCCTAGGACAGGGGTGGCTAAGAATGCCGGTGTCATAAGATATGCTTGATACTTTCAATTGCATGTTGGCATTTGTCATCCCACTTGAACTTGGTGTCTTTCTTGACTAGTGTTGAGATTGGTTGACATCTGCATGATAGGTTCGATATAAAGCATCTTAGATACGCTAATCTTTTTCGGAATGATCTGAGTTGGGTTAGAATTTTAGTAGGTGGCAATTCTATTATCCCTTTGATCTTCTCCAAGTCAATCTCAATCTTGTCGTGTCAGACAATGAACCCCAAAAATTTCCCTGATGTTACACCGTATGCGCACTTTAGAGGGCTTATTTTAAGGTTATATTGTCTTAACCACTTGAAAACTACTCTCAAGTCGAAGAGGTGATCTTCTTTTTCTTTACTTTTGACAATGAGATCGTCGATGTAGCATTCAACTTGGTGAATGAGTTTGTCAAAAATTTTAGTAATGTCCCGCTGGTATTTAGAGCTAGCATTTTTGAGGCCAAAAGGCATGACCTTATAATAATAAATTTCAATTGAGGTTCTAAAAGTATTGTTTCTTTCATTTTTATTCGATTATATCTAGATGAACCATCCATGAAATAGAAGGTTGCGTGAAATGAGGCAATGTCCACCATCAGTTTCAATATTGGTAATGGAAATTCATGTTTTAGACATACCTTATTAAGATCCCTAAAGTCAATGCATATGCAAATTTGATCATTCTTCTTCTTAACTAGGATGACACTGGCCAACTAGGTTAGGTATTTTTCCTCCTGAATGAAACTAGCATCGATCAACTTTTTGACTTCAAAAATGACTTGTTGTTTAATGTCCAATCGCATGTGTCTAGGATCTTAGTTGGCAGGGTTAGCGTTAGGCTGTATCGCTAGCTAATGAACTGCTACTTTAGGAGCTAATTTTGGCATTTCTTTAAAACTGCATGCAAAGCAATCCTTAAAATTAGTGAGTAACCTAATAAAGTTACTGATTTCATATTCATTCAATAAATAACTGATGTATATTGGGCATGGATTATCTTCAGTATACAAGTTGATTTCTTGAAGTTCATTGATGGTTGATTTGATTTATTCTTCTAATTTTGGTGGTTTATTTGGGGGTGCATCTTTGACTTGGAGATTATCTGGATTATCTGAAGTTTCTAGACACATCTCCTCATATAAGTTAATGTGATTTGAGAATAACCTATTAGATTCCAAATGATTGGTGATTACCAAGTAATAATCATCATCATCCACTAGTCCTATTGTACCAAAGCCTAGTCTAGGTCTTGATTGAGAGTTCTTGCATTTGTTGTCCATAATTTTTTTAAGTACTCTGACCTGTGCTTATAACATGTATGTATAATTAAACCTTTCTTTGCTAAATTAAGAACACAAGGCGAGTACCATGTGATTTTTATTTTTGAATGGGTCATGTGGACACCACATAAATCTTAAGGAGTACTTATTGAAGTAATCAAGTAGAAAATTAAGGTATGATATACTATTTTAAAAAATAAAAGCACACAATGGACCTAATCACCTAACAAGGACTCCTAAGGCATGATGGGTCTTCAAATTTACCATAGATTATTTCCCTGCTTTACATGGAAAAGTAAAGTGGGGTTTATTTTAAGTTAAGTTCTTAAGTTCCCATGGAGACAAGCCTCTATAGTTAATTACATCTTAGGAAATGAGATTTCCTAAGAACACTCTCGATTAAAGTAGTCAATTATTGTCTCCAAAGATTTCAAAGTTAAGACTATCAAAGAATTGATTATTTTTAAAAAAAATCAAATGGGAACATTCAATTATAATACTTATTTTAGGAATCCAAAGGAAAATAAGTAGGAAGCGCTTGTGATACTAGAAAGCCTAGTGAACACTCTAACCTATCATGTGGTGAGGCTTTATATGTTTGAGAGTGAGAGGATTTATTTTATTTGAGTTGAAATTTTATTAGATTGCTAAGACTTATAGTCCATCAACAAAAGATTGTGGAAATGCCTGAGAGGTGAGGGTTTATGCTCATAGCCTGAAGGGAATAAGTTACCTCGGATCCTAAATCTAGGGAGTTTTAACATAAGTTAAAAGCACAACCTAAATCTAAGCAGAAAGGGGGCATAAAGGTTTACTTCTACAAGAGAGAATAAATCGTCCGACTCTTCTAGACTTATAACCGCCTAGAGTGTCTGCCAGTTAACACCCCCCACAAATCAAAACCATGTAGTCCAGTCTTATGAAATTGCAAGATGGTTAGGCTTCTTATTTAATTAGAAAGAGACAAGAGTCTTAAACTCACTCTCTAAGAGACTAGAGCATGATTGACATGAGTATATGACTTAGTCTAAAAAAGCATAATTTTCCAAGTTTTATATGATTTTAGCATAATATTTTGGATAAAGGCTTTAGGATATTTTATGCCTAAATGCTTGATGAAATTTGGTTATTGCCAAATCAAGAGAGAAAGAGGGTGAATCTCCACCATAAAGGGTTTCTCTCGTAGGTCAAATAGTCCCTAAAGTTCAAGAATGGAGGCCCTCATTTTACAAGAATGGTGAAATATGGCATGCATGATGTTGGATATAGAACATACAGCTAAGGGGTTGCTAAATCTTTTAGTTATCTTCATTACATCCTAAACTTTAGAATAAGGTTATAAGTTGTTTAAACTTTGGTTGTGAGTTGTTCTATCCTAAGAGCCTACCACATCCAGGCCACACATTCAGACATCAATCATTAAGAAACCCACACATTCAGACATCAATCATTCAGAAACTATGAAAATTTATGCTATTCTAGTGCACAAACTAAACATAGCAACAATCATTTTATAGACTATCATGAAACAAAAAGAGATTGGTGCGGTCGGGTACTATCGTACACCCTGAAAAAGAAAAATATTGGGTTGCTGAGCTCTACCCTTTTACAATAGGGTTACAAAATAATAATTACAATTGAAATTGAATACATACTATGGGGATTTCATTCTTCACTTATTCTTTATTCTTTTGAGTTGATTTTGCTCCAAGGCATCATAGGGCACCTTAATATTAAGTCTTCTAGCCACTGCTCATCTTAATCCCCATATCACTAATCCTAATTCCTATTGCCAAAATTACATTTTTTTTTAAAAGTAGATCTAACTACAACTGTGAAATAGATATTAACTAAACATATATACAATCCTAGGTAGTTATACTTCATAATTTGGACTTAGCACCTTACATATGGGTAACCAATTGGCCAGTTGACCCAAGTTCAAATGATCATTTAGAGCCTACAGATGTCTTTGGTTTGGTTCAATTTGGTTTAGATTTGGTTTTGGATCATTTAGGTTTATTTAGGTCAAATGGGTCAGTTGACCAATTTGACCCATTTGACCTAATTGGGTTAGGTCATATGTTAGTTTTGGCTTGGTCGATCATTTAAAGTGTTTTGCAAGCTTTGGTTTCAACTAATTTTAGTTTGGTTTGATTTCAAATTGATTTGACCTTTTAGGTCAAGTTGGGTTCATGGTCAATTGGGCTAGGTTAGGTCTAATTGGTTAATTAAGCCTTTTTGTCAAGTTCAACAATCATTTTAAAAAGAATTTGACCTATTGGTTGCAATCAATTTGGCTCAGATCTAGATTAGACCCATTTTTGACTTTTAGGTCAATTTGGGTCAACTTGGATCAAGTGGCCAATTGAGCTTGGTTTGGCTCAATTGATGTCTTGGTCAAGTTCAATCATTGATTATGGATTGGCTTAGATCAATGGTTTTAATCAATTTGGCCTATGGTGAATTTTGTCTAGTTTGGGTTTCATTTGGGTTAAATGTTCACTTGGTCAAAGGCTAGGTTTGACTTAGTTTGACCAATTTTGACTGATTGATCATCCTAGGATGATTTTTGCTCACAATGTGAGGCTTAGATAGGCTTAGTTTAATCCAATTTGGGTTGGATTAGAATTTGGCTCAAAAAGGTCCTTTAGGTCACTTTGGGTTAGGTGAGCCTAAAGGTGTCAATTGGCTTGATCAAGGCTTGATTCAAGTTTGGTTGAACTTACATATAGATTTATGATGAAATATAAATCCAATTGCAAGTTATTTGGAATCAAATGAGTTTTGGTTCATTTTATAATTTCAAGTTCAAAGGATGAACATCGGTTGATTTGGGTTAATTTAATTTTGGTTTGATGATTGAAGTTTATGCTTATATTTGGGCATGTGATTGAAGAAGTGATTGTTGATTTGAGAGTGATTTGGATAAATTCAAGGATTTAACTTGAAAGAGCATAAGTTAGATTTTGATTTGCATTTTGAATTGATTTCTAGTTTTTTAAATTTATATTTCATTTATATTTATGAAGATAAATGAGAATATAAATGGTTTATAAGAAAATCTTTTGAGTTTGGGGTGACTTGGATATGATTTGAGCTAAGTCTATAAGATAAAATCAAAGAGCTTAGGAAAGATTTTGGGATTTGAATCCAATCATGGGTTCCAATTATTTGACTTGGAATTGATTTATGATTTGGAATTTGGAATTGATTCATGATTTGAGGAAATCAATTAAGTTTGAATTGATTTAAGGTTTGATTTTTGGATTTGATTTATGATTTGAGAAAATCAATTAAGTTGGAATTGATTTAAGGTTTGATTTTTGGAAATGGTTTATGATTTGAGAAATCAATTGAGTTGGAATTGATTTAAGATTTGATTTGGATTGGTTTGATATAAGAAAATCAATTAAGTTGGAATTGATTTAAGGTTTGATTTTGATTGGTTTGAAGGAGAGAAGCAAGGATTGGGTTCAAGCTATAGGGTAGGCAAGTTCTCCTAATACCCCTAAGGCATAACCTATTCATATGGCTAACTGTTCTAAGACTATAGGGTTAGGATAAGTGTTCACCTAATCACTAGACATGTCTTAAGACTAAGGAACTCTTAGTGTCTAAGGGAATCATGCCTAAGATGGAGAAGTTGAGAGCTCACTCTAAAAGTGAGGTCAACAAAGGGAGCCTAATAGGTGTGGTGTGACTGACAAGGCATATCATACGTATTGATAACAACATTCGAACAATCACAAGCACTAACAAAAATGATCTACTCCTAAACTCGAGGTGTAGATGGAATCAAAATCTTAGCGCAATGTTACTCTGCTTATGTTAAGGACATAAGAGAGCGAAGGGGGAATCCACTAGGGATTGAATATGTGTGCCTTCCACTAGGGAAAAAAGACTCAAGTTATCTACTGGGGATAAGAGGTTGTGAAATCTGCTGAGAGATTAGAATTTGGAATCCACTGGGGATAAAAATGTGAACATTCTACTAGGGTAAATGGTTTGGGTTGGATTGAGTTGACTCTGCTAGGGAGATTGGAATGATTTGCATCTCTCTGAAGAGAAACTGATTGATTTGATTATTTAATTGGGCTCCACAAGTGGAGATATGGTTGGTTTTGCATCTCACTGAGGAGAAACTGATTGATTTGATTGTTTAATTTGGCTCCACTATGGGAGGTTGGTTGGTTTTGTTTTAGATTTTAGATTTTTAATTTTGAGATGGATCCTGTTGGTTTGCGATGGGCTGCACTGAGTAGGGGCCATGTTGGCCTTGGCCTACATTAGATTTACCAATCAAAAGGGATAGTTTGCCAACCACATGGTAAAACTATCCAACCAAAGGGGTGTCTTTCGGGTTGCAACAGTTAATTTAGAGAAGAAAGCATGGGGACTCATATCTTCCTAAATAAAAGACCATCGGTGTGACATATTAGTAAAGTCACATGTCTACCCGACTTAGGGCTGACTACTGAGTGAATGCCACTGGGGACTTAGATCAACTCAAAGATAGTCAAATTAATTTTTTTTTTAATTATATTTGATGGATCCTATTGGTTTACGATGGATTGCGATGAGTAGGAGCCGTGTTGGCCTTGTCCTACATTCTGATTTACCGATCTAAAGGGAGTAGTTTCCCGGCCGAGGGGAGAACTATCAAACCAAAGGGGTTGCCATTCAGTGTGCAGCGACTGTACTAAGAAGAAAGCATAATAGACTTACATCTTCCAAGGTAAGGAATAATCACTGGGGTGATCAGTTGACGAGTCAATGGATTGAACCCAACCTTTGGCTGACTACAGAGTGAATGTCACCGGGGGACTTAGATCAGCTCAAAGATAGTCAAAATAAATTTTATTTTAATTATATTTGATGGATCCCATTGATTTGCGATGGACTGCACTGAGTAGGGGCCATGTTGGCCTTGACTTACATTCAGATATACCAATCCAAAGGGAGTAGTTTCCAGCCGATGGGAGAACTATCAAACCAAAGAGGTGTCTATCGATGTGCAGTGGCTATACTAGGGAGAAAGCGTAGTAGACTTACATCCTCCAAAGTAGGGATCAGTCACTGGGGTGATCAGTTGACTAGGCAACGGATTAAACCCAACCTTAGAATGACTACTAAGTGAATGCCTTTGGGGGACTTAAATCAGCTCAAAGATAGTTAAGATCAATTTCATTTTTAATTATTTTTGATGGAACTAGTTAGTTTGTGATGGACTGCACTGACTGGGGGCCATGTTGGCCTTGACCTACATTCAGATTTACCAATCCAAAGGGGGTAGTTTCCTAGTCGAGGGGAGAACTATCCAACCAAAGGGGTACCTTTCGGTTTGCAATGGTCAAGTCACGCAGGGACTAACATCTTCCACTACAGAAGACCACTGGGTGACACATTAGCAATGTAACATGTCAACTCAACCTAGGGCTGACTACTGAGTGAATGTCGTTGGCGGGCTTAAATCAGCTCAAAAAGATAGTCAAAATTATTTTTATTTTAATTATATTTGATGGATCCCGTCGGTTTGTGATGGACTACACTAAGTATGGGCTATGTTGGCCTTAACCTACATTTAGATTTACCGATCCAAAGGGAGTAGTTTCCCATCCGAGGGGAGAACTATCCAACCAAAGGGGTTGCCTTTCTGCATACAACGGTTATACTAGGAAGAAAGCATAGTAGACTTACATCCTCCAAAGTAGGGATCGGGTAATCGCCTAACGAAAACGGACGAACCCAACCTTAGGCAATTTGAGTGAATGCACTGGGACTTAGATAAGCTCAAAGATAGTGAAAATAAATTTCATTTTAATTATATTTGATGGATCTCATTATTTTATGATGGACTACACTGAGTAGGGGCCATGTTGGCCTTAACCTACATTCAGATTTACTGATCTAAAGGGAGTAATTTCTCAATCAAGGGGAGAACTATCCAACCAAAGGGGTGCCTTTCGGTTTGCAATGGTCAAGTCAGGGAAGAAAGCATGGGGACTCATATCTTTCACTAAAAAAGACCACTGGGGCTACACATTATGAATGTAACATGCCAACCTGACCTAGAGCTACCCGTCAGTTTATGACAGTCATGCTAGAAAGAATGTGTAGTAGGCTTACATCTTCCAAAGTGAAATGATTATTGGGGCAACCTATTTATGGAAAAATAGATTGAACCTGATATAAAGATGAATATAGAGAGAGTGCTGACCCGGGGACTTATCTTAACTCAGGTGTAGTCAAACAATTCCTATAAGGAGTTTTGTTGGCACTGCCCTAAAGATAGGATTCCTACTTCAGGAAAGTGGCCACTGGGGGCTTGAATTTCGAATCCATAAGTGAATAAATTTATTTATTTTGTTTGCTTATTTGTTTATCATGGACCCTATTAGTTTGCAAGGGATAATATTGAGAAGTAGCTTATATCAGCTGAGATCTATCTCAAATTTGCTAGTCCAAGGGAGAATCTGTGTATCCACTGAACAAATCCTCCAACCAGCGGGGTGGTTACTAGGAAAAGGGGACTGTCCAATCCAAGAGTAACCCGGGTAGTGTCTAAATGGGGTCGCTAAGGACGTAATCCAAATAGAGTGCCCGTAGGGTAGGGGCCACTAAGGGCTTTATCCAAAACCCTATAAAGGGAAGCCTATATGTATTTGGTGGCCAACTCAAGGAGAAAGCATGAGGAATCACATCTGCCAAGATTAGTGTATCCATAGGGTGAGTCATTGTCAGCATAGCGAACATTAATCAACCTAAGGTGCCCATCAATTTACGATAATCAGCCTAGGAAGAAAGCATCAGGGACTCACATCTTCCTATAGCAGAACTGATTGCCGGGATAGTATGTCTTCAACTCGACAGGGGCTATCCGACCTAAGGCGACTACTAAATGAATGCCACTGGGGGACTTATATTAACTCAAAAGTAGTTGAGAGGAAAGGAGTCGCTGGGGGACTTATCTTAAACCTCAAGTATACTAGACCTAGTTGCATGATGGTTAGTTCAAGAAGAAAGTGTATAAGCTTACATCCTCTTAAACAAAGTCAACATGAGGTAGCTTATGGGCTACACAGCAAGACCTACCAAACTAATAAGGTGCTCATTGGTTTGCAATGATCAAGTTAGGAAGAAAGTGCGGGGACTCACATTCGCCCAACAAGTGACCACTGGGGTGATATGCTAGCAAGGTAGCATGTCGGCCCGACCTAGAGTAGCTAATGAGTGAGTGCCACAGGGGCTTGCTCTCATATCAAAATAGCCCAAGACAAAAGATATGTGTTTGTGTTTGTGTTAAAGGATGAAAGGATGTTGCTTGGGTTCTCTTACACCTATCCTAAAATACACTTAAAAGTTGATGAAATGGTACCACGAATGGTAGTTGTGATCCCACCAAGAAAGTATGTCGCTTGGGTTCTCTTACACCTAACTTAGTCGTGCTAGTCAAAATAAGATGCCGCTTGGGTTGTATTACACCTACTCTAGTAACGCTGGGGAATTGTGTTTAATTTGTGTTTGTGTTGTGAAAGAGGGATAGGATGCCACTTGGGTTCTCTTACACCTACCATAAACACGTTGTGGTGGATTCGCAAACAAGCAAACAACACTTTGAGTGAAGAGAATATTTTGATAAATTGGAATAGAATTTTGAGGATAATTATTTTTAAACATGATTTTATGGATAATATTTCTTCAAATAGAGCCCATTGATTGGAAGCATCAGGCATTCTCCTTTACAATTAATGCGTTGATAAGATCTTCCTTGGTAGGCCTTCTCTATGACAAAAGGGCCTTCCCAAGTGGGTTCAAACTTGCCTCTCATCTTTTGACGGGCAACAATTAGTCTCCTTAGAACAAGAACAAGCTCACCTACTTGAAAAGCTCTAGGGTGGACCATCTTGTTGAGAGCTTGAATCATCTTGGCTTTGTATAACTCGAGGTTCTGGCAAGCCTATAGGCGTCTCTCCTCCAAACTATCGAGCTATTCTAACCGCAACCTAGCATTCTACTCTTTAGTGATTTCACAACCCATTATTATCCTTAGTGATGGGAGCTGAACTTTTAATGATAGAACAGCTTCAGACTCATATACTAAGAAGAATGAGGCAGATTGAGTTGGAATTCTGTATGTGGTACGGTACACCCACAAAGCTTCAACCAACTACTCATGCCACTGCCTTTTGTTATCGTCAAGTGTCTTCTTTAGTATCTGGATGAGAGTTTTGTTGATTGCTTATACTAAACTGTTTACCCTCAGATAGTAGATGGTGGAGTATCTCCAATCTATATTGTGTCTCCTAGAAAAATTGTTGATCTTGGTGCTTTTGAATGCAGTACCATTATTGAATTTAATTTGTAGAGGCACCCCGAACCTATATATGATATGGTTCTCAAAAATTTAGAGCACATGCTGAGCTGTGACCTCTCTAAGTGGGATTGCCTCCGCCCATTTAGAAAAGTAGTCGGTGGTAGCTAGAATGAACCGATGAACCCTTGGAAGAAGGAAGTTTGATAGGACCCACTATATCGGTACCCCAACACTCAAATGGCCATGAGGCCAATGTAGGGTGTAGAATATTGGGTGGTTGATGTGCTTACACATCGTGTACCTGACATTGATAGCATCTTCTAGCTACATCCATGCAGTCTGTAATCATCAAAGGCCAATAGTATCTTAATCTCTTGATCTTTACTTTCATCTTCAAAACAGATTGATGTACTCCACATAGACGTGAATGTACTTCGGTCATGATCTTATGAGCTTCATGTTTCGCTAAACAACGTAACCACATATGATCGAAAGACCGTCGGCACAAGGTGCCATCTACAAGAGCATAGGAGAGAATGCTCTGTTTTATCTGATGGGCTTGTGATTTCTCTTGAGGTAATTTGCCTATATTTAGGTAGTCCATGAATGGTTGTCTCCAATCTGGCTCATCGTCCTTTTTGGCAATGGCAACCTCTCCTTCAAGAGAGAATCTCTCGATGAGTTCAACATCAATAAGTGATAAGACTTGTCTATTTTGGACCCTTATTGGAATGGACTCATCTTCTGAACATGTTAATTCCTTGGCGAGTTTGGTCAAAACATCTGCTATTGTGTTCTCTTCTCAAGGAACCTTGTATATAATGACCTTAGGGATTTGGGCCAACAGCTTCATGGTGCACTCATGGTAGTGACAAAGTTTAGGTTTATGAACCTTATAGGAGCCAGCAATCTGGTTGATGACCAGCAAAGAATCCCTATAAATGTTGATACTTTTGATACATAGTGTAATGACTAACTAGACCAGTAATCAAAGCCTCATGCTCAACTTCATTATTGGTGCTTGGATTGGTGAGATAGTATGAGAATCTCATCACATCACGGTTTGGAGTTAAGAGAACTATTCCTACCCCTGCCTTTCTGAGAAGAGTAAATCATGGTTCTTCTCCTTTTTGAAAGAAAGCTGCACCATCAAAATACATCTCCTAATGGCGGATGCTAGTATCCCTTAAGTTCATGTTTTGTTCATCGAGGAGGTCATCACTAAGCGAGGAATCAGTAAGAGTAGGTGTGCTGCTAAGAAATTTGCTTTTGCCTATCCTTTCACAACATGGAGGGGAACGAATGTAATATTAAACTATGAGAGAATCATGGACAAATGTGTCAACAGTCTGGATAACGTCGATCGTGTCATGAGATACTGCAGTGGATTGATTCATGAAATCAATTTCACCTTATGAGAAAGCATATAGTGTCATAGCTTTTGGGGTGCAAAGATTAAAGCTAGGTAATGCTTCGCAATAGGTGGGTAGTTTCAGGATCGATGATGGCTAGGTAGAGAGCGTTCTCCTTCCCTTCGTCATTAGTTTGGGCCAACAGAGCACCAAGGGAGTCATCTAATGCAGTAGTGTAGAAGATAAGTGGCTTGCTCGGGATAGGGGCTGCTAGAATTGGTGGCTTCACCAAATACTGCTTGATGTCTTCAAAAGAATGCTAGCACTTATCATCCCACTTGAACTTGGCATCCTTTTTGACAAGTGTTAAAAATGGCTTGCATCTCCTTGATAGATTGGAGATAAAGTGCCTTAGATACGCCAATTGCCCTTGGAATGATTTGAGTTGAGTTAGACTTTTAGGGGGTGATATTTCTAAGATCGCTTTGATATTTTCTAGGTCTATCTCAATTCCCTAGTGTCGGACAACAAACCCAAGGAACTTCCTTGAAGCTACTCTGAATGCACATTTCAGGGGGTTCATTTTGAGGTTGAATTATCTTAACTGTTTGAAAAGTACTCTCAAGTCAAAGAGATGGTCTTCCTTTTCTTTGCGTTTGACTACTAGATCATCAACATAGCATTCAACTTGATGATGAATACGTTCATTGAATATCTGAATTATGGCTCGCTTGTATGTAGCACTGGCATTTTTAAGGCCGAAAGGCATGACCTTATAAAAATATATTCTAATTGGGGTTCAAAAAGGAGTGTTTCTTTCATCCTCGGGGGTCATCTTGATTTGGTTATAACCAGAAGACCCATCCATAAAGGAGAATACTACATGAGATGAGGTGATGTCCACCATTAATTCTGGTATAGGAAGTGAAAATTCATCCTTATGGCATGCCTTATTTAAGTCCTTGAAATCGACGCATATAAGAATTTGGCCATTCCTTTTCTTAACTCGTATGACACTGGCTAACTAGGAAGGGTATTTTTCTTCCCTGATGAAACCAGCATCGATTAGTTTCTTGAATTCAAAAATGACATGTTGTTTAATTTCTAATCGCATGCGTCTAGGAGCTTGCCTGATAGGGTTAAAATTAAGGTCTATTGCTAGTTTATGGAATGCTACGTCAAGAGATAATCTGGGCATCTCTTCATAGCTCCAAGCAAAATAGTCTTTAAAGTGAGTCAATAGCCTAACTAAGTCACTAGTTTCTTCTTCATTCTGCAGAGAACTATTGTATGTGGGGATCTTCTTCTATCCCGAGGTTGATTTCTTTGAGCTTGTCGATAGTTGAATGGATTTCCTCTTCAAATTTTGAAGGTACATCTTTGATTTGAAGATCATCAAGATCATCTGAAGTTTCAAAACACACCTCCTCATAAGAGTTAGTGTGTTTTGAGAATGTTCTGTCAGACTCCAGATGATTGGTGACAACTAAGCAGTATTCATCATCATCGACTAGACCCATTCTACAAATCCTAATCCTGGTCTTAATTGTGCATCCCTTCCTTTATTGTTCCACAACTTCTTAAAATACTTCGACCTGTGCTTAGAATATTTGTAAGGAATCAAAGTTTCTTTGCAAGTAAGAACACAAGGCAAATACTAATAAAAAGATAATTTCTTTAAATCTTTATATGAATTATCCTCAAGTTCTACATCTGCTTCTGGACTTGAGGATGATGATCCCAATAGGAATCATTTTGGCTTGACATCCATGGAAGAACTAAGGGCTTCCTTAACTACTGAACCTTCAACTTTCTATGGAGAAAGTGAGGTTAGAGCTAAGGTTCCTAACTGTTACTTAATGGTTTTACAAAATCTTGATTCAAATATATTCATGCTTTGCTTGGAGGCTTAGTCTTCGTCACTGTCTGACTCAAATGTTACCTCTAATGAAACCCACTGAGAGGGGTTGGTTGGTATGCTAATCACATGAGACTCATCCTCCGAGCTAGATTATAAGTCTATGTGAATAGCAGGGGTACTCCTGTGAGCTAGAACATAGCCCCTATTGGTTGGATGTCAACTAGGGGGTCTTCCACCTCTGGAACTGCCTCTGTGTCTACCTATACCTCTGCCTAGTGGAGGTTGAGACATTCTACCCATATGTCTATATTATGGAACAAATTATTGGTGGAATGTAATATGTGGCTCTACCTCTTCCTCGGTGTCCCTTTCTCGTTCACTTGTACTTTTCTTTTCTTTTTTTACTTTTACTTTTTCTTTTGCTTCTTTTTCTTTTTATTTTGTATTTGAATTTTGGCCAAGTTCGTGAGAATAAAAATTTTGATTTTGAGGAAGATAGTAGGTCGCATCCTCATATATCTCGACCTCTCTAACTCAGAATGGCTTTTCATCTCCTTTGACACAAAATTTGATTCCATCTTTTTGAAACTTGATGCAGTGATGAAGAGAGGATGGAACCATCTTATTTAGGTGTATCCAAGGCCTACCGAGCAAGCAATGAATGATGTAAATGAATCAATTATATAGAACTTGGCTTCAGTCTTCTAATAGCCTATTTCCAAAGGTAACATTATGGAACATAAAGCCCTCTTGCCTTGTTCATTGAATCCTCCCAGCATCATCTAATCTCCTTGGAGCTTAGAGATGTCAATCTTCAAATAGGAAAGGGTCTTCAGGCTCATAATATTCACCGATGCACCTAGATCAACTAACACCCTGAAAAGTCTGTATTTGCCCATATCCACTGTAATATAGACGGGACGGTTGTGCTCCATATCCCCTAGAAGAAGGTCTTCATCTATGAATGTGACTCCTTGGGCTTCTCTTGAATAATGTGCCTCTTCTCCAATAGTTGTTAGCTGAGCTAAGCACTGGATCAAGAAGAGTCTTGATCAATGATTCCCTCATCTCTTTGGATAAGACAAGGGTATCATATATGCTTAATTTAGCTGGCAATTTTCTTAGGTGAGCGAGAACATTGTAATCAACTCTGGGCTGATCCTCCACAAGCATATCCATGGGTGGGGCATCCTATAGAGGGGCTTCTTGCTTATTGGTACCAATGGATTATTTTCCTTTATCTTGAGGTGCTGCCCTAGGAGGTAGAACCTTTCCACTACTAAGGTTAACTTCGGTGATCTCTTATGACGGGTTAGTGGAAGATTTTACCTACTCGTCAGGCATACCTACAGCTTCTCCTATAAGACCCTCAGAATCAGATGATTCCAAGTCTATCTCAAGAGGTGAATCTGTATTATACAGAGAAGCAAAGTCCATCTCTAAATCAGAAAGAGGATGATCGGAGTTATTATAATTATTAAGACTTGAAGAGTTTTCTAAAGAAGTAGAATTAGATAACACTTCAAAAGTGGCACAAATGTAATTCAAACTAGCTTTATTCCTCAATTTCTTAGATTTAAAAGGAGGTACATAGTAGAAATCTAATAAAGTAAGTGTGGTGAGGGATTTTATGCCCTCATCTGCTGATACAATATGTCTACTAGAAGAAGAACTAACTGGAGTAGAAATGCTAACTGAAGTAGTACCAGCAACAGTGGAATGGAGACTGGACTCGTTTGGTGGTTGCACTAATTGGCTATCCCAGGCAAGTATGGGCTGCTGCTGCTACTACTGAGCTCCCACTTTTTCCAAATTATCTTTCGCAACTTGCAAACCTTCCTTGATGTTGGAGGTTCGAGTTGCCTTAGGCACCTTTAAGGAATGTTTAATGATTTTCTATTGACTTTTTAAATTTTGATTTAGAATTTGAACCCACACTCACTAATTTGAATATGTTAAGTGGGGCTCATTGAATTTAGGAGAGAGATTTTGAATGGATTGGAGTAGAGATTTTGAGTTTAGAATCCACTTTCAATAAATTTATGTATGTTGAAAAATGGCTTCAAATATTTTGAAGAGACTTTTGATGCTTCCATTGGTTCATATTTGATTTTTATTTTTATGTTTGGGGACCCTTTATTTAAAAAATTTGAGTATGTTAAATAAGGGGTCAATTGATTTTGTTTGGGATTACTCATTTAGCAAATTTGGGTATGCTAAATGAGATGTTTGAAAATAAATTTCTTCTTTTGCTTGTTTGATGTGAATTATGTGAATTTAGAAATGGAATCTTTACTTAGCAAATTTGGGTATGCTAAATAAAGTTCAAAATGTATTTAATTTCTGTGTTTTGATTTTGAAAATGGGATCTTAACTTAGCAAATTTGGGTATGCTAAATAAAGTCCCAATGTGTTTGATTTTAATTTTTTGATTTTTTTGAAAATGGGAGATTTATTTAGCAAATTTGGGTATGCTAAATAAAGTTCAAATTTGTTTGATTTTTGTTTTTGATTTTGAAAATAGGATCTTTACTTAGCAAATTTGGGTATGTTAAATAAAGCCCCAATGTGTTTGATTTTGATTTTTGATTTTGAAAATGGGAACTTTACTTAGCAAATTTGAGCATGCTAAATAAAGTTCAAATGTGTTTGATTTTTTGATTCTGAAAAATGGGAACTTTACTTAGCAAATTTGGGCATGCTAAATAAAGTTCAAATGTGTTTTAATTTTTAATTTTGAAAAATGGGAACTTTACTTAGAAATTTTGGGTATGCTAAATAAAGTTCAAATGTGTTTGATTTTTTATTTTTTTTATTTTGATGATGGAGGCTTTACTTAGCAAATTTGGGTATGGTAAATAAAGTTCAAATGTGTTCGAATTTTTGTTTTTGAAAAATGAGGCCTTTACTTAGTAAATTTGGGTATGCTAAATAAAGGTCAAATGTGTTTGAATTTTTATTTCGATTTTTGAAAAATGGGATCTTTACTTAGCAAATTTGGGTATGCTAAATAGAAATTCAAATGTGTTTGATTTTAAAGAGGGGGTTTCTATTCAACAAAAAAAATGGTGTGTTAAATAGAACATGATTTTCAATTTTCTTTTTGAAAGATGAAACTCTCATTTGACAAATTTGGGTATGTCAAATGGAATTTCAATGTTTTTTTATTTTCATGATTTTTGCAAAAGAGATTTCCATTTAACAAATTTTGGGTATGTAAAAGTGAAAGTCAATCATGTTTTATTTTTTGAAGATGAAATTTTTTTGTGCGATTATTGCATTTTGAAAAGAAGGAATTTCCAACTTAACACATGTGGGATGTGTTGTGTGGAGTTTCAAGTGGTGTGATTTTACTTGGAAATAAAACCTCCATTCAACAAATTGGATAGATTGAATGAAGAGGCTTATTTTTAAATTTGTACTTTTTTAAAAAAGGAAGAAACTCCAACTTCAACATGTGAGATATATTGAATGGAGTTTCAATTTTTATGACATGATTTTATTTGGAAATGAAATCTTCATTCAATAAATTTGGGTATATTGAATGAATATATTCATATGCAATTTTTTTTTAAAGATGATTTTGATTTCATTTGGAAATGAAATCTTTATTCAAAAAATTTGGGTATATTGAATGAGGATGTTCTTTTTTTTTGAAAGATGATTTTGATTTATTTATTTGAATGAAATCTTCATTCAATAAATTTGGGTATATTGAATGAGGATGTTCATTTGTGAAAGATGATTTTGATTTTATTTGAATGAAATCTTCATTCAATAAATTTGGGTATATTGAATGAAGATGTTCATGTGTGATTTTTGAAAGATGATTTTGATTTTATTTGGAAATGAAATCTTCATTCAGTAAATTTGGGTGTATTGAATGAGGATGTTCATTTTTGCTTTTTGAAAGATTATTTTGATTTTAATTTTTGAATGAAATCTTCATTCAATAAATTTGGGTATATTGAATGAGGATGTTTATATGTGCTTTTTGAAAGATGATTTTGATTTTTATTTGGGAATGAAATCTTCATTCAATAAATTTGGGTATATTGAATGAAGATGTTCATGTGTGCTTTTTTGAAAGATGATTTTGATTTTATTTAATGAAATATTAAATTTTGAATTGAATGAAGATGTTATGAAAATTTTTTGAAAGATGATTATTTTATTATTTGAAGAGATCATGAGATGAAAATTTTTTTTTTGGAAATTCAACAAAGTTGTTAGTTATTTCTTTTGGTTAAATTTTTGTTTTCACTTATTGGAGGACCCAATAGGGGTTTTAAGACCTACATGGAGTGAGGTCCTAAAACCTAAAGGATGTTGGCTAGCTTAGCTTAAGAATGAAATAAACTAAGTGCCAATGAAAATAAAGGATAATCTCAAATTCATATGAAATACAAACCCACTATCGATACTTGGAGACAATAATCATTTACCAAAGATGGAGAGAGGAATATTCCCCAACAGATCGCTAGAAAGATACTATGGTGTTTTATTTATTTTTTTTCAAACATTTGAATATATTTGAAAATTGGAGTTGGGACACCACATAGATCCATAGATGTACTCACTAGGGTGATCGGGTGCGACATTGAGGAATGATGTACTATCTCGAGAGGCAGAAGTCACCATCCTATAATAAACCTAATCACCTAATAAGGACTCCTAAGGACAATGAGTCTTCGAATGTACCAGAGATCTTTCCCCTACTTTACATGAAAAAGTAAAGCAAGCTTTATTTAAACTGAGTTCGTTAAGTTTCCTATGGAGCCAAGCTCCCGTATTTAAATACATTCCATGGAATGTGATTCCTTAAGAATACTCTTGATTAAGGTAAATAATCATTATCTCCATAGATTTTAAAGATAGGACTATCAACAAATTTAGTATTTTTTGAAAATCAAGTGGGATTGATCAAGAGCATATAGTTATTATTGAAACCAAAGGGAGATGAGTAGGGGATGCTCATAATGCTAGGAAGACTAGCGAGCATCCCAAACTATCCTATGGTTGAGCTTTATATTTTTGAAATTAAGAAGAATTATGTGTTTGAGTTAAATTTTTATTAGAAATCTAGGGCTTACAATTCCACAACACAAGATCGTGGAAATATCTAAGAGATATGGATTTATGCATGTAGCCCAGAAAGGGAAACATCAACCTCATATCATAAATCTAGGGAGCTTTGGTGAGAGCCAAAGCACGACCTAAATCTAAGGTGGAAATGAGTATATGGTTTATCTCCATAAGAGAATAAACCTCCCGACTGTGGGACTTACAACCACCTAGGGGTGGATTCCAACTAACTCCTCCTACAATTTTAAATACATGTAGATAAATTTTATGCTTTGCAAGATGGCTAAGCTGTTGTTTATTTAGAAATGAGACTAAGTCCTTAAACACACTCCCTAAGAGACTAGATCATGAAAGTCATGAATAATGACTTAAATCTAATGCAAATTTTGTTATGTTTTATTTTGATTTTTGGATAATTTATTTGATAGAGGCTATGGGATTTCATATGTCTAATGCATGAGAAATTGGTTATGGACCAAAATTAGCAAAAAGGAGGTGTGTTTTGACCATTGCTCTCAAAGGTCAAGCCATTTTCTCTGGCAAAGGTGAAAGCCCTCCATTAGCAAGAGTGAAGCAATATGATTTATGCATGATGTGAGACATACAACATCCAGCTAAGGGGTTACTAAATCTTTTATTATTTTGATTTATGTCCTAGGCTTTAAGTGAGGTTATGAGTTATTTAATTTAATTTTGAGTTGATTAATTGGATAGAAAATTTATTTTTTCCTAAGAGACTAATCGCATCGAGGCCATTCACAAATCACCAAGCAATTAAGAAACCAGGAAAATCAAGCCAATTCTAATGCGCATGCTAAACAAACATCAAACAATTTTATAAAGCTAGCGTAAAAGAATAAGAGGTCAATCACAACCCGAAAAGAAATGTGGGTAGCCGAGCTCTACCCTTATACGACCCAAATTACAAATGAATAATTATAATTTAGAAGGAATTCATGTTATGGGGGTCTTTATTCTTCATCCTTTATTCTTCATTTCTTCATTTCTTTCTTTCCTTTGGTTTGACTTGGGATGTAATTTGTTCCAAGGCTTCACATGGTATATAAGATGTGGTCTTATAACCAATGCTCACCTTAATTCCCCCATAATATTCATTCCAAATCTTAATTATAAAATTTACATCAAAATGGGAAAGATAAATTTAACTAAACTTACAAAATAGAGATTAGCTAAGCATACCACACAACCCAAGCAATTATATGAATAAGTTTGACTTAGCACCCCACATATGAGTAACCAAATCCACCTATCCTAATTTAGGTTATGCTTAGGGGTAGAAACAACTTGCATAACAAAAGCATTTTATATTTTTATTACAGCGCCCCTTAAGCACAACCCCCTGCAGAAAATATGATTATGCTAAGATCGCCCTATCATCCAGACTATGCACATGCCCTAACATCCATTCTAAAAACATTACATCACAAAATAAAATTAGGCATCAAACCATGCACCACCCTAACATAAAACTAGAAATGGTGACTTAACATAATGTGTATGTCATTTAAGGCTTGTGTGGCATGTCTTAGCTAGGATTTAAGGTTGGAGTTTTCTAAATGTGAAAAGTTCAATTTAGAGGGTGGTTTTATTTTAAGTGATTTAGTTGATTTGTCAATTTTAATTGGTGATTTGATTTGGTTTGAATGGACCTACACTTAGTTACTAAAGGTTATGAAGAGAAGAAAAGAGAAGAACTTCTCATCCCAACCTAAATTTATTTAAGGTAAATTCATTAATGATTTTTCTTTAGTGAGTGTTTTATTATGCATTTTAATTAATCCTAAGTTTAGATTTACTCTATATAATCCTATTCAACAAGAAAGACATCTTAGGATTAGTTAAGATGGATTACTACCACATGACACACACCCATTTATTTCTTTCCACCATGTATACCATGCATATGCATAATCCTAAGTATAGCTATACATGAAATGCAAATTTTAGCACACTTTGATGATGAATGCTAAGAGATATGATTTAAAAAATTGGAATGTTTCATGAATGCATGTCTTTATTATGTAGAAAAAAGAGGGATTTTCATCCATCAACCAAAATGCACATCCACATGTATAAAAGACATAATTGAGTACGACATCATTATTTTCTACACCAGGGCGTAAGATACAAGTCTTACTTAGAGCTACTTAAAGCCTCGCAGTCCCGGGATGTCCAAACTAATAAACCATTTTTCTTAAATATAAGTAGATGTACAAAAAGAAACAAATGGATGAAGAATCATGGAAAAGAATTTTATTTGATTTGGTTATATAATTTACATGTGTGATATGAAGATCCTTCTTAAGTCATAACATAAAAATGCATAGGAATAAATTTAGGCAATTATTATGTTCTTTTCAAATTAACTATACACTTTGCAAATCCTATGTAAATCCATGTTAACAAAAAGGAAAGAAAGCTTCATAAGGCACATCTTATGTTATAATCACATGCAAACTTATAAGTATTCATAAGTAGCATCACTTCATTCATAATCTTTGATTTATAGGTATTAAAAATAATTTTTGGTTTAATAGTGATAATTGCCACTCATATTCTTAATTTTAGCTAACACATACAATTTGACATAAAAGGAAACAATTTATTTAATTGATTTTTTAAAAGAGATGAATGCATGATTTCGTATGTCAAATAATAATTAGCATGCTTGGAAAGAAATAAAGGGATGTAAGAACATGACTTCATTCACCCTAATTAATTCCTAAAGAAAATCATGCAAAATATGATTATTTAAAATGAATTAAAATTCTTTAAAGAGATTTTTACTTTTGGATATGATTTGACTTAGAAAATGTGAAAAGAGTTTGTTGGTCCTAACCCTTTTTCCCCATGTGAGAATTAGTTTAGTTTAAGTTTAGAATAATTAGGTTGATTTTTATGTTTTGTTTAGGTTAAAGTGTGAATTAAATCCATTAATTACCACTTACCTACACCACTTTAACATAACTAAACAAGTAATAATGAGCCAACATGTGATATGCAACCACATGGAATTTAAATCAGCAATGCACCTAAGAAAGAATGGGGCCTAATGCAATTGGCTCATAATTATTGATTAATTAAGCTACATAGTTTAATTAAGTACTTTCATAACCATCCTAGACATGTAGTTTGAATATATTTTCCTTTGAAAATATCTTAGGTTATTGAACACCTAAGAATCTACCCAATATTAAGTGATTAGGTTTTGGAATGATTTGGTTTTTCATTTGGTTAATTAAGCTAATTAGTGATGTGATTAAGTCATTAATCAATTTGCAAATTAACTAAGTGTTTATCCAAATGAAATAAACTTAGGGAAAAAGATTGGAAAAGAAATCCTAATCTCATTCCTAAGTCCATTCACTATTCCATGATAATTAGCAAGCTTAATTAATGAATTTATCACTATTTAATAGATTAATTAATCATTTAATTAATTAATAGAGGGATTAAAAATGAAATAAGCAATTCCCCTAATTAATCCAACAATAAATTCTAAGAAAATCATGAAGGCAGAGGTCATCCCACTAATCAACCTTATGAAGTTTGGAATTAATTATTGAAGTAATTAAAGAGTAATCAGCCTAATTATATTTTCAATAAAACCCAAATTGATTGAAAATTACTTTCAAAATCAATTGATTTTAATTTTATATTATTCTCCACTGAATTATCTTTAAAATGAACTTGAGTTCCATGATTAAAATTAGATTAATTAGATCTAATTAAACCCCCTAATCCCATCGGGCCATGTGGCGGTTGATGCGGTGTGCTGACGCAGCGTACTTTCCATGGCATGATGGGATAGGTTATTGAAGTTGTCACATCCACCGTTGAGTCAACCGGTGGTGGACACGCTTTCTCCATGGGTCGTCTGATCTAAAATTGGATGGTTGGGATTAATCCTAGGATTTAGAATTAAATCAGAGGGAGATCTATCGTGATTTAGTCATAATCATCTATTCCAATCACACGGAACGGACAGTGTGTGATTTGTCTCCTCCCGAGCGGTGAGAGATGGATGCTGTCCATCGATCATCATTCGATCCAAGCTCACTTGAGCTCAGATGGAGTTCAAACTCGCCCCACACCTTCGAGGAGGCACAAGCAATGAATCTAACGATCAAGATCTTAAGGGATTATAATTTCCTTCATAAAGGACCAAGCAATTTTTATCTTAAGATCAATTTTGAGCAATACCTCACCTGCGCTTCCAACGGAGGAGGTAGCTTAGTCTAGTAGAGACGAAGCTTTGTTGAAGGTATCAAGTCTTGATTTGAAGTGGATGGCTCGGTTGACCAAGCTCCCCTTCAATGGCGATCAACCTTGATCAAAGTCCTCCTTCTCGTGGCTTGGTGACTTAGGAGATGACTTGATTGAGCTCGATGAAGTCCCTTGATGGTGCTTGCAAGAGTAATTTGGATTTGATGGAGAATTGAGTGAGTTGGAATTTGGATTGGCCTCCCCTGTTTTAGCTTGAGAATAACCGAGAAGGAGAAAATGGGGGGAGCTTGGGAATGCTTGCCAAGGCTTGGAGAAGCTTGGTTTTGAGTCCTAGAGCTCAATCGAATTGAGTGAATCTTTGGTTTGAGTGGGAATGAGGGGGAGAATATCTCCCCCTCTTCGGATTGAATGGTCGAGAGCTGAGTTGCCATTTTAGCTCAATTGCTGAGATTGGTTGATCAGTTTTGGTTGCAAAATAACCCATGTGAGTCATTTTAGGAAGAGGAGTGGAGTAGAGTGAGTGCCCATGTGCTAGGTGAGTGCAATTGGTGATCCAAGTGCTCAATTCCCATTGAAGGGATCGGTTTGGCCTTGGGTTGGATCATGGTTGACCCACACCCATTGGGTCATGTTCACCACCCTCCTTGGTGTCCAAGTGGACCACTAGAAGGGTGCCAAGTGGCCTTGAGAAAGAATGTGACCAAATTCCAAGTGAATTTGGTCATAGGATATCCTTTGACCTAGGGGCAAAGTGGTCATTTGGCCACAATTTTGATTTAGGCATTGAAATGATTCAAAATTGGGTTGGGCTAAATTTCAAGTGATTTGGAGTTCATTTAGTTTGAATTGGTTCAATTTGACCCATTTTAGGTCAAAATGGATCAATTTGGGTTAAGTTGACCAATTGGTCAAATTGAGTTAAACCATGGGTTAGGTCAAGTTCAAATGATCATTTAGAGGCTATGGATGTCAAGTTGACCAATTTGACCCATTTGACCCGATTGGGTTAGGTCATGAGTTGGTTTAGGCTTGGTTGATTATTTGAAGTATTTTGCAAGCTTTGGTTACAATCAATTTTGGTTTGGTTTGATTTCAAGTTGATTTGACCTTTTAGGTCAAGTTGAGTTCATGGGCAATTGGGCTAGGTTAGGTCTAATTGGTCAATTGAGGCTTTGGTCAAGTTCGACAATCAATTTAGAATGAATTTGACCCATTGATTGCAATCAATTTGGCTTAGATCAAGATTTGACCCATTTTAACTTCTTAGGTCAATTTGGGTCAACTTGGGTCAAGTGGCCAATGGGCTTGGTTTGGCTCAATTGATGGCTTGGTCAAGTTCAATCATTGATTATGGATTGGCTTAGATCAATGGTTTTAATCAATTTGGCCAATGGTGAATTTTGGCTAGTTTGGGTTTCATTTGGGTTAAATGTTGACTTGGTCAAAGGCTAGGTTTGATTTAGTTTGACCCAATTTGAGTGATTGATCATCCTAAGATGATTGTTGCTCATAATGTGAGGCTTAGATGGGCTTAGTTCAATCCAATTTGGGTTGGATTAGAATTTGGCTCAAAAAGGTCCTTTAGGTCACTTTGGGTGAAGTGAGCCTAAAGGGATCAATTGGCTTGATCAAGGCTTGATTCAAGTTTGGTTGAACTTACATATGGACTTATGATGGAAATATAAATCCAATTGCAAGTGATTTGGAGTCAAATGGGTTTTAGTTCATTTGATGATTTCAAGTTCAAAGGATGAACATGGGTTGATTTGGGTTAATTTGATTTTGGTTTGATGATTGAAGTTTATGTTTATATTTGGGCATGTGATTGAAGAAGTGATTGTTTGAAGAAAAAATACAAGGGTGTGGACTGATTTGAGAGTGATTTGGTTAAGTTCAAGGATTTGACTTAAAAGAGCATATGTTGGATTTTGATTTTAGTTTTGAATTGATTTTTGGTTATTTGAATTTATACTTCATTTATATTTGTGAATATAAATGAGAATTTAAATCAAGCTACAGAAAATCTGAAGTTTTTTTGAGTGATTTGAATTTGATTTGAGCTAAGTCTATAAGATAAAATCAAAGGAGCTTACGATTGATTTTGGGATTTGAATCTAACCATGGGTTTCAGTTATTTGACTTGGAATTATTTTATGATTTGGATTTTAGAATTGATTCATGATTTGAGGAAATTAATTAAGTTGGAATTGATTTAAGGTTTGATTTTTGGAATTGATTTATGATTTGAGAAAATCAATTAAATTGGAATTGATTTAAGGTTTTATTTTTGGAAATGGTTTATGATTTGAGAAAATCAATTGAGTTGGAATTAATTTAAGATTTGATTTGGATTGGTTTGATTTGAGAAAATCAATTAAGTTTGAATTGATTTAAGGTTTGGTTTTGATTGGTTTGAAGGAGAGAAGCAAGGAATGGGTTCAAGCTATAGGGTAGGCGAGTTCTCTTATTACCCCTAAGGCATAACCTATTCCTATGGCTAACTCTTCTAAGTCTCTAAGGTTAGGATAACTGTTCACTTAATCACTAGAAATATCTTAAGACTAAGGAACCCTTAATGTCTGAGGGAGCCCTATATTTAAGATGAAGAAGTTGAGAGCTCACTAAAAGTGAGGTCAACAAGGCTCTTCTTCTTCCTCTATTTTGTGTTGTTATAATGCTCCTTGCTCATCTTTAGGGGATGAACTTGACTATCCTTCTCCTTGTACATTTGCAGGGGCAGCTATTGCTAGGGCTGAATGATGATGCTGATTATAAAAGCCTGTATCAGGCTGATCATTTCTTGGTTCAACCATATAGATAGCTTCAAGACCCATGATCTTTTTTTCATTTTGATCTTCTTCTTCTTCATCTTCAGTAGAGATTGAAGATCCTTCTTCTACTTGCTTCTATGAAGACTCTCCTTCATAAAAAATTCATGTTCAAGATTCAAGTTGCTTACCGATGGTGTTTAAAAGTTTATCTATATATACCATCTACTTCACTTCAATTCTTCACACATGAATTTGATCGATGTTTGTGGGATTTCCATGGTTCAATGGCAACAAACACTTCTTCCATTTGATCAAAGTCAACCTTTTGGGGGTGAATCATAGATCCATAGATTCTCCATGGTGTCGACAACATGTCTTGGTATCCATTTATTTTTTTTGAGATGGATTTTTGAGTATATGTCAATGCCACTTCTTCCATTGATTTCATTTTACTTCGATCTTTAGTGTCATACCACAGTTCACCATGCGAAGCATACTTGGCTCGATGACAGGTTACTATAAGAGATGGCAACCTCCTTAATGGAGCTTCAGTATTTTCAATCACCGCATGCTTATGAAATTTTCTTTTCGTTAAGTCTCTTTCCTTGGCTATTTTAAGAACATTGTGTATTCTGGCAGATAGTGTTTCGTGTTGTTTCCAGTGGTGAGCTTGGATGTTGAGTAGAATGACCGCTTACCTCACCAAAGAGAGCTACTCACTAGCAATACGTAACCGAAACGAAGTGGAATACTCACTGGTAGCAACATCATTTGTTCAAGAGTCGGGATGTTGAGCCTCCAAAGATTTCTTCTTCTTCTCTACCTTCTAGTTAATTTGCTTCCCAATGAGGAAGCTTCATGATCATACTTTCCAGGTACAAAAGGTTCAATCGGCAAAGTAATTGTTTCATGAGGCATTAAAGACACAATTTTCCCACTGATGGTTCTTTTCATCATGGGGGCTTCAGATTGACCTAGTCTTTTAAAAATATAAGTTCTCTGTCGGGAGAACTCCTTAACAATGATTTGTGGCTGAACTGGTTGGCGAGCATGGCTAGTAGGAGCTTCAATAACTTGAGGTCTTCTAGCATGGCCTCGAACGGGTGTGCCACGGGTGAGTACTTCAGGAGTTGCAACTATAATAGCTAGGAAATTCAAGCTACCAAATTGAATGGTAGCCCCAACATCTCCTGTATTGATGATGACGTTGGCTAAGAAGATGTATGCACCACGCCATAGCTGGATAGTGAAAGAAGTGCTCTGTATATCTATTTTGTGAAAATGAAAGATGGAGATTAGTAATTAGTAATTATTATTTCACCCTATACTTCCAAAATGCAAAGGTATTTCAGAACAAAAAAAGTGTACTAAAGATATACTCTACAAAATAATTCATTTGACATGGAGCCTCATACATTAGTATTTTGAATTTATTACACATTTAAATCACCATTTTTATTTTTAATTTTCAAATATTTTGTTGCTACTATAGCACATATAACTAGCCAAAGATGGAAAGAGAATCCTGTCCCCAATAGAGTCACCAAAAATCTGTGGGCTCCAAAAATTTGCCATTGACCTCTTGATAAATGAATGAAGAGAACATAATTTGAGTGCATCGGTGTAATTTTCAGAAGGCAGGTGGAATAGTAGATAAGACATTACCCAGAGATTTGTTCCACATTTGGTGAGGACTTTAGATCTATTTCCAAGTTTCTATAGGCGCAAGCCCCAATAGTTAATTACCCTTCCCAATAAGTGAGAGAGAGCTTTTGATTAAGGGTAATCATTAGATTACTTAATGCATAGTATATAGTAGCAGCATGTAGAGTTTAAAATTTAGGGTTTATGAAATTCATCATTTTTAACTTAAAATAGATGGTTGGGGGAATGATGATGTGCCTGATCTAGATCCCATGATTTCATCATCCCAGGCTGTCGTGGTCGTTAGTCTACTTAGTCAGAGGAGGTAGTCAGCCCAACCTAACTGAAGGATCCTTATCAGCAACACATGGGTTATGCCATCCAAGTAATTCTTGTAGACTTGGGGTGGTGTAAGTCTAAGGAGACAATCTTAAGTCTACTTTAGCTGACAAAGAGCTTTTGCCCTACCAGGTGTACCTTATGATTCACAACTCAAATGGTAGAGCCATTAGGCAGCTTACAGGCTACGGTTACAATTATAATATAATGAGCCAAACCACCGGATCAGAGGACTTTGGTCATAATCGCATCATCTGTGGAGCCTACCAGCCAAGTCATACAGTCAGAGGACATAAGCCACGTCCTTACTAGAATGAGATTGATTGAGAGTGAACATAACAGAACACTTGATTTGACATTGGCCCTTTTATGAGCTAGAGTTTTCTTAATTTGCCACCTTCAACAAATAATTGCGGAAGGTGGATAAATTGATTTTTGCTATAAGTTTTTAATTATTGAATTTCATTTAAATAGTTTTAAATTAATGCTTAATTTGAGTTAATTAGATTTGAAATTAGAATCACATTTTGATGGAAGTATCCCCTCTGGTTGAAATCACCATTTAACACACCCATCATCGGGGTAGTTACTTGATTAATTTGAATATATTTAAGAGCTTTTAGCTCCTGTTTAGATCGATCTACCGAAAATGATAGATTTAGCTTCTTATATATTTCACTGAGTTGAAATTCTTATAATAGATTTTTAGGTTTTGTTAATCGGGACCCAGTCCTGAGACTAAATCAGGAAGCAACCCACACATCATCCTCAGACACTAAGTTTAAGCATTCAGTGTAGTGTCGGGGCCCATGCGAGTGTATTTAAGAATGCCTTAATTAACGCCTTATGTTCACTTGTATAATGTGTTGCGAATCCGGTGGCATAGAAGGTGTTGTAAATTAGTCTAACATATTATTAGATTTTATGGATTAATATTTAATTGATTCCAAGTTGATTAGTCTTTGAATATTCAATAGACTTTTTCTTATGACAATTCTCAAATTCATCGCAAACTATACTCAATTTCTCCTTGATCTAATTCGAGTATTTAATAGGGCGATGAATATACTCAAATATTTTTTAAGGATTCCTCGCTTATGCTTATTAGCAATCATTCGATCTCATAGAAAATCTCTATTAAATTCTTTAATTTTCTTCAATTTATTTGAGTATATTTGAAGAGTATATCTTAATTCTAAGAGGATCTCTTATGCTTTGATTTGATGTTCAATCAAGATTCCTACTTCTTCGATATCCTCTAATTTGCAATTATTCAATTAGTTTAATGATCACTTGCTTGTGAATTTAATACTTTGAGTATTCAAGAAAAGGCTCTATTCACATAAACAAGCATCAACTCCAACATCCCTAACTCTTTATTAGGTTTCTTATTCAGTGAATGACTGGACTTCAAGTTTTGTTATAATTCCCTTTAAGAATTTAACATTTAACTCCCCCTATCTCAGTTAAAATTTGTTTAGTTCTCCCTCCCTTTTTTATTTGAGAAATTTGAGAGAACATGGACTCACTTAATTTTTTTCTGTAAGAATGAGTCCTTCATGACTCCCTCCAATCTCTATAAATAAGGCCAAGAGTGGGCCTTATATTTCATTCCATTTGTTTGAGGAGTTGGAGTGCTTGAAAGAGAAGGGTTAATTTTTTAGGTGGCTTTCAACTCCGCTTAGATAAATCTTGTAAGTGCTTTTCACCTATTTTTTATTGGATTTAATGTTTTACTTTTTGTATTCATTGTATGTTCTTTTCTTTCCCATCTTTTTTTATTTCATTATTTTAATTTGAATTTAGCTTTATGTATCTTTTATTCTTCCTTTTTTTTCTAAGTCCAAAGATTTGACGAAATTTCGGCAACATTTCGGTTAGGGGAGAGACATCTAACAATTTATTTGGCTTACTTGGTATGCCCTACTGGGCATAGCAAGCGGTGTCTTGTGACACCGCAACTTATTTTCATCTCATCATGCCCTAATGAGCACGACGAGGCCTTCAAACCTACAAAGAAACATAAGCACAATGTATATACTTTCACATTCATATCACACATGTTCAGGCTTATTTTTCTATGCACTTGCAATGATCGATAAAGAGACAGAGAGGGACATGCCAGAAACAAAGAGAAAAACCCGCCTAATGATGGTGCTCTTATCCGGCTGCGGCAAAAGGAAAAGTCAAAAAGAGACAGAAAGGGAGATGCTGGAAATCGAGAGAAGAACCCGCCTAATGATGGTGATCCTCTCTGACTGCGGCAAAGGGAATTGGAAATTTCAATTTTGGGAAGATGAGGGGAAAATGAAGCGAAGGAATTTTGGATTAGGAGAAAATGAGAGAAAATGGAGTAGAAAAATGGAGGAGAATATTTGTTTGTGGGGAAATTTCAGTTTGGTGGAGTTTCTGGTGGAAGGAGAGGAATGTATTTTCGATTTGGTGGAGTTTTTGGTGGAAGAAGAGGAATGGATTTTTGGTAAGGTGGAGTTTTGGTGGAAGAAGAGGAAGAAGAAGAAGAAGAAGGAAGAGGGAAGAAGAAAAAGTGATTTTGGTTTTGTGAGGAGAAAAAGAGGATGGAAGAAGATGGAAGATGAAGGAGAGGGAGAAAGCTTACGGTTTGGCTTCCGATTTTTGTTTTTAGACGAGGGAGATGAAAAACGAGATAAGGGAGGAAGGCTCGATTTGGTTTGGATGAGGGAGAATTAGAAGAGGGTCTCCTCCTCTTAGTTGAGGAAGTATCCATGAAAGGGGGGAAACGGTTGGAGGAGGAGATCGAGCGGGAGTGGTTGAGGGAGGCCGAGCAGTTCGTGCGTTCGAACGTAAGAGAGGGAGTGGATCGCATGAAGGAGAGAGCTTGTGTGTGTGAAGGAGGGGCCGAGCGAGTCATCTGCGCTTGAGGGAGGAAGAGCTAGGGTTGGGTCGAAGATAAATAGGGCCGGTTAGTGTTAATTACGGGTCGGTTAAGGTTAATTAGTAAAATGAGCTTTTTAAATTGATTTTTTAAGTGTTTAATTAACTTTAATGTGAATTTTATGATGACACAATTAGATAATTAATATATATAAATTCAAAGTTATTTTGATATTTCGAATGCAACGGCATAATCCATTTCACAATCGAAGGCCGTTTGGTTCAAGTCGGCATCAAATCAATTTCAGCTCAAAATGCGCATTATCATTTCCGACAGCTTGACTTTTGTGCAGACTTGTCCGAATTGAGTGCAAATAGTCTTAGTTGATATATTTTGGCATTTTAAAGCTAATGGCACATTCAATTTTACGAACAGATGTCATTTGGTTTACATTGGTGCCTTTCGATCTCGATATGTGTGTTAGCACATTGATAGCTCGGTCACTTGGTCGGTTGATCATATTGATAGCTCGGTCACTTAGTCATTAGATCGCTAATTTTTTAGCATATAGTAGCAAGAATTCAGATTTGAAATTTAATGAAATTCATCAATTTTTTATGCTTGGAGCATATGGTTGGGGAATGATGATGCGCCCAATCAAGATCCCATGGTTCCATCATCCCGGGCTATCATGATCCCTGGTCCACTTAGTCAGAGGAGGTGGTCGACCCAACCTGACCGAAGAATCTTTGTCAGCAGTCATGAGTTGCGTCGTCCAAGGAGACCATGTAGACTATGGTTGATATTTGTCAAAGGGGATAATCTTAAGTCCACCCTAACTAACAGCGGGCTTTATTTCCTATTAAGTATACCCTATGATCTACAACTCAAAGAGGTTGAAAACCATTGGGGAATATACGGGCTACAGCCGTGACCATATTTTAGTGGAGCCTACTAGCCAAACCACCCGGTCAGAGAGCTATGGTTGTAACTGCTTTATATATAGAGCTTATTGGCCAAACCACGAGACAGAGGACACGGGCCATGTCCTTACTAGTGTAGAACATTTTGAGTGTGAATATAGTAGTATACATAATATACATTGGTTCCTTTGCGAGCTTAGGTTAACATTAAATTTTTCACCTCCAACAAATAATTGCAGAAGGCAGGTGGATGAATTTATTATTATTTTTTTATGATGAATTTTATTTAATTAATTTCCTTATTTTGATATTTGTTTGAATATTTGATAATTGATAGAAATTTTACCTAACATTGAAGATTTTAGGAAATTTTGATAATGATGAACCCATCCAGTTGATATTCTCGATCAACACAGCCATCATCGGAGTAGACTTTGTCAACTCTACTCTATGCTCACAGAGGATCGTGTCTATAATCTTGAAATCATATTATATCATATTAGATCTTGTCAACTCTACTCTTATAGGAAGAAGATTGGATCTATGGATTGAAACCTATAAATGTATTTTAAGATTTTTGAAATTAAATATTTTAATCTCTACATAAAATAGCCATATTAAAACTATTAAAAGCTTTATGAAAGTTGTAAGGGTAGGCTTAATGTGATCAACTTGAAGGAATCATTTCATATTGGTTTTTATATGCAACCTTGTTGAGATTAATTATTTAATTTTTCATTGCAATAATCAGTTTTATCAACTCCAGTTCCTATGGGGAGGAGGATTTTAACTGCTCAAATATGACTTAAACTTTCATCATATGAATATATTAATTTGTAAAAATACATACATAAGTATATATTTAAAATATTGAATTTTGAAAATATGCTCAGGCTTTCAAAATGATTGTTTCTCTTTCAAAATAATTGCATAATTCACAGTGTAAGACATTTAAGTCAATCTGATTTTAACCCGTGCAACATCCTCAGACACCTGAATTTAAACATTCAACACTATGTTAGGGCCCATACGGGTATTTAATAAAATAATAATAATTTTATTTCTAAATTATGAGATTAATCTCATATTTTTAATTAATTTTAACGTAGCCTGCGAAGCCTTTTCAGATATTAAAATTTACGCTCTAAATCTCTATATCCGAGCACATGCAGAAATTTTTAGCTTAGATAATTTCATCTAATTAATAAAATCAATGATTTTGCAAATTATAATTAGAATGAAAATTTGTTATTTTTGTTTTTTTGGATTGAAGGAAGATCCTTAATTCATGCAAATTTTAATTCAATGTCACCTTTTGTCTACTTGTATGAAGAATTGCATATTCGGTGGTGAAATACTTTAAATTTTCAAATGGTTCATTTTGCCCGCTTAGACTTAAGTATTGCAGGTTCAGTGGCAAGGCGGAGTGGAGGCGGAAGCAGAGGCGAAGTCACAAGCTACGGACGAAGTGAGATGTGAGTGGCTCGATCCACCACTATATTCATATCCTAATTTTGTAATCAGGTTCTATAAAGATTGCATTTGAGTTCTACTCTTGCTTGAAAGCAGACATTCAGACATATTGCAGGTCCCATATGCTACAATCCTAAATTTAATTGAAGCCTTCTTTAATTCATTTGAATTGAGATACTACCATATGTGCATTCAATAAGACAACTTATTGGCGAGCTTTTTGTTGTGAGTCTTATTTATATTTCTCCAATCTAATTTCAATTTTGTTCAATATGAATTAGATTATAATTCATTTGTTAATTGAAATGCCACCCTACTTATGCTCATTGATGAGCTACATGGGTTTGCCATAAATCTGCTCAATTTTTTTTTGATTTGTTTAGCAAAAGATATAAAATAATCCAGTTATTCATTAATGAGCTTTAATTATGCTTGCCAACAGGTTGCTCGTCTTCAGTGAAAATATCTTTTGAAATTCATTTGATTTTTACTCAAACTTGAAAATAGCACTCAACAAATCTCATATGTATCAATTTTAAATTCAATTGAAACCTTCTTTAGTCCATTTTAAATTAGACATTCCAATATATGGATTAAATAAGAAGGCTTGTTCTTCTTTGTGAATCACACTCTAGATCTTGATTCGAGCTCTATCTCATTTGAAAATTGGACTTCTAACTTCATGCAACTTTTCTATAAGTATGACATGAATTCAAAGTCATGTTTCCATTTAGTTTATTCTCTTTCAACCATTTTAATGCATGAAATAATATAAGCCAAAAAGTTCAAATAATTCTTCTTAGCCAACAAACTATTATATTTTGCAATGGCATATAAATGAGTTATTTAGTCTTATGTTGCTCAATTATTATCAAATTTCAATCTCATGTTTAGCATATATATCTTTATCCACAATCATGAACACTTAGCTCATTCTTATTTAATATTCATATTCATTAAGATCATTTAAATTTAATCTTTGTGAATTTATTTTTTTTATTTTAGGACTTCATATTTTTAATTTAATATCCAATTAATTTTTAATTTAAGTCCCAAAAATTTGATAAAATTTTGGCCCTGACAAGATTTCTGCCGCCTCCATGTATACATCAAACTTTTGGCCTACCACACGCCTCGATGAGTATAACGGTTGGTGTTTTGAAACACCTTGACCTATTTTTTCATCTCGTTATGCCCCGATGAGCATAACGGGGCCTTCAAACCTGCATAACAATCATCCATCAAAATTTTCAAGTTTATCAAACATATACATTATACACCATCATCCATCAACATTGCAAACTTCCTAAGATGAAGATTCACTTCTATAATTTCTTGTATGACCGATTGATAAAACGCTCTTTCAAGCATGGAAACTTGATCTTATTTACTCTTCAACTCAGAATTAGCTCTATTCTTGAGATAATCATCTTCATAAATAATTTTCTTTATAGATGTAACCAATGTATGACAAAATCAGATTGTAAGATAGAAAAACAAAAGGACTAGTCTGTTTAGAATTTTTGATTATCGAGATGATGCAAGAAGAGTGATAAGTTGTAGCTGTATAGGATTTTCTCAAGTGAAGGGCAGGTAGAAGGGAGGAAGGAAATAGGAAGGATAGGGAGAAACAATAGGAATTGCTGCGATTTGGAAAGCTAAATGGTAGTATTTTCTGAAGCTGGGAGACAGAGTTGAGAGATGAGTTTGATGTCGGCTTGATACATGGGAGTTTAAAATGGCGAGATGTGTGAAAGAAAGGATACTGTTCAGCTTACTTTCACATTTGTGTTGTGATGTGACAGAGAGAAGAGTGCTGGAGAGTGGAGGGAATGTTGAGAGGAATCCGCCTGATGATAGAGTTGCCTCTCAGTTATGAAAAGGGAAGTTCAGAGCTGTAAAACAGCGAAGATAGCTGTGGGAGAAGCGGTAGTAAGAACTTAGAGCAGACTTACAAGATGTGAGGAAGATCAGAGTGGCTTGGAGGGACTGAGGCTTGCGGCTTGAGAGAGACGAAACGCCGAGAGGAACCCGTTTGATGATGGAGTTGCCTCTCGGCTGCAAAAATGGGAGGTTCAAATCGAGGTTTTGGCTGTAAGGTTTAGAGTTGAGGCTAGGAGATTGACTGGGAGAATTTGTGCGAGTTAAAAAAAAAAGAAAATAAATCGAGAAGATCGAAACTTGAGAGTTGGAGACGGCTAGGGATAGCTGCGAGAGAAACAATGATAAGAACTTAGAAGTGTGAGGAGATCGAGAAGATATTGTAGGTTTGGAGAGGAATTGAGGCGAGGAACGGTTGCTTGCGGCTTAAGGGAGACGAGATTACCATTTCTTGCGTGAGATCCCCAAGAGGAAAGAAGAAAAAAAATGAAAAGGTTAGTCCCAGTTCTCTTGCTGCAAGCAATTGGGAGAAAATATTATTGGAGTTCGACGTATTTTACGCATGACTCTAATCCGACGTGCCCGCATTTTTTCCGCTTTAGCAACCACGCTATAATTGGATGGACGATGATGTAAATGGAAGGCGCATTCATGATGCCGTTAAGCGCTAAACCTGGCCCGACCCAGCTCGTCTCGTTCAAATAGCGGGAGAAGAAGCATCGTTGGAATGTGCGAGAGGAATTTAAGAGAAATATATATCTAGATTTAGGGTTTAGTGTGTATTTTTTCTTGAAAACTGAGCTCAGAGAGAGAGTACAGTAAATCTCATTTCCTTTTTATGAAAGAACCATGAAGATGGAGAACAAATTTAGCTGAGGATGTATTAAATAAAAATTCCTCAATAATTTTTCTCAACCGTTGTATACGTATAATTTTTTTTATGGTTTGTTAGTGTTATTCCTTGAAATTCTTTTATTTAATTTATATTTCCTACACTGTTTGGAGTTCTTTGCAAGATGACTTTGCTTGTTTGAGGATCTACTTTGCATGGGTACTCTCTTGAGAGTACAGACGATTTTGGCCATTTTTTCCACTTTCTTTGGCATGGTTGTTCAGATTATGTTCATTACATTCTAGTGGAAGTAATTTGGAGGCTGTTTGGATGATTTTTTGGAGATTTTTGCATATGTACTCTCTGTACTCTCATGAGAGTACAAATAATTTTCTCATATTTTTACAGTTTATTATGCCTGTATGGGAAGAATATGGTCATTACATTCCATTAGAAGCAATTTTCTGGCTATTTGCTTAATTTGTATGGGAGATTTTCATCTGTACTCTCTATACTCTCTATACTCTCATGAGAGTAAACAAGAATTTTGGCCATTTTTTCCCACTTTCTTTGGCCTGATTGTTGAGATTATGTTCATTATATTCCATTGGAAGCAATTTGGTCGTTGGATGATTTTGAGATTTTTGATCAGACTCTCTGCATTCAAGAGTACAGATGATTTTCTCATATTTTCCGTTTATTATGTCTCAGATGGGAGAATATGGTCATTACATTCTATTAGAAGTAATTATTTGGTTGTTTGCTTAATTTGTATGGGAGATTTTCATCTGTACTCTTTGTACTCTCTGTACTCTCTGTACTCTCATAAGAGTAAACAAGAATTTTGGCCATTTTTCTTACTTTCTTTGGCCTGGTTGTTGAGATTATGTTCATTACATTCAAAGCAATTTGGAGGTCTGGGATGATTTTAGATTTTTGATGTGATTTCATACTCTCATGAGAGTAGAGCATTTTGTGCATTTCTTTTAGTTTCGGGCCTGTTGAGGAAATATGTTCATTAAATCCATTAGGAATAACTTGGAGGCTGTTTGGTTGATTTTTTAGTGTTATTTTATATTTGTACTCGCTGTACTCTTTTGAGAGTACAGATAATTTTGGCCATTTATTCCACTTTCTTTAGCCTGGTTGTTGAGATTATGTTTATTACTTTCCATTGGAAGTAATTTGGAGGCTATTTGGGTGGTTTTTGGGAGATTTTTGTGATCTCAGATTCTCTCTCATGAGAGTCTGAGCATTTTGCATTTCTTTTGCTTTGCTGTTGGAGGAAATATGTTCATTACAAAATTAGAATAACTTGGAGGTTTGGTTGATTTTTTGTGTTATTTTGTATCTGATTCTCATACTCTTGAGAGTAATGTGATGATTTGGCCATTTATTCTCACTTTCTTTGGCTTGGTTGTTGAGATTATGTCTATTAAATTCCATTGGAAGCAATTTGGAGGCTGTTTGGGTTTTTTGAGATTTTTGCATCTGCACTCTCGTATTATGAGAGTACATAGCATTTTGGGCATTTCTTTCCTTTCTTTGGCCTGTTTGGAGGAAATATGATCATTACAATCCATTAGGAACAACTTAGAGGCTGTTTGGTTGATTTTTGTAGTATTATTTTGCATCTGTACTCTTTGTACTCTCTTGAGAGTACAGATAATTTTGGCCATTTATTCCCACTTTCTTTGGCCTGGTTGTTGAGATTATGTTCATTACATTCCATTGAAAGCAATTTGGAGACTGTTTGGGTGATTTTTGGGAGATTTTTGCATATATACTCTCTGTACTCTCATGAGAGCTGATGATTTTGCTAATGTTTTTGTTGTTTCTTTGGCCTATTTGGAGGAAATATGTTCATTACAATCCATCAGGAATAATTTGGAGGGTGACTTGGTTGGTTTTTATGGTTGATTTGCATGAGAACTAACATTAACTGACTTTTCATTTTTGAAGTTTACTATATCTGAGAAAAGGATAACTGATGAATACGATTAATATTAAAAGACGCTTCATGAAGACATCGACATTTTGAAGAGGCTTCATCAGCATCAATTCATTAGACTCACAATTCAACAAGACTCAATTGCCATTACCTCAATGTCTTATGGACATGAGATAGGCTTTTCTTCTGTGGGGATTCCTTTCACCCCATGAAGTTGCGAATGATGGGATGCAAACAGAGGGGAGAAGGTCTTATGGAATAGAGAAAATGTGCCCTCTGTGAGGTCAACACTTCCAGTGAGGAAGCCCTTAAAGAGCATCTTCAAGGTAAAAAACACAAAGCAAAGAAGCCTTACTGAGTTCCAACAAGAAGACTGCCCCCTCTGTACTCTCTGTACTTTCTGTACTCTCTATACTATTTGTACTCTCTATTGATATAATATTGTTTATGTTTCTATGATGATTTCTTTACTTGTTTGGAGAAAATATGCTTAATTAGTTTCTACCTATTGAAACAATGCTTCTTAAAACCTACTTTCTACTGAATCATGTGGTGTATAGAATAGACAAAAAAAATTATCGAACATGCGGCTTACCAACGTGGCATTCAGAAATATAAATTTTGAGGGCAGTGTGGAGCAAATTCTATATTTTAAGATGAGGAATTTTTTTAAAATAATCTAATAACTGAAAGTATCATCTTAATTAAATTAATATTATTGACAAATTTATAAATAATTAGTAAACTAATATCATTAGTACTAATATCATCTTCATTATACAAATTTTTTCAAGTTCTATTAATCTTGTTGGTAGGAACATACGGGCTTATCAATTTTTGTAATGCATGCAATAAAAATCATTTCAAAAAATATAAAGTACTTTATAGAGTATATATCAAACTATGTAATGCCTGCAATGAAAATCAGTTCATCCTCTTAGGTAAGGTAGAGTCATCAATCAGATACTGAAATTTGGTAAAATATGAGAAATTTTATTGCCACAGTCAAAGGATTACAAGGTCCTTAATAGGGGATTAACTTAATAACTACTGCTTAAAGAGCTACAAACAGCCTAGAGAAAATCCCTACCTAAATACAGTCAAAACATGTGAGAGGAAAAGAAAGCAAAATGTATAAAATGGGCAAAGGAGCAAGCAATTGGCGAGCCATCAGCAGAAACTCTTAAGGATAAGATAAGTGTATGCCTCCAGAAGAGAAGGAACCTGCAAAAAAATAAGCATAATCTACAAACATCTAGAAGGAAGAATTAACATAGTTAAAGTGATACAAGCTAGATTGAAAGTAAAATAATGTAATGAAAGAGATATGGAGAAATAGGTGGAGAGAGGCTCAGGCTCAGTCACACCAAATTGAGGCAGTTACTAGCATGAGCATCCAAACTTCAAAGGAAGGGTTACATCACACCTGCTATTACCAGCCAAGGAATGGGTGAAGTCATCCCAGCCATCATAGCCTACTAACCTGGGGGAAAATGGTTGCCAATTTAATAAAAATCTTCTGATCTTAGCCAACAATACCCCTAGGGGAAACTGGTAAAGGGTTGACAACTCCCCTTTCTAAGATTATAAACACTGGACAATGCAAGCATAACAGCATAAATCGTAGCCAACAACACCCCTAACCACACAACATTCACCGCATTCATCTGCCTAAACAGCTCCACAAATATGTGACATGTAAAATAGCTCCACAAATGAACCTAATCTCAAGAGAGTATAGAGAGTACAGATGCAAAACTCTCCTAAAAACCAAATAATTATCCTCCAAATTATTCTTAATGGATTGTAATGAAGATATTTCCTCCAAACAGGCCAAAGAAGGTGGAAAAACATTAGCAAAATGCTTTATACTCTCATAATAGTACAAAGAGTACAGAGAGTACAGATGGAAATCTCCCATATAAATTAAGCAAACAACTAGATGTAATGACCATATTCTCCCCATACAAGCATAATAAACTGAAAAAATATGAGAAAATCATCTATACTCTCATGAGAGTACAGAGAGTACAGATTCAAAAATCACCCAAAATTCATCCAAACAGCCTCCAAATTACTTCCAATGGAATGTAATGAACATAATCTCAACAACCAGGCCAAAAAAGTGAGAATAAATGGCCAAGAGAGTACAGATGCAAAATAACACTAAGAAACTAACTAGACAGCCTCCAAGTTGTTCCTAATGGATTGTACTAAACATATTACCTCCAAACAAGCCACATAAACTGGAAAACTATTAGCAAAATGCTTTGTACTCTCATGAGAGTACAAAGAGTACACAGGGTACAGAGAGTACAGATGCAAAAAACTTTCAAAAACTATCCAAACAGCCTCCAAATTACTTCCAATGGAATGTAATGAACATAATCTCAACAACCAGGCCAAAGAAAGTGAGAATAAATGGCCAAAATCATCTGTACTCTCAAGAGAGTACAGAGAGTACAGATACAAAACAACACTAAAAAATTAACTAGACAGACTCCAAGTTGTTCATAATGGATTGTAATAAATATATTTCCTCCAAACAGACACACAAAAAATAGGAAAAACATTAAGCAAAATGCTCTGTACTCTCATGAGAGTACAGAGAGTATAGAAAGTACAGAGAGTACAGATGCAAAAATCTCCCAAAAATTATCCAAACATCCTCCAAGTTGCTTCCAATGGAATACAATGAACATAATCTCAACAACTAGGCCAAAGAAAGTGGGAAAAATGGCCAAAATCATTTGTACTCTTAAGAGAGTACATATGCAAAATAACACTAAAAATAACCAAATAGCCTCCAAATTATTCCTAATAGATTATAATCAACATATTTTCTCCAAACAGGCCAAAGAAACTGGAAAAAAATGCCCAAAATGCTCTGTAGCCTCATGAGAGTACAGAGAGTACAGAGAGTAAAGATGCAAAAATCTCCCAAAAATCATCCAAACAACCTCAAAATTGCTTCCAATGGAATGTAATGAACATAATCTCAACAACCAGGCCAAAGAAAGTGGAAAAAAATAGCCAAAATTCTTATTTACTCTCATGAGAGTACAAAGAGTATAGAGAGTACAGATGGAAATCTCCCATACAAATTAAGCAAACAGCTAAAAAATTGCTTCTAATGGAATGTAATGACCATACTCTCCCCATACAGGCATAATAAACTGGAAAAATATGAGAAAATAATCTGTACTCTCATGAGAGCATAGAGAGTACAGAGAGTATAGAGAGTATAGAGAGTACAGAGAGTACAGATGTAAAAATCTCTCCAAAACCATCCAAAAAGCCTCCAAATTTCTTGCAATGGAATGTAATGAATATAATCTCAACAACCAGGCCAAAGAAAGTGAATAAATGACCAAATCATCTCAGTATTCTCAAGAGAGATGAGAGTACATATGCAAAATAACACTAAAAACCAACCAGACAGCCTCCAAGTTGTTTCTAATGGATTGTAATAAACATATTTCCTCCAAACAAAGCCAAAAAAATATTAAAATGCTCAGACTCTCATTGAGTACATGAGTCTGAAAAGTACAGAGAGTACAGATGCAAAAATCTCCCAAAAATCATCCAAACAGCCTCCAAATTGATTCTAATGAAATGTAATGAACATAATCTCAACAACCAGGCCAAAGAAAGTGAGAAAAATGGCCAAAATCATCTGTCCTCTCAAGAGAGTACAAAGAGTACAGATGCAAAATAACAGTAAAAAATAACCAAACAGCCTCCAAATTGTTCCTAATGGATTGTAATCAACATATTTCCTTCAAACAGGCCAAAGAAACTGGAAAGAAATGTCCAAAATGCTCTGTAGTCTCATAAGAGTACAGAGAGTATAGATGTAAAAATTCCCCAAAAACCATCCAAACAGCCTCCAAATTGCTTCCAATGGAATGTAATGAACATAATCTCAGCAACCAGGCTAAAGAAAGTGAGAAAAAATGGCCAAACTCATATGTACTCTCAAGAATTCATCATGAAACAGCACCAAACATCCTACCATGTGATATAATAAATATTTCACAAAGCTAAATAGTTCAAAATTTTGAAAATAACGGCGTGTACCATCATGACAGTACAGAGAGTACACATGCAAAACTTCTCCAAAAAATACTACAACACGTCCTGTTCATTTAAAGGAATCAAATATTCCAAAATGTTCACCTACTGGACGGTGAGAAGAATAGATAAAATCATAAATTCATTAAAGTTCGGGAATGCAGATATAAATACCTCATGTAATGACACCAATTTTGATTCACAAGATTTGCTAAATTATTGAAAGGTCGCGCGAGCCGAAATGAGAAAAAATCCTTTGTCGAAAGAAAATCCTAAACCGTTTCAGGACGAGGAATGAACTACTCATTTTTCTTCTGTTTGAATGAGACGGACCGCCGGTTAAGCGAATAGGTGTGAATGCGCCGCCCCTTTACAACGTCGCCCAGCAAAGCTTACTAAAACGGAAAAAAAAAACGCTTTGACACGCGTAGATTGAGTCCGCATAAAAGTTTGTGCGGACTCCGGACGTAATATTTTCTTAGCATTTGGAGACATCTGATTTGCATATGATAAATATTTTTATTTATTATTATTATTTTTGTCTTTTTCCTCCACTAGCCTTATGAAAGGACGAGAGAGTTATGGACTCAGTATATAGGTGGATGCTAATTAATTACTTTGAGATTAGCAAAAGAAAAGAAACAAATTTATAGCTTATATATATATATATATATATATATATATATATATATATATATATATATATATATATATATATATATATATATATATATATATATATATATATATATATATATATATATATATAATTTTAATTACTTTCTTTTTATTTTTTATTTTTATCTTTTATTTTCATTTCCTTTTTTTCTTTTATTTTTTTAAACAAATATTTTCATTATTTATTTTCTTTTTCGTAAAGATTATTATCATTTACATTCATTTGTGAGTCATCAATCGCAATGATTCCGAATCAATTATGATAGAACTTTCTTTCCATAGTTTGCGATTTGCTTCATGCTTAATCAAATTTGTTACCGAAAATTTTGGATTCATAAGTGGATCAACTTCGGCGTCAATTGTGATGATTCATATTCAATTTCATATTATTTTGCATCCATGGCTTGCTATCATTTTATACTCAACCAAATTAATCATCAGAGGCTCGATTGAGCATTATTAGATGTTTTGGAAGTATCGGTGTAGTATGTTTCGTAAACCGACACTATTCAAGTAGTCTCTGCAAAGATCAAAGCCACTTTGGTTACAGTTGAGGCATATTTGGACTCAATTTGCTTAATGTCAAGTTTATCGTAGGTCAACCTTGTCAAGCTTGCTTGATTCAAATTATGAAATTAGTGTAGAGGTCAACAAAGGTAAATTAAAGTTTATTATTCAATTGGTGTTTAGATTCATGTCATCGACTTTGTTATCCTTTGAGTTCAAAGATTTAGTGGACTTTCAAACATCCTAACATTTTCTTTGAAGAACAGAGTTGAGATCTTTGATGGCAAAGTAATTCATTCAATGGTCTATAGTAAAATGGTCAACTTTGCAATTCCTCAAGTTAGTCACCATTGTTGGATTTCTTAAATAAGTATAAGATATTGTTTCATGGTGTGCTAATATTAATGGTAATTTATGATGAAAGCTTAATTATTTCTTGTATGTATTTGAATGCTATTTTGCTTTTTAATCTCTATGTTCATATTAATGCAATATTAATTTGAGATAACTATAAAATGAAAAGAATTCATATTGATCGATGTCTATATAAAATCACTCATTTTAATTTATGTTTATAAAAAAAACATTCATTGATCTTTCACATGTAAGATTCATTCATAAAATTATTTTTAAAAATAAAAAATTACAATTAAAAAGTCAAAAAATCTTCAAAAATATTTTTTATCGTATCATTTTTTTTTGTTATTTACCTATATTCATAAATATCAAGATTTAATCAAGTCGAGATCAATTTCTCTATTAGATATACAAATAAAAAATAAAAAAAGAAAGAATCCAAAGAATCTATCCCAACAAAAGTGTCTTCTATAATTTGATATTAACAATCTATTTTGCTCTCTATAGTATCCAAGTACTCTTGCACCATGATAATCAATACTTCTTTCTCAATCGCTTCGATGAGCTATTCTTTCTTAAGCATGGTGAACAACTCATCCCCACCCATTTAGCCTTCTTGCTCTCGCCTTTGGTGTGTGTGTGTGTGTCAAAATGCTTACAAACGTATCAATGTATATAATTTACTAATAAGTTATCATTTTTTTTCTCAATATTTTAGGTGTGGATTTTCTCAAAACTTATAGAGAGTTATTTCACGAAAATAATTCCAATGAAGAAGTATGAAATGCTGCCTAAACACATATTTGTATTTTTCTTCCAAGTATTTTGTTCTTTCCTATTTTGCATTTTATCTCATAATTTCTACAATAAAGTGGAAGAACGAAGCATTGTGCTTAAGCCTTTCAAGACATTCAGCCAATCGATCGATTTTGACTTGATAATCTTTGTTACTAGATTCATGGTGATCAAAAGCTTAGAAATATATTTGTGTACGTCTCCGAAGTCCCAAAAGATTATAACGGGAATAAAAGATATTTTAGCTCCTCTCTATAGGTATTGATAAGTAATTAAATCTAGCTCATTATATATGTATGAATATGGTAGCTTGTTAAGAAAATTTTTGGGTCGAAATATTATGAATAGAAGAAATATCTTAAACTATGAGAAAAAAAAAACTCTAGAATTTTAATTAATATAAATTTTAAAAAAATTATAATAATAATAAATTTGAGCCATTCTTTCATTCTTTGTAAAACTTCTTAATATTTTATTTGTATTTTTTTTTCATAAATAACGATCATTACTTTGTGGCTAAATATTTAAAATTTTAGTCGTGCTACAATTCTCATAAAAAATTTAAAAAGATAACTAATAGGCTAAAGCATAATTAATAAAGGGTCTTTTAATTGTTTCTTTTTTCAAAAAAAAAGTAAACAAAATACCTAGACATGCTTGCTCAAATATATTATAGTAGTCATATTATCATCAATTTGCAAATCATCTTGGATAACAAGTATATAGTACTGGTACAATTATTTTTTATAAGAATAAAAAAAGCTATTTATGTAAGCTATCATTCTGTAGATTGGAAAATAAGAATTATATTTAAATATTTTTCACTAACTATAGCTTTATATGTAGGGAATGTATATCATAAAAACAAAATATTTTTCACTAACTCTTATGATTTTTGACATTGTTTTTGTTCTTAATACTTCATCTCTATTATAAGAGTTGATCATTAGCTAAAAAAAGATGATAATTTGTCTTTATAAATTGTTTAAGAAGGCTTTAATATATTCTCAAGAAGAGCTTAGTAAATATATGTGAATTTAAGTAATTAATGCTTCTTCTTTTTCTTATGATTATCCTTTTTTCAATTCTCACTATTTCACTCCCATATTCTTTATTTTTGTAGTACTAGTGGCATCACTTTTCACATGTGTACTACATTTATTTACTTACTTACATTTTTTTTGCTCATTATAAGAAGTTTTTATTAAAAGATTTTTATTACAACCTTAACAAAAATTGTTGTTATTATTTTGAAAGAAATTATATTTTACATCTAATAAATAAATTAGTCGTTCTAGACTACAATGAAACTAAATTGAGATAATTCAATTTTAAATAAAAAGAGAGAGAATTAGCTTTGAAGTAGAGTGCAACAAATGCACAGGTGCACGCACACATGCATGCATTTGCACAAATATGTGTGTGTACATACATATCACCTCCATTCAAAATTATAGATCACCAACATATTATATTATTTTCATCACCATTAAATTTGATTATTACAATTACTCTCAACATTTTATCAAAAAACTTAACAAACAACCATTGATATTATTCTTCATTCCTTGCAACAAACATAAAGAGATCTGTCACTCTTCTTTAGACTTGAGCCCAACATAATCATTAGGTCCATAAGGCATGAACAATTCACAAGAACCATTTTTTCCTAGGATTATAGCCCATGTCCTTACAGTTGATCATTATACCATATGTGTATGATTCCTATACGTGATCTTCTATAATGCTCATGGATGTATTCTTTCATGTATTTATCTCATTTCTTTACGTCTTCCTCCATCAATTTTATGCTTGGAAGTTGAAATCCACCATCAAGAAAATGTGTTAGCCACATCGCCCTAATCTCTGAAGTATATAGGTTTGATAAGCTCTCTGAATATCCAATTATCGCCATTTGTGGGATTCTCGGATTTATGCATTCTCTGTCAAATATATATATATATATATATATATATATATATATATATATATAAACTTTCAAATCAAATAGTTAAAGTGTGCCATAATGAATTTCAGGTAGTTATAAACTTTTATAAAAAAAATTTAACTATAAATTACTTAAGAAGTTATTTTAGATGAAATAAAACTTTTTGACTCAGATGTTTAACGAGTCGAGCTAAACAATCATTGTGCTTGCTCAACCTCAGTTCAATATCACCCTATTAGTCATGCAGTTAGTGAAACTATGCATGAATTAATACACTAATATGTGATTTAAGTAGCATGAGAACACTAAATTAATCAAAATGTACCTATAAAGTGGAACTGTATTTTCCAAGGACCCAGTCACAATCTTTTGAATTGAGGGAGATTTGAAGATGTTGCGAAGCTTTCGATCACCTTTGAAGCCAGTACCAAAGATGACTAAATCAGCCTTTATAGATGTAGATTCACCTTCCACTATTACACCATCTTTGCAGAACTCAAAACTTTTTGAATATTTTAGAATAATACTCTTGTTTTTCACCCTCTCATAGAAATTTTCTGGTAGTAAAGCTAATAAAGAGGAAGTCATTGCTTGAAAGAAGCTATGGTCTGGGACCATTTCATACTTCTCAATAGGGGTGATGTTCTTGATATAGCTCTCAACAAATTTAGATATAACCCATCTCTATATTGAAAAAAAGAAATTAATGATATACATGGATATCTAATTTAAAAAAATAATAATAAGTAGTTGAAAAGTATTTACTAAAGGAGAAAGGATAGTTGCCAAGAGGCTTAGCATGATTCCCTCTCCAGGCTTGTGAAAGAGTAGTTCTGAGAAACGATTAAAGTAATAGTAACCAAAAGGGATGCCCCATGCAGAGAAATTTGGTAAGTTCCATCGTTTTGTTCGAACAATCATTGTGCAAGGAAGCTCCGCACCTAAAAGTTCAAATTTAAGAAAGCGAGAATAAGATAAATATGATAATTATTAAGGGGGCCTAAATAAGTTTAATATGTTTGGAGTACAAAAGTACATAGTTCTGTGCTCCATAGTTATACTCATTATATGCAATATAGGTGAAAAATCATATGATTTATTCAACCAATTTTAATGATGATAATAATAATGATCATACCATTGATATCAAGATTCGGCAACATCGAGGCGATTTGAGAAAACCAACGATAATGATTCCTTTGACAAACTCGTGACAAGATTCCCATATTTGCTAAGTCCATAGAGTGAATCACCTTACCATTGAAGGCCTCAGGGCCTTTATTCTCAGGAAAGCTTGGGATATTCGGGAGACCGCTAAATCTTCCTAAGCAAAGGACTACAAAATCCACCACATGTTCCTATGATGGAGAAAGTGTTTTAAATTTTTAGTAGAATAAATATTAAGAATATTTATTCTAAGTAATCAAATTATTATTGAAATAAATAAAATCTTAAAATAATTTCTCTTATATAAAACATTAACTTAATCATTTGCTGCCCACCCCTCCCGCCCCCTTAAAAAATTTTTTTTTTTGCTCTTTTTTTTTGTCATAATATATAAATTTGCCAATGCTAAAAATTATGGTTGGTTCTGCCGCTGTAGTTCAATGTAATAATTCTAAACTTCTCTTTAAGTGTTCTTAAAAAAATAGATAATTAAATTTAATTTTTATTCCTATAATTAATTTTTTAAAATAAATTAATTTTAAAAATAATAATTCTTACTTCTAAAATAATTAAAAAAAAACTTAATCCCTATTTCGAAATAGGTGAATCCCAACGTCCATTTCCAGAAAAAATAAATAAAATAAATAAAAACAAAACGCTAACGTCCAAAAATGTCAAACCCTTCCTTTTCAAGTGTCTCCTTTGACTTTGATAAAGAGATTAAAAATAAATAAATGGATAAAAAAGGTAAACAAATAATTGTTAAATTTTAAAAAATAATCATCTTGATACTTTAATTTTTTTTCTCAAATCTTAAGTTACACGGCCAAAATTATCATATTATCATTTAATTAGTACAACAACAAGGTTTTTATGAATTTTTAGTACTCCGTTGTGTCTTATTAAATATCATATTATCATTTAATTCTAATAAAAATAATTATTTTCTATACTTCATAACAAAGTGTCTTTAGATCTTTCTCTCATTTCTTAACATAAGTTGAATATAATATACTTACTCTCTTAGCATGGATATCAAACAGCCAATATTTCACATGATCAAATTATATGAGACAACTCTCTAATCTATTACTAGAAATATTCTAATCTTTTCACGTATATATCAGTTACTAACAACATCCCCATCTATTTCACCATTATATTGGATAATAGATCTGAGATATCTAAAACTTTCACTCCTTTTAATGAATTGATCTACTAAGAATGAGATTATACTTCATGTAAATAATTTTAGAAATCTCTCTCTAGTCTAATCAATAAGATGAATATTATCACCAAAAAGCATACACTAAAGTACATCTTCCTGTAAATGTCTAATAAAAACATTAATAATTAAGGCAAAAGATATGAGATTAAAGTCATCCAACTTAAATAAAAAATATTTGATCAATATTTCATGTGTTTTAACACAAGTAATAACTTTAATATAAAAATTTTAAATTTATACTGAAATAAAAATAATATATCAATAATTAATATTATTTATCTAAAAATAAATTTAATAAATTTTAATTCATCATTGTCAATTTTTGTCAAAAATATCTCAACACAAAATTTATTCTTCACATGTATTATTGAAGGAAAAAAGTTGTCCCATTAAAATTAGATTTTAATGAAAATTGCTTTAATATACGTGTAATTTATTATATTATACTCAATTGAGATATATTTTTTAATATGAGATATAAAATTAGTCATTTATTATCTTAAAAATTATTTTTATCTTTTATTTTTATCTTAACATATAAATTTGACATTTGAGTCCGATTCATCCTCAGATCTAGAGTAGAAATAAATTTTAGAGATCCATTCTATTGTATTTTTAATCTAATAAAAAAATATTTCTTATCTAAATCCCACTTGTTAAATTGCGTAAAATTACCTCAACAGCCGCATCTTCCTTCTCCACCGTGACATTCCAGACTCCACGGCCGGCTCCGGCGAACGCCTCGCCGGTTCCACCCCACAAATCCCAGGCTGCCATATCCTCCCGGTCCGGTCCAACATAATCCAAAGACACCACCTTCTCCCCGAACCTCACATGCCTTATAACATCAAACCGGCGAGCATAAGCTTCCAAGTACTCCATCACCTGCTTGTGGTTCGGCGCTCCGGTGACCGATTCCGGCCACGGAAAGTCGATGAACCGGTCGGGGTCTGTAACCGGGTGGAGCCGAGCGTGCTGGTCCATACGCCGCCAATGGACCGGCCGGCCTCGAAGACCACCGGCCGGAAGCCTTTTTGGAGCAGGTACTTGCATGTGACGAGACCGCTGATGCCGGCGCCCACAACGCACACCCGCTTCGACTCCATTAGTTTGGTCGGTAGGCTCTGTGGGTTTCCACTACTCTGAGCACTAATTTATAAAGGGGAGCCCAATGAGCTAATTATTGAGTTTTTAATTATAGAGATTATTATCTCGAGAGTTTGAATATAAAATTATATTTAACCTCTAATAATATGAAGTATATTTAAATTAATATATAATAATTATATATTAATTATAAAATATTATCTACATATATATATATATATATATATATATATATATATATATATATATATATATATATAATACTTTATAACTAAAAAATATATAACTCATTAAAATTAATACATAATAATTATATATTAATTAATTTAGACTCTGTAAGTTATAATTTTTTTTTAATTATGATGCACCTCACCTTTAATATTTATTTATAAATATTTGAGCCAATTTTTAATAATTTATGTCTGCCCGTGGTTACGGCCCAACCACCATACCATCTCAAAACACAGTACATAAACACATGGAACTGTCACAAGCCACATAACACCAAATTTTTATTTATTTATTTACAATTTAATCATTCTCCGATACATACAATAGCCAGATAAATTTATGCATAAATAGCACAAATATATATGTATTTTATAAATATATTTTTGATTTAAATTCATTATGATATTTTTAAACCCATAAACAATGAACTTGGTTTTTAATTAGGGAGTATATTGCTTTTTTTCTCACGAGCTTTTTAAAAATTATTTGCATTTTCAAATAAAAAATTAACAGATTTAGTATTTTTTTTAATTGAAATGCTAATATACTTAACAATTTCTTGAATACGTGATTCACTCTTACGTGTCTGCTCTTTTATGAATAATTAATTTTTAAAGCTCTTTTTTGCTTGATTATTTTTTAATGTGAACTCCTTATTAAAAATTTGGCCATCAGAATAGAGGTTAGAAATGAAAATGGAATGTAGGAGAAGCAGAAAGAGGAATATGAGTTTGTAGACGGCATAGAGAAAATCGTAGTGATAGAAAGGAAGAATAGATACCTCGAGAGCAGGAGAAGGAATGAACAATATGATTGATATGACATTGAAAATTTTACCTGTCGAAGCACGAATCTTGATGTTAAAGGCAAGTTGATCCGAAGTTGAAACGGTCAGAATCAACACTTAAATATATTTGTAAAGCTTTGGGATATCATTAAATCTAAATAACAAACATTGAGTGTTTATAGTCAAATCGGCGTCTCGACGAGCGGATCTATGGCCGAATCTGTAATTAAAACTTCGTTTGCATTCAAATACACAAAATCATATGATCAAATGAATCATTTGAAGCGTCCGATGGAGGAGTGTTTGGATTTTGCATGTATTTACAGCACTCTTCCAATCTATAAATAACCCTCATTCTTAGAGGCGAAGAGATGAGTGAGCTTGAAAATCCTCCAGACATAATTGCCACTGGCCGACAAATATCATCACCTCCGGGCAACCACGCCGCCATCGCTGATCCTCGCTCTCCTCCTTTGCCTCAATCATGATGACTTTCATCGCCGGTCGGCCCTTCGCCACCATCATACCACTATAACCCTGAATGTGACTATAGCTGTTATCGATTTTAGGATTCATTAGCCTTCTCATATATAATTATATAATCTTATTTGGAAAACTCAGACTAAAATAAATATATGTTTTTTTTACTCCATTTATTTTTCCTTTTTGAGATTTTTATAAAATTTGAGCTTTTCGACTTTTTAAATATCATGTATGTGAAATAATAAAGCGTAAACTTTTACTCTACTGTAATTAATTTTTTAACACGCAACAATGATAACTCCGAAATGGCTCACATCCCACTTAACATAAAACGGCAAAGTTGAATAACTGAATTCGTTCAAATGGAAAAATTCTCGCACATGAAAATTAAAATTATGGAGAGAGAGGATACCTCTGTATTGTCTACGTCAATTGTCGAAGCCTTCTATAGTTCAAGCCAGGAATCGTGATTTATATTATATTTAAGGTTATTATACAGAGATGAATTGCGATTTTGATTTTTATTTCAGTAGCTTTGAGACTTTTTGGCATTGATACAGTGGGCACGACTTGTGGGGGGCACGGTCCCGGTACTCCCACTGTAACTCCGCTCTTATTTATATATATAAAATTTTAGATATTAAATATATAAAAATAAATTATTAGGTTATAGAGTTTAAGATTAGAGGGTCAATTTGTGTGACTGCATTAATTTTTTTAGAGTGTATTTCTTGGTGGTGTGACTTTATTATTATTTTTTTAAATTTTTAGATTTTTTTTACAATAAATTTGGTGTCTTTTATGTGAATCTTTTATTTTAAGTTTTCATTTATTTCGTATATACTCTAAAATATTTGAACTGATTTTCATCGTATACTTTGTGATCTATTTTCGTCCAAACACGCCCTTCAATCAAAATATGACATATGTAAAAGTTTATTTTTTTTAATGATAAATTAAACTTATTTTATATTATATTTGATTTTAATTGATAAATTAAACATATTTTAAAATCATATTTATTGTAAAATATGAGTGAACTATGAGTACATATCCTAGAGTAACTAAATATATATATATATATATATATTATATATATATATATATATATATATATATATATATATATATATATATATATATATATAATTTTAGATATTAAAATATATAAAAATAAATTATTAGGTTGTAGAGTTTAAGATTAGATGATCAAATTGTGTGACAGTGAAGTACATATCCTAGAGTAACTAAAGTGTAAAAAGGCTTCAGATAAGTGAAATTTATATTATTCTCCTAACTTTTTTCTTTCAGAGTATATTTCTTGGTGGTGTGACTCTATTAATTTTTTTCTAATTCGTAGATTTTTTCACAATAAATCTCGTGTATTTTGTGTGAATCTTTTACTTTAGGTTTTCATTTGTTTTGTGTATGCTCTAAAACACTTGAACTGATTTTCATCCTGTACTTTGTGATCTGTTTTCTTCCCAACACGCCCTTCAATCAAAATATGACATATGTAAAAGTTTATTTTTTTAATGATAAATTAAACTTATTTTATATTATATTTGATTTTAATTGATAAATTAAACTTATTTTTAAATCATATTTATTGTAGAATATGAGTGTACTATGAGCACACGGAGTATGCTATTCGTGTACTCAAAGTACTCCAAATTAAATAGCTAAATCATAAGTTAAATATGCATCAAACATCATTTTAATAACTCAGCACTTCTTAATAATAAATTGTATGTTGAATATATGAAGTGCAAAAAAAATACTAAGAGTAAGCTCCATGTACTCACAGTAAACCCAAGTTGTACTTCATTTAAGATATTCTATAACTCTTTTAAAATAATAGGAACTAAAAAAAATTAAAATCTACTCGCTCTAAAGTTCATCCTTGAAATTCGTATGCATATGAAGTTCAAATTATTGTTTAAGTTGGGATTGGGTTGGTCATAATCATTAAAACTTAACTAAATTAGTACTTAACCAAATTAATATCCTTTGGTTAATCTGCTAGCTCTTTCTAGAGATGATCCAAGCTATTTCTCCTTTCCAAAATTTTGTTTAATTCAAATTCTTAATTAATTCATAAATTTAACTCTAATGTAGCTTAGCTAAAAATCCTATTCAACCCCTTAATCTAAGTTGATTAGGATTTGGACCCAAAACGACCAAAGGATTTAAATGTGATTTAAACTCATTTAAATAGATTTTTAATCATTTATATTCAAAAAAAATTTAATTCATATTGATAAGTTTAACCTTAGCTAGTCTTTGGGTAGACCTAACTTAATCCTAATTAGTTTAAGTGGTCTCAGATTGTGGTATAAGCATTCAATTTCATTCGTCGTTAGTTAAAATATTTGTTTAAATATTTTAATTTATTAATAGATCTCTGGAGTCTAACTTATAGGGTTAGATTTAACCATTGATCAACCTAGTCAAAATTACCACTAAATTTAATTAGTGATTTTGACCCAATGAATCAAATCACTTGATGAAACCTATTTTAATGGATTAAATCATCAAACTTCTTATGTTCTAAACATAATTATTAATTAGATTAAACTAAGATCCCCTAGGCTAAATAGGTCATTAATAATTATGTTCAAAAATGATCATGGCCTACCATATTAATAGGTCATTATTATTTATCTACGACTAATATAGCCAAATAATATCTTGGTGAAGCTTTATTAGACTTTTTCAACTAAATTAACTTAAAATAGACCTATTTAACCCTATAAGATCAAAGCTATCAAATTGGCCATATTGATTAAACATAAGACATCAAATAAATTTCAATAGGTCAAACATATCTCACTTAATACTAATTAGCTCTAAATTAATTATCAAAAGAGCCTACCACCACTTAAAATCTCATTACTAATTAGCTTGCTGGTCAGAAAATTAGCTTTTCATTTTCTGTGAGAAAATTTGTCAGATATTCTAATGGTAATTTATCTGTCAGAATATAACATTTTTTTTTTACTTAAATGTTTAAAATTTTACTCACACGAGAATTCTTACCAAAAACCAAAAAAAATAATAACTAAAAAACAAAATAAAAAATGGCCTTTTAATTATAATTTTTTTAATAACTAAACAAGATATATAGGTATGTTAACTCAAATATGTTGTAATATTTGATTTAAATATTACTTCATAGATTAGAAAATAAAAATTAGAGTTAAATATTTTCAGTACTATAGCGTTGCATGTAGGGGATGTGTACATCCATCGATTCCATAGATGGCTTCATAGAGAGCATTTCAAGCTTATACTCAAAAAAAGAAAGTTGAGGATTCTTCTTTAAAAATTGCTTAAGAAGGTTTTAAATTTTTCTTAAGAAGAATAAAGGAAATGGATGTAAATTTAATTGATTAACTTCTTTATGATTATTTTCTTAATTCCCACTATGTTACTTGCATACTTAACTTTTATGGCACACTCCACATCACTTTGACAAGTGTATTTCTTTTATTTACTCTTTTAATTTTTTTTTGAAAAGAAGTTTTCATTACAAAATTTTTATTACTGCACAAATATTATTATTATTATTATTATTATAATTATTACTAATATTATATATATATATATATTATAGGAAGATTTTTGCCCATACCACACATTTCTTATACATTTACAAATCTAACACCTTATAATTTAGTTGTCTAACACATTTTTATACTTGGAAAGGTACATTCACTTTAAAAAAAGAGTGATGATGTGAAAATGAGTGATGATATGATATTGATAATTTATGTTAAAATTAAAATTTATATATAACAGTCACCTCTTTTCAAAATAATAAATCACCAGTATATTATATTATTTTCATCACATCGACTTTAAGAGAACTAATAGACAACCACTTATATTATTGTTGATTCCTTGCCACAAACTTAAAGAGTTCTATCTATCCTCTTTAGACATAAGCCCAACATAATCATCGGCCATATGGCATGAACAATTCAGGCAATAATCTTTTTTTTTTTCTTTTTGGATTATAGCCCAAGTTCTTACAAAAGCTAATCATTATACCATATATTAAGTCTGTTACTTGCACATACTTCTTCTCTTCTTATGATTATTTTCTTAATTCCCACTATGTTACTTGCACATACTTAACTTTTATGGCACCCTCCACATCACTTTGACAAGTGTATTACTTTTATTTACTCTTTTAATTTTTTTTTAAAAGATGTTTTCATTACAAAATTTTTATTACTGCACAAATATTATTATTATTATTATTATTATTATATATATATATATATATATATATATATATATATATATATATATATATATATATATATATTATAGGAAGATTTTTGCCCATACCACACATTTCTTAAACATTTACAAATCTAACACCTTATAAGTTAGTTGTCTAACACATTTTTATACTTGGAAAGGTACATTCACTTTAAAAAAAGAGTGATGATGTGAAAATGAGTGATGATGTGATATTGATAATTTATGTTAAAATTAAAATTAATATATAACAATCACCCTCTTTTCAAAATAATAAATCACCAGCATATTATATTATTTTCATCATCATCGACTTTAAGAGAACTAATAGAGACCACATATTAAAGAGAACTAATAGACAACCACATATATTATTGTTGGTTCCTTCAAGAGTTCTATCTATCCTCTTTAGACATAAGCCCAACATAATCATCGGGTCCATATGGCATGAACAATTCAGGCAATAATCTTTATTTTTTTCTTTTAGGATTATAGCCCAAGTTCTTACAAAAGCTAATCATTATACCATATATGTATGGCTGTTGTGCTTGATCTTCTCTAATGCTCTTGATTGTATTCTTTCATGTATTTATTCTATTTCTTCACATCTTCCTCCATCAATTTTACACTCCGTAGCCGAAATCCACCATCAAGAAAATGTGCTAGCCACATCGCCCTAATCTCTGAAGTATATAGGTTTGATAAGCTCTCTGAGTATCCAATTATCACTATTTGTGGAATCCTCAGACTTTTACATTCTCTATATAAAAAAAAAGTATCATTAAAGTTAAACATTCAAATTAAGCAATTAATAATACACTATCATAAGCTAGCTATATACATGAATATTTAATTTATCTAAATATATTCATACCTATAAGTGGAGCAATATTTTCCAAGGCGGTCACAAGCTTAGAAAGAGATTTGATGATATTTCCAATCTTCTGATCGCCTTTGAAGCCAATACAAAAGATGACCAAATCAATCATTATTGGGGCCGATTCACCTTCCACTATAATACCATCCTCACAGAACTCAAAGCTTTTTGAGTGTTTTAGAATAATGCTCTCACTTCTCACTCTCTCGTAGAATTTTTTTGGTAATAAAGCGAATAAGGAGGAACTCATTGCTTGAAAGAAACTATGATCTGGAACCATTCCATACTTTTCTATTGGGGTGATTTTCTAGATGTTGCTCTCAACATACTTAGATATAACCCATCTCTATATCGAACAAAAATTTAATTTGATATACATATAAATCTAATTTTTTTTTTTTAAAAAAAAGTAGAATATATTTTCTAAAGGAGAAAGCATAGTTGCCAAGATTCCTAGCACGATTCCTTCTCCAGGCATGTGAAAGAGTAGTTCTCAGAAGCGATTGAAATATGAGTAACTGAAAGGGAACATTCCAACATTTAGTTATAATAATCATTGTGCAAGGAAACTTCGCACCTATAAGTGCAAATTTAAGAAAAGTGAGAAGAAAAGATTTGAGAACTTATTAGATATTGTCTAAAGTTGCTTTTATATATATGTAGAGTATTAGAGCATATAGTTGTATATTACATTTTATTGGAGTTTACATTTTTGTATAGTCATGTGCTCGTTGTACCTCCCTTTAATTGGAATACACAGCTAGGCATATAATGTAGGTGACAACTTATATCATGTATTCAAATAATTTCAATGAAGATAATAACAATAATCATACCATTGATATTAGCACATTCTGCAATGACATCGACAACTGATTTGAGGAAATTGACGATAATAATATGTTTTCCTTTGACAAACTCAGCGGCGATAGTGTTTTTCATAGCTAAGTCCATTAGTGGATCATCTTACCGTTGACCTCAAGGCCTTTGTTCTTTTGAGAAGTTGGGGATATTTGGTAGGATATTGAATCTTCCTAAGCAAAGGACTACAAAGTCCTTGATATGCTCCTATGATGGAGAGAGTACTATTAATTTGTAGTAGAATAAATATTAAAAATATTTCATCAAATAAAATAATATAGTATATTGAGATAATTATGACATGAAATTTAAATTATTATTGAAATAATCAAATAAATGAAATCTTAGAATAATATTTTTTAAGATAATTAACAATGATTTAAATTCTGAATTTATTTAAAATGCATCTTCATGCCCATTTTACAACTGTATTAACTGCTTCTATTTATCAGGATTTTAATGAGATTTTAAAACCTGTGCAAATAGCTTTTACGTTATTTTTAATACTGAGATCATAAATTTTATTTTTATTGTTTACTAGTAGTTACTAATATAGTAACATTGAAATAAATTTTGAACAAATTATTTTTAAATTGAACTAAACTTTAACTTGATTTGATGCTATATGAATAGAATTCTAATTAACTTTCACTATAAAAATAATTATCTTGAACTTAAGTAAATTGTATTAAGAAGATATTTGTTTAAATTTATGATATTGATATGCGGAAGAAATAATATTTTTATTAATGTGGATGCACTTATTTTATATACAGTCATTAATTAGGGGATCAGTCCGTTCATAATTAACTTATTTTGAAATTATTTAAGAATAATATGTTGACATTCAGCTCATTAGAATTTGACTAAAATATGAGTCAAACCTAAGTTGAGCTTTAAAAATTATTTATTTAGCTTTTAAAAGGATCTTATAAATTACGTTGCAATTTAATCACAATTTAGGATGCACTTGTAGTTTTTTGGTAACTTTAATTTTAGAAATTAATCATAGTTATATTTGATTATCAAATTTTTTCAAAAAATTTTAATGAAAGTTATTTTTTGTGAATCAGTTGTTGAAATATGGTGGGTGTTAGAATATTATTGTTTGACTTTTTCAAAAAAAAAAAAAGTTATAATACTCACACTAGCTTTCTAAAAAATAATTTTCCTATAACAATTTTACAATTATCTTTACAAAAATGAGCTCAAAATTTATATTCATGCTAGCTTACTTAACAAAATAATCAAATAGTTTCTTAATGAATCTAATACAAATATTTATCGACAAGCTATTTTATCAATTTCATCGAGCATAATTGTCCCAAAGCACCCTAAGGCTATCACAAAATTTGAAGGAAAGAAGATTTAAAGATGTTTCTAAGTTTTCATCACCCTTAAAGCCGGTATCAAAGATGACTGCAGTGACCTTTTTAGACGTAGATTCACCTTCGAATATTATATCATTCTTACAAAACTTAATTTTTTTTTTAATATTTCAAAATAATGCTCTCATGTTTCAACTTCTAGTATAATTTTTTAGTAATACAACAACCAATGCATGATAGGATACAAAGATAAAACTGATCATCACACAAACACAAGAAGATAATAATTAAAAACTTAAAATTTAATTTATATATAATTTTTTATCACATAATTATATATTATTATTAGAAGGATTTACACATACCACACAAATCTTATGTATTTACATATCTAATACCTAAACTTCAATTTTACATATAATACCCAAATTTTTAATATCACATCAAAATATCTTCACCACTCATTTTGAGAAGTAAAATGCTCCTTTTAAACATAGTAAAGTATTAGATAAATAAATATCTAACTTTATGTGTTAGATATATAAAGATATAAGAATTGTGTGGTATATATGTAAATCTTTCTTATTATTATTATTATTATTATTATTATTATTATTATTATTATTATTATTATTATTATTATTATTATAAATATGAATTATAATCTGAGTCTTGAATGGACTAGCCGGCCTCGAAGTTTATTATAATATCTGAATTTTTATGATTCTTACAAATTATTTATCTTATTAACATATTCAAATGAGACATATGTTTCAAAATACCAACTTGCTCACAATGGAAGTAAGCATAAATCATTAAAAAAAAATATTTAATAATAATTATACTAAATCCTTAAAAACAAAATGAATAAATTTATATTTTCAACATTTGTTTTACCATTTTGGAAGATTTGAAAATTAAAACTATTTAAACTTAAATTTAATATAATAATTTCTGAAACTCTTAAAATTATCGTAAATAGCTAAAGTTAAATACATATTAGAATAAAAATGAAATTCGATGAATAACTTGAAATCAACTCAATTAATACTCATTCAAATTTGTTCAAATTATTAATAAACAAATTTGAAAGTTTTTTTTAAAAATATTAAAGTTAAATAACCAAATTTAAATATGATTTAACACGTTTATTAATTTTATGAATAAACTCATTTGTTGTTAGCTCAATAAGTAACATGTTTATACTATCTATTTAAATAAAACAGGATTAAATAAAATATTTTTAATTATATATTTAAGGGTATCTATTATAAGTTAATATTACTAGTGTTTATTTCATTAATATCTTTTATTAACAAAGTTATTAATTAACTCATCAGGCCATCATTATCCACTATATGCATATAATTCTCCTCACATGAGGAATTAGTACACATTAATCTACTTCTCTGTTAAATTTTTTTTCATTTATTTTAAAAAATAAATTATTGTCGGCCTGAAATCTCATCAAGCTATCAAGTTTGTCTACATTAAAAAAAACAAAACAAAATTCTAAACAAAAAGTTGAATACCTAGTTTATAATTTGTTTGAGCATTTTGAGTTTTTCAAATTAATTGATTTGCCATGAAAGAATATGCATATATTTAATGCAATTTCTTCTTGTTTATTTATTTCAATAAATTGATTTGTTAGTATTTATTTATAATAAATGATTATAAGAAAGTTTGACCACAACTTATATAACATTTTATTTAATTTGTGTAAAGAAATTATATATTAATTCTAAATTTATTAAAATTTTATTTGTTAAATTCATAAAATTATTTTATTATTACTAAATATAAAAAGCTAAGTACTCATTCAAATTTCCAGCTTGTTTATTAATCAGTTGAAGTACTCATTCAATTAATATAAATAAGTCAAGTATGATTAGTGAAAATTTTAAACAAGTCAAGTATGAACATGCATTTGAAAGTTCATTTAAGCTCGAGTCAAATATGAGCAACTTATAATATGATGAAATCAAGTCCAACTCATGATATACTTAGCTTGACTCAGCTCGTAACTATATTGGCGCCTAAAGCGTGTTCATATATATATAATTTAATCTATTTAAGAAAAAAATAATGATCCCTTAAAAACTTTTAGTCAGAAATTGATGCTAACAAAAAATATTGATTAGTTGATAAATATTCCTAAAGCATTATTAAAATTTTAGGATTAAATCTCACATAGGTTAAATTTCTCCTTTTTGCGGAGAAAAGACAAAAAACTTTTATGTTTCTCCAACAATTTTAATGAATCGATCCCTAAACCATGTATATATGTTGTGTCATTCTGAACCTAATTAAGTGTTAATTTCTTGGTTCTACTTTATGATTTTGACAATGATTTTAATGTCTTTTCATGAATATCTATTTTATTTAACTTGGCAAATCTCTTCTATTCTCATCAGGACCATTAGTTGGTAATCATTTTCATGTAAATCCACCTATTACTTATATTTTTAGACTCCCAACTATTGAGTGTAGTAAAAATGACATTTTGAACGGTTCTTAAATGCCTTTTTTAATTTTTTTTTGTCAATAGAAAGATCTTTGACAAAAACTAACTTTTTAGAGGATAGCAAGCTTTTGTTATCATTATCTTGCTTGGGCATAGGATTCAAGTTTGTATAAAATATATCCCATTATCAACAATGAAATAACACTATTATTAAATATTCTTCCATATTGATTGTTATTTGATTATCTGTCATAGAGATGAAGAGTTCAATCTCATAATGACAAATTTTCTTGTCTAAAGTTATAAGGGTTGCAACATCAAAATATGATCCAAGTTGCTAAGGTTGACCGATAAGCCTCATATCACCGATAATGTATCTCTTATTGATAACTTCACTCCTAAAGTTATTCTCCCATCTCCCTCACTTCTTTAGGACAAGGGATCTATCCTATCACTCTTTATAAAACATTAACTTAATCATTTTGCTTAAAAATTTTTTTTTTTTTGCTCTTTGTTTTGTCATAATATATAAATTTGCCAATGCTAAAATTATAGTTGGTTCTGCCGCTGTAGTTCAATGTAATAATTCTAAACTTCTCTTTAACTGTTCTTAAAAAATAGATAATTAAATTTAATTTTTTCTATAATTAATTTTTTAAAATAAATTAATTTTAAAAATAAAAATTCTTACTTCTAAAATAATTATAAAAAAACTTAATCCATATTTCGAAATAGGTGAATCCCAACGTCCATTTCAGAAAAATAAATAAAATAAATAAAACAAAACTAACGTCAAAATGTCAAACCCTTCCTTTTCAAGTGTCTCCTTTGACTTTGATAAAGAGATTAAAATAAATAAATGGATAAAAAGGTAAACAAATAATTGTTAAATTTTAAAAATAATCATCTTGATACTTTAATTTTTTTTCTCAAATCTTAAGTTACACGGCCAAAATTATCATATTATCATTTAATTAGTACAACAACAAGGTTTTTATGAATTTTTAGTACTCCGTTGTGTCTTATTAAATATCATATTATCATTTAATTCTAATAAAAATAATTATTTTCTATACTTCATAACAAAGTGTCTTTAGATCTTTCTCTCATTTCTTTACATAAGTTGAATATAATATACTTACTCTCTTAGCATGGATATCAAACAGCCAATATTTCACATGATCAAATTATGAGACAACTCTCTAATCTATTACTAGAAATATTCTAATCTTTTCACGTATATATCAGTTACTAACATTAAAATATTTCAATTATTGGATAATAGATCTGAGATATCTAAAACTTTCACTCCTTTTAATGAATTGATCTACTAAGAATGAGATTATATATGTAAATAATTTTAGAAATCTCTCTAGTCTAATCAATAAGATGAATATTATCACCAAAAGCATACACTAAAGTACATCTTCCTGTAAATGTCTAATAAAACATTAATAATTAAGGCAAAAGAGATTAAAGTCATCCAACTTAAATAAAAATATTTGATCAATATTTCATGTGTTTTAACACAAGTAATAACTTTAATATAAAATTTTAAATTTATACTGAAATAAAATAATATATCAATAATTAATTATTTATCTAAAATAAATTTAATAATTTTTTAATTCATCATTGTCAATTTTTGTCAAAAATATCTCAACACAAAATTTATTCTTCACATGTATTATTGAAGGAAAAAAGTTGTCCCATTAAAATTAGATTTTAATGAAAATTGCTTTAATATACGTGTAATTTATTATATTATACTCAATTGAGATATATTTTTAATGAGATATAAAATTAATCATTTATTATCTTAAAAATTTATTTTTATCTTTTATTTTTATCTTAACATATAAATTTGACATTTGAGTCCGATTCATCCTCAGATCTAGAGTAGAAATAAATTTTAGAGATCCATTCTATTGTTTTTTAATCTAATAAAAAATATTTCTTAACAAAATTCCACTTGTTAAATTGTGTAAAATTACCTCAACAGCCACATCTTCCTTCTCCACCGTGACATTCCAGACTCCACGGCCGGGTCCGGTGAACGCTTCGCCGGTTCCACCCCACAAATCCCAAGCTGCCATATCCTCCCAATCCGGTCCAACATAATCCAAAGCCACCACCTTCTCTCCGAACCTCACATGCCTCAGAATATAAAACCGGCGAGCATAGGCCTCCAAGTACTCCATCACCTGCTTGTCGTTCGGCGCTCCGGTGACCGATTCCGGCCACGGAAAGTCGATGAACCGGATCGGAGTCTGTAACCGGGTCGACCTGAGCGTGCTGGTCCATACGCCGCCAATGGACCGGCCGGCCTCGAAGACCATAGGCCGGAAGCCTTTTTGGAGCAGGTACTTGCATGTGACGAGACCGCTGATCCCCGCTCACACAACACACCCTCTTCGACTCCATTAGTTTGGTCGGTAGGCTCTGTGGGTTTCCACTACTCTGAGCACTAATTTATAAAGAGCCCAATGAGCTAATTATTGAGTTTTTAATTATAGAGATTATTATCTCGAGAGTTTGAATATAAAATTATATTTAACCTCTAATAATATAGTATATTTAAATTAATATATAATAATTATATATTAATTATAAATATTATCTACATATTAATATATATATATATATATATATATATATATATATATATATATATATATATACTTTATAACTAAAAAATATATAACTCATTAAAATTAATACATAATAATTATATATTAATTAATTTAGACTCTGTAAGTTATAATTTTTTTTTAATTATGATGCACCTCACCTTTAATATTTATTTATTTATTTATAAATATTTGAGCCAATTTTTAATAATTTATGTCTGCCCGTGGTTACGGCCCAACCACCATACCATCTCAAAACACAGTACATAAACACATGGAACTGTCACAAGCCACATAACACCAAATTTTTATTTATTTATTTACAATTTAATCATTCTCCGATACATACAATAGCCAGATAAATTTATGCATAAATAGCACAAATATATATGTATTTTATAAATATATTTTTGATTTAAATTCATTATGATATTTTAAACCCATAAACAATGAACTTGGTTTTAATTAGGAGTATATTGCTTTTTTTCTCACGAGCTTTTAAAATTATTTGCATTTTCAAATAAAAAATTAACAGATTTAGTATTTTTTTTAATTGAAATGCTAATATACAATTTCTTGAATACGTGATTCACTCTTACGTGTCTGCTCTTTTATGAATAATTAATTTTTAAAGCTCTTTTTGCTTGATTATTTTTAATGTGAACTCCTTATTAAAAATTTGGCCATCAGAATAGAGGTTAGAAATGAAAATGGAATGTAGGAGAAGCAGAAAGAGGAATATGAGTTTGTAGACGGCATAGAGAAAATCGTAGTGATAGAAAGGAGGAATAGATACCTCGAGAGCAGAAGAAGGAATGAACAATATGATTGATATGACATTGAAAATTTTATCTGTCGAAGCACGAATCTTGATGTTAAAATAAGTTGAAACGAATCGGTCCACTTAAAAATATTTTGTAAACTTTGGGATATCGGTTAAATCTCTAAATAAACATTGAGTGTTTATAGTCAAATCGGCGTCGACGAGCGGATCTATGAAGATCTCATAATTGACTTCATTTGAGCATTCAAATACACAAAATACATCATATGATCAAATGAATCATTTTGAGTCCGATGGGAGGAGTGTTCGATTTTCGTATTTATTCTGAGGCCATTCTTCGTCCTCCATCTTCTTATATGAGGGAGTGAAGAAGAGATGAGTGAGCTTTAAAGCTTGAAAATCCTCCAGACATAATTGTAGGTCGGCCACCGATCACTCCGTTGTTCCAACCACCGTATGCCACCCGATCCTGTGCCGTCAATCTAGTCGGTCTCCATCGTGATGACTTTTCGTCATTGGTCGTCCTGTTCACCATCATCTGCACTAAACTATTGACCGAATGTGGTATATGGTTGTTGCTCGATTTTAATTCTATTAGCCGTATATATAATTATATAATCAGTTATCGGAAAACATCTTTCAGAATAAATATATAGTGGAAAACTTTTCTTTGGGTAGTGGTTTTCCCTTTTTTGAGATTTTTCATATAAAATTCTGGAGTTTTAATTTTTTAAATATCATGTATGTGTAATTTATAATAAAGTAAAGCGTAAACTTTCTTTCTCGTAATTTAATTTTTAACACGCAACAATGATAACTCAAATGGGTCACATCCCACTTAACATAAAACGGCAAAGTTGAATAACTGAATTCGTTCAAATGGAAAAATTCTCGCACATGAAAATTAAAATTATGGGAGAGAGGATACCTCTGTATTGTCTACGTCAATTGTCGAAGCCTTCTATAGTTCAAGCCAGGAATCGTGATTTATATTATATTTAAGGTTATTATACAGAGATGAATTGCGATTTTGATTTTTTATTTCAGTAGCTTTGAGACTTTTGGCATTGATACAGTGGGCACGACTTGTGGGGGGCACGGTCCCGGTACTCCCACTGTAACTCCGCTCTTATTTATATATATAAAATTTTAGATATTAAATATATAAAAATAAATTATTAGGTTATAGAGTTTAAGATTAGAGGGTCAATTTGTGTGACTGCATTAATTTTTTTAGAGTGTATTTCTTGGTGGTGTGACTTTATTATTATTTTTTAAATTTTTTAGATTTTTTTATAATAAATTTGGTGTCTTTTATGTGAATCTTTTATTTTAAGTTTTCATTTATTTCGTATATACTCTAAAATATTTGAACTGATTTTCATCGTATACTTTGTGATCTATTTTCGTCCAAACACGCCTTCAATCAAAATATGACATATGTAAAAGTTTATTTTTTTAATGATAAATTAAACTTATTTTATATTATATTTGATTTTAATTGATAAATTAAACATATTTTAAAATCATATTTATTGTAAAATATGAGTGAACTATGAGTACATATCCTAGAGTAACTAAATATATAAAAATAAATTATTAGGTTGTAGAGTTTAAGATTATATATATATATATCTATATATATATATATATATATATATATATATATATATATATATATATATATATATATATATATATATATATATATATATATATATATATATATAATTTTTAGATATTAAAATATAAAAATAAATTATTAGGTTGTAGAGTTTAAGATTAGATGATCAAATTGTGTGACAGTGAAGTACATATCCTAGAGTAACTAAAGTGTAAAAGGCTTCAGATAAGTGAAATTTATATTATTCTCCAACTTTTTTTTCTTTCAGAGTATATTTCTTTGGTGTGTTATTAATTTTTTCTAATTAGATTTTTCTAAATCTGTATTTTTAATGAATCTTTTACTTTAGGTTTTCATTTGTTTTTTGTATGCTCTAAAACACTTGAACTGATTTTCATCCTGTACTTTGTGATCTGTTTTCTTCAACATATTCAATCAAAATATGACATATGTAAAAGTTTATTTTTTTTTGTGATAAATTAAACTTATTTATATTATATTTGATTTTAATTGATAAATTAACTTATTTTTAAATCATATTTATTGTAGAATATGAGTGTACTATGAGCACACGAGTATGCTATTAAATTATTACTCAAAAACTCAAATTAAATAGCTAAATCATAAGTTAAATATGCATCAAACATCATTTTAATAACTCAGCACTTCTTAATAATAAATTGTATGTTGAATATGAAGTGCAAAAAAAATACTAAGAGTAAGCTCCATGTACTCACAGTAAACCCAAGTTGTACTTCATTTAAGATATTCTATAACTCTTTTAAAATAATAGGAACTAAAAAAAATTAAAATCTACTCGCTCTAAAGTTCATCCTTGAAATTCGTATGCATATGAAGTTCAAATTATTGTTTAAGTTGGGATTGGGTTGGTCATAATCATTAAAACTTAACTAAATTAGTACTTAACCAAATTAATATCCTTTGGTTAATCTGCTAGCTCTTTCTAGAGATGATCCAAGCTATTTCTCCTTTCCAAAATTTTGTTTAATTCAAATTCTTAATTAATTCATAAATTTAACTCTAATGTAGCTTAGCTAAAAATCCTATTCAACCCCTTAATCTAAGTTGATTAGGATTTGGACCCAAAACGACCAAAGGATTTAAATGTGATTTAAACTCATTTAAATAGATTTTAATCATTTATATTCAAAAAAATTTAATTCATATTGATAAGTTTAACCTTAGCTAGTCTTTGGGTAGACCTAACTTAATCTAATTAGTTTAAGTGGTCTCCATGTGGTATAAATTCAATTTCATTATTAGTTAGTTAAAATATTTGTTTAAATATTTTAATTTATTAATAGATCTCTGAGTCTAACTTATTGGGTTAGAAACCATTGATCAACCTAGTCAAAATTACCACTAAATTTAATTAGTGATTTTGACCCAACGAATCAAATCACTTGATGAAACCTATTTTAATGGATTAAATCATCAAACTTCTTATGTTCTAAACATAATTATTAATTAGATTAAACTAAGATCCCCTAGGCTAAATAGGTCATTAATAATGTTCAAAATGATCATGGCCTACCATATTAATAGGTCATTATTATTTATCTAGACTAATATAGCCAAATAATATCTTGGTGAAGCTTTATTAGACTTTTCAACTAAATTAACTTAAAATAGACCTATTTAACCCTATAAGATCAAAGCTATCAAATTGGCCATATTGATTAAACATAAGACATCAAATAAATTTCAATAGGTCAAACATATCTCACTTAATACTAATTAGCTCTAAATTAATTATCAAAAGAGCCTACCACCACTCTCATTACTAATTAGCTTGGTCGAAAATTAGCTTTTCATTTTCTGAGAAAATTTGTCAGATATTCTAATGGTAATTTATCTGTCAGAATATAACATTTTTTTTTTACTTAAATGTTTAAAATTTTACTCACACGAGAATTCTTACCAAAAAACCAAAAAAAAATAATAACTAAAAAACAAAATAAAAAAGGGCCTTTTAATTATAATTTTTTTTAATAACTAAACAAGATATATAGGTATGTTAACTCAAATATGTTGTAATATTTGATTTAAATATTACTTCATAGATTAGAAAATAAAAATTAGAGTTAAATATTTTTTACTATAGCGTTATGTAGGGATACATCCATCGATTCCATAGATGGCTTCATGAGAGCATTTCAAGCTTATACTCAAAAAAAAAAGAAAGTTGAGGATTCTTCTTTAAAAATTGCTTAAGAAGGTTTTAAATTTTTCTTAAGAAGAATAAAGGAAATGGATGTAAATTTAATTGATTAACTTCTTTATGATTATTTTCTTAATTCCCACTATGTTACTTGCACATACTTAACTTTTATGGCACACTCCACATCACTTTGACAAGTGTATTTCTTTTATTTACTCTTTTAATTTTTTTTTGAAAAGAAGTTTTCATTACAAAATTTTTATTACTGCACAAATATTATTATTATTATTATTATTATTATAATTATTACTAATATTATATATATATATATATATTATAGGAAGATTTTTGCCCATATACACATTTCTTATACATTTACAAATCTAACACCTTATAATTTAGTTGTCTAACACATTTTTATACTTGGAAAGGTACATTCACTTTAAAAAAAGAGTGATGATGTGAAAATGAGTGATGATATGATATTGATAATTTATGTTAAAATTAAAATTTATATATAACAGTCACCTCTTTTCAAAATAATAAATCACCAGTATATTATATTATTTTCATCACATCGACTTTAAGAGAACTAATAGACAACCACTTATATTATTGTTGATTCCTTGCCACAAACTTAAAGAGTTCTATCTATCCTCTTTAGACATAAGCCCAACATAATCATCGGCCATATGGCATGAACAATTCAGGCAATAATCTTTTTTTTTTCTTTTTGGATTATAGCCCAAGTTCTTACAAAAGCTAATCATTATACCATATATTAAGTCTGTTACTTGCACATACTTCTTCTCTTCTTATGATTATTTTCTTAATTCCCACTATGTTACTTGCACATACTTAACTTTATGGCACCCTCCACATCACTTTGACAAGTGTATTACTTTTATTTACTCTTTTAATTTTTTTTTAAAAGAAGTTTTTATTACAAAATTTTTATTACTGCAAATATTATTATTATTATTATTATTATTATATATATATATATATATATATATATATATATATATATATATATATATATATATATATATATAGGAAGATTTTGCCCATACCACACATTTCTTAAACATTTACAAATCTAACACCTTATAAGTTAGTTGTCTAACACATTTTATACTTGGAAAGGTACATTCACTTTAAAAAAGTGATGATGTGAAAATGAGTGATGATGTGATATTGATAATTTATGTTAAAATTAAAATTAATATATAACAATCACCCTCTTTTCAAAATAATAAATCACCAGCATATTATATTATTTTCATCATCATCGACTTTAAGAGAACTAATAGAGACCACATATTAAAGAGAACTAATAGACAACCACATATATTATTGTTGGTTCCTTGCCACAAACTTAAAGAGTTCTATCTATCCTCTTTAGACATAAGCCCAACATAATCATCGGGTCCATATGGCATGAACAATTCAGGCAATAATCTTTATTTTTTTCTTTTAGGATTATAGCCCAAGTTCTTACAAAAGCTAATCATTATACCATATATGTATGGCTGATGTGCTTGATCTTCTCTAATACTCTTGATTGTATTCTTTCATGTATTTATTCCATTTCTTCACATCTTCCTCCATCAATTTTACGCACCGTAGCCGAAATCCACCATCAAGAAAATGTGCTAGCCACATCGCCCTAATCTCTGAAGTATATAGGTTTGATAAGCTCTCTGAGTATCCAATTATCACTATTTGTGGAATCCTCAGACTTTTACATTCTCTATATAAAAAAAAAGTATCATTAAAGTTAAACATTCAAATTAAGCAATTAATAATACACTATCATAAGCTAGCTATAATACATGAATATTTAATTTATCTAAATATATTCATACCTATAAAGTGGAGCAATATTTTCCAAGGAGCCGGTCACAAGCTTGCGCAGAGAAAAGAGATTTGATGATATTTCCAATCTTCTGATCGCCTTTGAAGCCAATACAAAAGATGACCAAATCAATCATTATTGGGGCCGATTCACCTTCCACTATAATACCATCCTCACAGAACTCAAAGCTTTTTGAGCGTTTTAGAATAATGCTCTCATTTCTCACCCTCTCGTAGAATTATTTTGGTAATAAAGCGAATAAGGAGGAACTCATTGCTTGAAAGAAGCTATGATCTGGAACCATTCCATACTTTTCTATTGGGGTGATTTTCTAGATGTTGCTCTCAACATACTTAGATATAACCCATCTCTATATCGAACAAAAATTTAATTTGATATACATATAAATCTAATTTTTTTTTTTTTTAAAAAAAGTAGAATATATTTTCTAAAGGAGAAAGCATAGTTGCCAAGATTCCTAGCGATTCCTTCTCAGGCATGTGAAAGAGTAGTTCTCGGCGATTGAAATATGAGTAACTGAAAGGGAACATTCCAACATTTAGTTATAATAATCATTGTGCAAGGAAACTTCGCACCTATAAGTGCAAATTTAAGAAAAGTGAGAAGAAAAGATTTGAGAACTTATTAGATATTGTCTAAAGTTGCTTTTATATATATGTAGAGTATTAGAGCATATAGTTGTATATTACATTTTATTGGAGTATAAATTTTTGTATACTCATGTGCTCGTTGTACCTCCCTTTAATTGGAATACACAGCTAGACATATAATGTTGGTGACAACTTATATCATGTATTCAAATAATTTCAATGAAGATAATAACAATAATCATACCATTGATATTAGCATATTCTGCAATGATATCGACAGCTGATTTGAGGAAATTGACGATAATAATATGTTTTCCTTTGACAAACTCAGCGGCGATAGTGTTTTTCATATTAGCTAAGTCCATGGAGTGGATCATCTTACCGTTGATACCTCAAGGCCTTTGTTCTTTTGAGAAGTTGGGGATATTTGGTAGGATATTGAATCTTCCTAAGCAAAGGACTACAAAGTCCTTGATATGCTCCTATGATGGAGAGAGTACTATTAATTTGTAGTAGAATAAATATTAAAAATATTTAATCAAATAAAATAATATAGTATATTGAGATAATTATGACATGAAATTTAAATTATTATTGAAATAATCAAATAATGAAATCTTAGAATAATATTTTTAAGATAATTAACAATGATTTAAATTCATTTATTTAAAATGCATCTTCATGCCCATTTTACAATTGTATGTTGCTTCTATTTATCGATTTTAATGAGATTTTAAAACCTGTGCAAATAGCTTTTACAGTTATTTTTAATACTACAGTAGATCATAAATTTTATTTTTTATTGTTTACTAGTAGTTACTAATATAGTAACATTGAAATAAATTTTCGAACAAATTATTTTTTAAATTGAACTAAACTTTAACTTGATTTGATGCTATATGAATAGAATTCTAATTAACTTTCACTATAAAAATAATTATCTTGAACTTAAGTAAATTGTATTAAGAAGATATTTGTTTAAATTTATGATATTCATATGCGGAAGAAATAATATTTTTTATTAATGTGGATGCACTTATTTTATATACAGTTCATTAATTAGGGGATCAGTCCGTTCATAATTAACTTATTTTGAAATTATTTAAGAATAATATGTTGACATTCAGCTCATTAGAATTTGACTAAAATATGAGTCAAACCTAAGTTGAGCTTTAAAAACAATTATTTATTTAGCTTTTAAAAAGGATCTTATAAATTACGTTCAGCAATTTAATCACAATTTAGGATGCACTTGGAGTAGTTTTTCGGTAACTTTAATTTTAGAAATTAATCATAGTTATATTTGATTATCAAATTTTTGGCTTTTTTTCAAAAAATTTTATGATGAAAGTTATTTTTGTGAATCAGAGTTGTTGAAGTATGGTGGGTGTTAGAATATTATTGTTTGACTTTTTCAAAAAAAAAAAAAGTTATAATACTCACACTAGCTTTCTAAAAAAATAATTTTCCTATAACAATTTTACAATTATCTTTACAAAAAATGAGCTCAAAATTTATATTCATGTTCCGCTAGCTTACTTAACAAAATAATCAAAATCTGGTTTCTTAATGAATCTAATACAAGCTATTTATGACAAGCTATTTTATCAATTTCATCGAGCATAATTGTCCCAAACGCACCCTAAGGCTATCACAAAATTTGAAGGAAAGAAGATTTAAAGATGTTTCTAAGTTTTTCATCACCCTTAAAGCCGGTATCAAAGATGACTACAGTGACCTTTTTAGACGTAGATTCACCTTCGAATATTATATCATTCTTACAAAACTTAATTTTTTTTTTTAATATTTCAAAATAATGCTCTCATGTTTCAACTTCTAGTATAATTTTTTTAGTAATACAACAACCAATGCATGATAGGATACAAAGATAAAACTGATCATCACACAAACACAAGAAGATAATAATTAAAAACTTAAAATTTAATTTATATATAATTTTTTATCACATAATTATATATTATTATTAGAAGGATTTACATACATACCACACAAATCTTATGTATTTACATATCTAATACCTAAACTTCAATTTTACATATAATATACCCAAATTTTAATATCACATCAAAAATATCTTCACCACTCATTTTGAGAAGTAAAATGCTCCCTTTTAAACATAGTAAAGTATTAGATAAATAAATATCTAACTTTATGTGTTAGATATATAAAGATATAAGAATTGTGTGGTATGTATGTAAATCTTTCTTATTATTATTATTATTATTATTATTATTATTATTATTATTATTATTATTATTATTATTATTATTATTATTATTATAAATATGAATTATAATCTGGGTCTTGAATGGACTAGCCGGCCTCGAAGACCACCGATTTATTATAATATCTGAATTTTTATGATTCTTACAAATTATTTATCTTATTAACATATTCAAATGAGACATATGTTTCAAAATACCAACTTGCTCACAATGGAAGTAAGCATAAATCATAAAAAAAAATATTTAATAATAATTATACTAAATCCTTAAAAACAAAATGAATAAATTTATATTTTCAACATTTGTTTTACCATTTTGGAAGATTTGAAAAATTAAAAACTATTTAAACTTAAATTTAATATAATAATTTCTGAAACTCTTAAAATTATCATAAATAGCTAAATTTAAATACATATTAGAATAAAAATGAAATTAATGAATAAATCAACTTCGATTAATACTCAATCAAATTTGTTCAAATTATTAATAAACAAATTTGAAAGTTTTTTTTTAAAATATTAAAGTTAAATAACCAAATTTAAATATGATTAACACGTTTATTTATTTTATGAATAAACTCATTTGTTGCTAGCTCAATAAGTAACATGTTTATACTATCTATTTAAATAAAACAGGATTAAATAAAATATTTTTAATTATATATTTAAGGGTATCTATTATAAGTTAATATTACTAGTGTTTATTTCATTAATATCTTTTATTAACAAAGTTATTAATTAACTCATCAGGCCATCATTATCCACTATATGCATATAATTCTCCTCACATGAGGAATTAGTACACATTAATCTACTTCTCTGTTAAATTTTTTTTCATTTATTTTAAAAAATAAATTATTGTCGGCCTGAAATCTCATCAAGCTATCAAGTTTGTCTACATTAAAAAAAAAAACAAAATTCTAAACAAAAGTTGAATACCTAGTTTATAATTTGTTTGAGCATTTTGAGTTTTCAAATTAATTGATTTGCCATGAAAGAATATGCATATATTTAATGCAATTTCTTCTTGTTTATTTATTTCAATAAATTGATTTGTTAGTATTTATTTATAATAAATGATTATAAGAAAGTTTGACCACAACTTATATAACATTTTATTTAATTTGTGTAAAGAAATTATATATTAATTCTAAATTTATTAAAAATTTTATTTGTTAAATTCATAAAATTATTTTATTATTACTAAATATAAAAAGCTAAGTACTCATTCAAATTTCCAGCTTGTTTATTAATCAGTTGAAGTACTCATTCAATTAATATAAATAAGTCAAGTATGATTAGTGAAAATTTTAAACAAGTCAAGTATGAACATGCATTTGAAAGTTCGGCTAGCTCAAGCTCGAGTCAAATATGAGCAACTTATAATATGATGAAATCAAGTCCAACTCATGATATACTTAGCTTGACTCAGCTCGTAACTATATTGGCGCCTAAAGCGTGTTCATATATATATAATTTAATCTATTTAAGAAAAAAATAATGATCCCTTAAAAACTTTTAGTCAGAAATTGATGCTAACAAAAAATATTGATTAGTTGATAAATATTCCTAAAGCATTATTAAAATTTTAGGATTAAATCTCACATAGGTTAAATTTCTACTCCTTTTTTGCGGAGAAAAGACAAAAAACTTTTATGTTTCTCCAACAATTTTAATGAATCGATCCCTAAACCATGTATATATGTTGTGTCATTCTGAACCTAATTAAGTGTTAATTTCTTGGTTCTATTTTATGATTTTGACAATGATTTTAATGTTTTTTCATGAATATCTATTTTATTTAACTTGACAAATCTCTTCTATTCTAATCAGGACCATTAGTTGGTAATCATTTTCATGTAAATCCACCTATTACTTATATTTTTAGACTCCCAACTATTAGAGTAGTAAAAAATGACATTTTTGAACGGTTCTTAAATGCCTTTTTAATTTTTTTGTCAATAGAAAGATCTTTGACAGAAACTAACTTTTTAGAGAATAGCAAGCTTTTGTTATCATTATCTTACTTGGGCATAGGATTCAAGTTTGTATAAAATATATCCCATTATCAACAATGAAATAACACTATTATTAAATATTCTTCCATATTGATTGTTATTTGATTATTTGTCATAGAGATGAAGAGTTCAATCTCATAATGACAAATTTTCTTGTCTAAAGTTATAAGGGTTGCAACATAAAAAATATGATCCAAGTTGCTAAGGTTGACCGATAAGCCTCATATCACCGATAATGTATCTCTTATTGATAACTTCACTCCTAAAGTTATTCTCCCACCTCCCTCACTTCTTTAGGACAAGGGATCTATCCTATCACTCTTTCTAATCAAATTAATTGTGTAAAAGACATATTGAAGTAAATTTTTTATATGATTCTATTAATGATCAAGACAAGTTAGTTTTTGTTAATTCAGTTACTAGATTTGATGATGATACTTCACCGAAGAACTTTGACTTCTTCATACAACATACAAAAAAATATTATGACAAGAGGAAAAATAAGTATTTTTATTATACTAGATCTTCTTTTAAATCCCTCGTATTATATGATATGTTAAAATAGAAAAAAGGAGTATAGCAAGGCTTACCCTATATGTCTTTTTCTTACTTTTGATTGGCTTATATAGGTTTCGTTTTGTAATTAAAATAATTATTTAACTTTTAAAAAATAAATAAAGATGTCTAATATGAAGCAAATTATAGAAAAATTTAAGATTATCAGCCTCAATATTCATTTTACAAGCACAACAACAAGCCTTTATCCCAGTACGTGGGATCTATTACATGAATCCTTCATCTCCATTGGGTCGTATTAAATGTCATATTCTCATTTGATTCTAATAAACTAAAGTCATTTTTTATACTTCTAATTGGGTCATCGGGAAGCCAATGTTTTATGTGATCAAACCATTTAAGAAGACTCTCTCTAATCTAATCTCCATTGAAAATACTCCAACATTTTCAAATATATATATATATATATATCTCTTTGTTGCATGCTAGAAAGTAGTTACAGTAGAGTGAAAGTTTATGATAGAGGATCGGCAGGATCTGAAAGTGACGGCCTCTACGGTGGCACCCGAGTGGTGGCTCATTGTGCTTAGAGGATCTTCAAGCTTTAGAGTTCTCTCCTCTCTCTTGCTTGGCCTCCCCCTCATATGAGGAATGAGGACTATTGAGGAATGTCTCGAAATACATGCAAATAATCACTCCACTTCATGGATGGCTTGATCATTTGATGTATTTTAAATATTTTAATGCTCAAATAATGAAAATGTAAGATCTTGGGCTTGTTAGATCCACTGTCGAGGAGCGATTGTATAAATACTTCATGTTTGAGAGCTATTTAGATTTGCGATATGTCAAAGTTTCCAATGATATTTTAAGTCTTGATCTCGATAGGTTTATTTGGATCAGCTTGCTTTTAACATCAAGATTCGTGCTTTGATTGGTAGAATTTTAAGTGTCATATCAGTTGCCCCCTATTTTTGGATGATATTATCTTAATCGTCCAAAAATATATACGCCAAATACTTAAAAATAGCAACTTTTTCAATAAAATTTGAGGGTCCATTAACCATATATTTTGAGAGAACAGATCTTCATGAAAATACAAGATTATGATTACGGAAGCGAGCGTAGGGCCATGGACATATGTGGATATCTTAAGATTTGAGTTATGGACCCGCAGGCGGTGCTTATGGCACTCACGACGCCCATGTAGCAGCGGCCTTGCCTACGCCTGCAGCCGGCCTTTCTACGTCGCCGCTAAACACGCCGTGGCTAGGTGGGGTTCAGGACACTGACGGTGAAATTTGAATGAGTTGGAGGTGCGGCGAACGGTGCAGTGCACTTCGCTTCATGAACGGTCGGCATGGTCAAGGAAGCGCGAATCAGCAAAAGAACGACGCCGGTGGGTCGGCTGGTCTGCGCGGGAACGAGGGAGAGTGGGAGCGGCGAACCCCAAGCGGCGCTATCTTAGTCGCCTGCATGGCGTCTGTCTTGGCCCGTTTTCGCCCGTTTTGAGCGGTTTTGGATGGTTTTGGACGATTTTTCTTTGCTTTTTTACCTTTTTGTCCTTATAGAGGTCTATAAAAACCCCCTAGGGCCAAGTGAGAAGGCACACTCCTCATATGATGAGTGTTTCTCTTCTTCTTAAGAGGAGGGTCATTCGGTGGTGATCAAGGCCCGTAGTTCATACGGCGAGGCTCCGGTTTTCCCTCGAAAGAGGTGTTAACTGCCTTTGTCGGACCGACAGGGTTTGGAGGCGATCAAGGCCCATAGTTCATACGGCGAGTCTCCAGTTTTCTCTCGAAAGAGGCATCAACTACCATTGTCGGACTGACCGGGTTCAGAGGCGGCGGCCAACGTCGATGGTTGGCGAGTAGCGAGTGGTCGCAGCAACGGCGATAGTAGTCGATGGTGACTTGGCGTCATAGTCGGAGATGGCGATGATGGTGATGATCGGCGGAGATGGCTGGGTGGTGACCGACAGAGATGGTCGGCGATGGTTGGCAGCAGTGACCAGCGACGATGAGGATTTTTGACCTATCCGAGGTTGTTTGTCAAAGTGTGACTCGATGGCATTAACCTGTATGAAAGAGGTTGAATTGAATCCGCTGAGGATTTTGACCCATCTGAGGTTATTTATCAGAGTGTTACCCAATGACGTTAACCTGTGTGGAAGAGGTTGAATTGAATCCGCTGAGGATTTTGACCCATCTGAGGTTGTTTGTCAGAGTGTTACCGATGGCGTTAACTGTGAAAGAGTGGGAAGTCCACCGAGGACCTTTTGACCTATCCTAGGTTGTTTGTCAGAGTCTTTGCTCGATGACGTTAACCTATGTGGAAGAGGTTGAATTGAATCCGTTGAGAATTTTTGACCTATCTGAGGTTGTTTATCAGGGTGTTACCCGATGACGTTAACCTGTATGGAAGAGGTCGAATTGAGAGATTTTGACCTATTCGAGGTTGTTTGTCGGTGTTACGATGGCGTTAACTGTACGAAGAGGTCTTGAATCTGATGATTTTTGACCTATCCGAGGTTGTTTGTCAAAATATTACTTGGTGACATTAACCTGTATGGAAGAGGTCGAATCAAAACATTCGTTTGTTGTTGTAGGCAAAGTTGCTCCTTAACCTTGGTCTTATTTTTCCATGAGTATGATTGGAAAATCATAATTTGCAAAGCTATATCTCTTCTCAATGTTGAAATATCCTCCAACTTTGACTTATTTCTTGGGATGGTAATCGATTAGATGCTTAACATATTAACATGAGCGATCTTCTGAGATTAAGAGTTGCCCCCCAGTTTTCGACAAAATCTGAAGGAATGAAGTTTGATGAATCTTCTTTCTTCGCTTGCGCTCCTTAAAAGCTTGAAATGCTCCACCTCAATGGTGGTTTTGATCTTGTTGGGAAACTTGGTTGCCATACAAGATGAAATAATGGGAATAAGTTTTCCACAGATGGCGTCCACGGCGTTAAAGCTAGTGCTAGAGTTGCGGTGAAAGTTTACGCCTTTATTATGAAATCCACACTATTTAAAGAGTGAACAAGAAAACTCCAGAAATTTTTATGTAGAAAATCTCAAAAAGAGGGAAAAAAATCACGGGGCCTAGCCCAATAAAAAGTTCCCACTATATATTTATTTTGGAGTACAAATTTTTCTGCTATGGGATTACAAAATTGTATATAAGAAGGGCTGATAATGAGAACCCCAAAATCAGACAACAATAGCCATATAGTCACGTTCAGGTGGTAGCAGTTGCTAGTGATAGAAGATGATGGTGAACAACGAGGAATAGCGATTAGCGATGAAGGTCGTAATGATGGAGACCGACAGAGATTGAAGGCGGCGAGGATCAGTGGCGGTGGCGGCCGGCGGCAGTGGTTGACAACCATCGAGTGGTGGCACGATTGTGCTTGGAGAATCTTCAAGCTTTAGAGCTCTCTCCTCTGTCTTGCTTGGCCTCCCCCTCATATGAGGAATGAGGGGCTACTTATAGATTGAAGGAGTGGCGTCTCTGTAAATACATGCAAAATCTGAACCACTCCACTTCATCGGACGGCTCAAAATGATTCCTTTGATCATTTGATGTATTTTAAGTATTTGAATGCTCAAATGAAATTGTGAGATCTTGGGCTTGTTAGATCCGGCTCGTCGAGACGCTCGATTTGACTATAAAACTCCATATTTGAGAGCTATTTAGGGATTTAACTGATATCCCAAAGTTTTCAATGATATTTTAAGTGCTTGATCTCGACCAGTTTCAACTTCGGATCTGCTTGCTTTTAACATCAAGATTCATGCTTTGATTGGTAGAATTTTAAGTGTCATATCGTGTATTTTGTCTTTAAGTGTAAAGCCACTTATCCATCTGCATTTTCACCTCTGCAACATTTAATTTTATATTTCTCTTTTACTGGCCAACATTCTACACCATAGAGCACTACAAATCTTACCACCATCTTATAAAATTTTGCATACCAAAAAAATGTGCAACATATATGCATGGTACTTGGGCCAAACTAGAGTGAGCACAAAGTCATTATACTAAAAAAGGAGCTATTATAACACGAAATTGTAATAGTTAATAAATTTATTGCAAATCCAAATATTTAGTATCATGATTATAATTGTTGCTTGATTCCTACATTTTTGCCCTCTATCAAGTAAAAATGATGAGGGGGAGCTGATATTTGAGGTAGAGTGCAACACAAAAATAGTGTTAATGATTATCATAGCATTCATAATTGCATAAATTCAAATAATCTCTATATCAATCTCTCTCTCTCTCTCTCTCTCTCTCTCTCTCTCTCTCTTATACACACACAGACACATCACCTTTTAAAACTATAAATTAAAAGTAAATTATGTTATTCCCATCACTACTAAAATTGATTAGAATAAATGATCTTCAACATTTTATCAAGAAGGTTGTCAAACAACCACTGATATTATTTTTTATTCCCTACAACAAACTTAAAGAGATGTATCACTCCTTTTTAGATTTAAGCTCAACATAATCATTAGCTCTATACGGCATGAACCATTCAGACAAAAACCCTATTTTTCTTTTAGGATTATAACCCATGTCCTTACAAAGTTGATCATTATAATATATTTGAATGATTCCAACACTTGATCTTCTATAATATTCATGTCCATACTCATTCATGTATTTATCCCATTTCTTCACATCTTCCTCCATCAATTTTATGCTCGGGAGCTGAAATCCACCATCAAGAAAATGTGCCAACCATATTGCCCTCATCTCTAAAGTAAATAAGTTCGATACGCTCTCTGAGTATCCAATTATCGCCATTTGTAAAATCCTCGGATGTATGCCTTTTCTATCTTACATAAATGTGTTGATAAGATTAATCTTTTTAGTAAAATAATTCTTAAGCACACTGTCACAAATTTAACTATAAAATAAATTATTTTTACATGTTTTTCCAATGTTATTGAATAGTCCTGTTTACTCATGCACTCATAGGAGTGTAAGAAAGCTAAATTTTATGTTCATGTTTGCCTCATTAACTTATTAAGTTGAACATAGATGGTTGATAAATATAAAATTTATTGATAAGTCAAATCTAAGTTATTAAATCTTTATATTGTCTATCACATGTATACACACACTAGTATAAATATATGAATATGAATACCTATAATATACAAAATTTTACAAATATGTGAATACATAAATATGTATAAGTGCACATTCAAACATGCAAATATTCATATATGAAGGAACATAATCAAACTATTATCAAACCATATAGGATCAACAAGGTCATGTTTAGCTCATTAAATTAAATATATTAAATTATAAAACTAGTTTAACTTAAGTTAATTATCAAGTGAAACACAAATATGCTTTTTGATAACTTTATGCACTTCTTGTAATAATATCTTAAGTTATATATGAATATCTAATTAATCAATGTGAAGTATACCTATAAAGTGGAACAATATTTTCTAGGTGGCCCGTCACAATATTTTGAAATGAAGGCAATTTAAAGACGTTTCAAATTTTCTCATCACCCTTGAAGCCAGTATCAAAGATGACTATATCATCCTTTAACGGTGCATATTCACCTTCCAATATTATATCATCCCTACAAAACTCAAAGCTTTTTGAATATTTTAGAACAATGCACTTATTTTTCAGCATGCCATAGAATTTTTCAGGCCATAAATCATGTAAGGATGAACTCATTGCTTGAAAGAAGCTATGATCTGGAACCATTCTATACTTCTTCATAGGTGTTGTTTTCTTGATGTAGATTTCAGTAAACTTAGATATAAGCCACCTCTATATTAAAAAATAAATAAATAATATCAATGTGAGATATTAATTTATATATTTAATTTAAAATAATTGCAGGAGGAGGAAAAGAATATACTAAAGGAAGGAGCAATGTTGCCAAAAGGCTTAGCATGATTCCTTCTCCTGGTCTGTGTAGTAGTAGCTATGAAAAGCGAGTGGAGTAGAAGTTACCTAACGAAACTCCCCATGTTGAGAAATCAACCATGTTCAATCGTTTCGTTTGGACAATCATCGTTCAAGGAAGTTCAGCACCTACAAGTGCAAATTATTGATCAAATTATTTTTTAAATTGAACTAAACTTTAACTTGATTTGATGCAATATGAAATGAATTATAATTAACTTTCACTATAAAAATAATTATCTTTAGCTTAACTACTTGTATTAAGAACATATTTGCTAAAATTTATGATATTGATATGCGGAAGAAATAATATTTTTATTAATCTGGTTGTCACTTATGTTATATACAGTTCATTAATTAGGGGATCAGTATGTTCATAATTAGCTTGTTTTAAAATTATTTATGAATAAAATATTGACAATCGGTTCATTAGAATTTGACTAAAATATGAGTCAAACCTAAGTTGAGCTTAAAAATAAATAAATTTTAATATATAAATGTTGTCAATTTCATAAATAAAAAATTTATTTTTAAAATTTATTTTTTAGTTTGATGAAATTCATTAAAAAATTATTTTTAATCAATAACTAAAAAATTAATGAAAGCCGAAAACTAAATTGATACTTTTATGCCAATCAAATAAAATAGATTTGATTAGATTTTTTTGTTTGTTTATAATCTGAATAATAACCACCCTTATATTCATCTCCTTTGCTGATAAAACATGATGAGGGGGAGCTAATTATTTAAAGGAGAGGGCAACACAATTATAATGATAATGACTATCATAGCCTAAAAACATACATAGATTCATATAATCTCAATATCATTCATCATCATACAATAATTTCTGGCATACGCTGCATTCTACTAGATGAAATTAGAAAATACAGATTCTCATCGCACAATAGTGTAAAATACACCCACACTGCAATTTCTTAAATGGTAACTACAGTGCAGTGAGAAATTATATTTTTCAAAGAGCCTAAAGCTGCCATAGTGAGCATACTTATAAAGTAGAATAGTATTTTTCAAAGAGCCTATCACAAAAATTTGAAAACGAGATTTAAAGATGTTTCTAAGTTTCTCATCTCCCTTAAAGCCGATATCAAAGGTGAGTAAATCAACCTTTATAGACATAGATTCACCTTTCAATATTATATCAACCTTACAAAACTTAAATTTTTTTTTTTGAATATTTCAAAATAATACTCTCATGTTTCAACTTATGGTAGAATTTTTTTAGTAATACAACAACCAACACATGATATGGGATATAAAGATAAAACTGACCATCACACAAACACAGAAGATATGAATTAAAAACTTAAATTTTAATTTTTATATAAATTATTGTTTGATAGCATAATTATATATTTTTATTAGAGGGATTTACATACATACCACACAATTCTTATGTATTTATATATATAACACCTAAACTTCAATATATATATATATATATATATATATATATATATATATATATATATGGGAATATATATATTGCTCATAAGAAAAGGTTACAAGATCCTTAAAAAAGGGGTTAAACTCTGAGTCTACTGCTCAAAGAGCTACAATCAGCCTAAAGAGTAAAACCCCTATCTAAATATAGAACTCACACAACAAAAGCAAATGCAATAACCCAAATAAAGAGAAAAACACCTAGCCACCAACCATATGTCCGCCAACGTCAGTATGGGGGAGTTGATGAGATTTTGCATCCAAAAGAAAAAGCCTGCTTGAACCTGCATTAAGAGAAAAGAAACCTGCAAACAAACTAGGATGCCAGTTAGTACCCATAAAATAGACGTTAATTATAATGGATAAACATAAGATTGAGAAAAAGGGGTGCAGCAAACAATCCACACTAGTTTGGGGCAACCACATACATATGCATCCAGCAAAGGGATACCACACATATGCTACTACCATCCAAATAGGGGGAGTAATTTGCCACCCGTCAGAGAAAACAAACCTGAGACACCCGTCTATCCAAAGGAAAATCATATAGCTCAATAACATGATATGGCCACTAAATAGAAAAATATTAATTTCCACTGAATGAAGCCAAAACCACCTTCCTTTATTAGAACCACCAATTATAATTAGATTTAAGATACCATAGCATAACAGATTAAGAAAGAAGAAAGGAGGCCTGACACCAATCAACAAGCAGCCGCCATATACCAAACCAAAGAAAGGCATATAGAACTCCCCAATGGAAATACAAAATGTGAATCCACCAACAGCCCATTCCATATAGAAATAGCATTTTTCAGAAAAATAATCCACATAGCAAGCAGCCTCAAAATCCTAATCCAAAGGAAAGCATATATAGCACCAAAGATGCATATAAAGCCAACCTCTATCAATAAAAATCTCCACCAATCCACCTAAGATCTGTATGAACTCAACCTGAAACAGTCGAATAAAATGAAAAGGAAGGGCAATAGAGCAATCTGCAGTCACCCGAAACTCCAGAGCAAAGGAACCATCCCAATCTCACCTTGAATCCTGCAACAACCACAACATCACAGAATATAGAAAATGATAGCAAACACCCACCATAATCCAGACCGAAAGGAGGAAGCTTACAGTCCCAGGAAAACACAGCCTAAACCACCATAGCAGTAATTCGAAATAAACAATAATAATGAGTGGAAGATTTCCTGCAGACAAGGAAAATAAACTGCCATGATGTTCAAGTCTAATACAGAAAGCATTATAGCAGTTAGTCCTATCTCCAAATTCAGCCTTAGGAAACATTCCTAACAGCTGCATAGGCTAGTTTAATAAAAGCACAGAACACATAGAATGATAAAAACTTTCATAAAAAACCATATGTAAATTCTCCCTAACAACA